>OV815270.1:32426355-32948007 GCA_929108145.2 Limnephilus rhombicus | reverse complement strand
TCAATGTATTTGAGAGTGATGGATGTACAAATCCATTCCTCCCGTTGCGGTGCAAGACCAGCCACAGAGGTCATAAGGTCTCCGCAAACCGGCCTCTTCCGCTTTAGCCACGCACCACGTAGCTTGTGAGCAAGCACATCCGCCGCCAAGACCTGAACACATCTCACCCGATGAACCCGGGCATCCCTACTGAGTCACCAAACGTAGCGAACCACTTGGGGTGACCTATGGCAGAGGTGTTGGTTATCCAATAATTGGTCCGCGGGGCAGCGGTACCCATAGCGGCCTCCCAAATTATATACAATTCTACGTAACTCAAATCAGCCAATGTTCAAATCAGTCAATGACCCTATCTTTGATCATAAAATATTTGCACTAATTGAACCATTCACAAACGTAAAACGCCTAATTATGAGATCAGAAATTATTTGTAAGTCAATTTAATAAGAAAAACTCTCTCTTTATAATCTTTGAAGGATATTCCCATCAATGTAATATATCATTGAAGAAGAATATAATACTAAAAATTTAGACGAAAATATGAAAGAGTCGAAGAAAAAGCATTGGCCACGAGGACGTACACATGTATAATATCCGCCCAGATAACCTAAAAATGGAGAAGAATATAAATACCTTTAAAAAAAACAATTTAAACTTAAATTGTTAGAACAAAATAAAAAACATTACTACTATACTCTGTACTTAAGTTAAGAGAGTGAAATAATATAATTCTTTTAACTTAATAAAAAAAAATAAAAAAGAGAGCAAGACACAGAAAAAGATAATGGTCGCAACTGGGACACGAACCCAAGTCTCTCGTCTATCCGGGACGTGCGTTTACCAATTATGCCATTGCACCCTACTGTCAAACCGTCATAATAGCCAATCTCATATTTCAAATTTTAGAATTGACAATATTATCTTCAACTAGCAGAATCTATTATAAGATATGGATTAACAATATGGGGAAATACTACTATAACCAATCTGAAACATGTGCAAGTTGTACAAAACGCAATTGTAAAATTATTGGTCGTCCCTAATATTTTCAAACAGAGACAAAATAAACCGTTGCTGTTTCAGAGTGCCAAAATTTTACCTGTTAAGGCAATACTTTGGCACAAAATTATAATTCAGCATATATTTACCCCGCAGCATAAAGAGAAATTTGAACATAAATACAGCACTAGATTAACTAGACTAGGTTAATAGTTCCGAAATTTAACAATAAGTACGGACAGAGAACGTTTGAATATATCATACCGAAGATATTTAATTTATTACCTGACACTATAAAGCAATGTAATTCTATGAATAAGGTTAAATATATGGTGAAAAATTGGCTATCGGAAAAAAAAGATTTATATTGATTTTGATATGTATGAAAAAATGTTGAATCTGTAGATATAAGATGTAAATTTTAAATTTTAAAAATGTATAAATATGTAACTAAAATATAAGCACCTGTTGACAAGCCGATTCAATTGGCTTAGCAGGACTTGTTTGTTGATTATATTATGTATTATCTATTATACAATAAAAAAAAATAAAAATAAAAAAAAATAAAAAAACTAATTTATTTTCCATATTCATTGGAAACAATCATTCCAATAATTGGTTTGTAACCGTCCCAGTTGCGATCATTAAATTTGACGGTTTTGCAGTAGGGCGCAATGCGGGATTGGTAAACGCACTTCTCGGAAAGATGAGAGGTTCTATTATCTTCTTCTTCAATGATATATTTGTAAGTCAATCATGGTAGGTAGGTACATGAAAACCATAATTTAAAGTTAGATTAAATCTCTTCCTAGACATGAAACTTTCATTAAATAAATACATCAAATTATTTGGTAGCTAGAACTTCGTTGCGTTTTAACTCAAATTCCCAGCAAATTCTCCAATTTGGAACGTGACATTTCGTCTGCGTGACCTTTTTCTGAAGGTAAATGTCACGAAAATATAACTCCCATTCCTCAACCTTTGAAGACTTATACTTATACATTAGGTATTCATTAAAATTCTAGTAGGTACGGGTTGTACATTACGTTGATCTTTGTATTAAGTTCGTACTGCGTAGGTCCCAAGTCCCAAGTACATGTACCCGCTTTAGAAAATATCCGCATGGTTTTCTGCCATCGTTTTCCAGGCAAGTTGATTCCAAGAATATTTTAATATGATAAAACTTTTATTTTATCTGGAAAAATGACGTCTACATTTTTTACTCCAAATATGCTCTAGGTGGGGGCATTTTCCACCCTTAATGCCTGAACACAAAGGAAAACAACGGTCGCACACAACGAAAGTGTTTTTATTCTCGGGTTGTTTTAGTCGAGAATAATATCAAAAGTACCTATTTCTTTGTTATGATTTATAATTCTAACATGCAAGACATTATTTACTGCGCTCGGGTTGTTTTTTCTCGGTAGACTGACGACTGTGCTTTTATGTGATCGCTAAGTCACATATAATATATAATATTACTTAAAAGCCATATTTCTTCATTATTTCATTAAATGATTCACAACTGAATTAATTCACAACTGTGTTTACTACAACATACAAATTAATAAGATTTCATCTATATATATGTACAGATGACATATATTTGCCGAGAGTGGTGATAAAACTCGCTCGCTAAATTTTCGCTCTCATACCTCCATAACAACTCTGATTAACATAAATCCACAGAGGCCACATAAACCTGCGTAGACCAAAGGTCTGCTGGTCTGAAGGACCAACGATGATGCTGAAAATAAATAGTGTCAAAGGTCTGCGTCAGCGTTTACTTAGACCTTAGACCAACACTAAACACCAGACCCTTGGAAAAAAACAATAACAATGAATGATTTTTTCTGACCCAGTAAAACAATGAACAATGAAAGTAAATGCAAGTTTAAGAATTACAAAATTTCCTAAAATGCGTTTAGTCTCTTTTTGCTGCCCCCTCTCCCACATTTCTTCAAATTAAGCTCTTGTATGATGTGCAATCTTTTCCTATTAATATTGAATTATTTTCTACAGGATTGGACCCCGCATTTCCCTTGTATAACCTGATGGGGAGAAGAGGACGTCTAAGCAAAGGAGATGCAATCTTCGTGGACGTGATCCACACCAACTCAGGAGTTTTTGGGTACCCAACTCCCATAGGTGACGTGGATTTCTACCCCAACTGGGGATCCCCCATCCAGCCTGGCTGCCTACCACAGGACGTTATCAGAAGGAGAATCCTGGATCAATTACGTAATCAATCCTTCAATATGTATATTTTGAACTTTGTTGTTCTAATTTTTAGGCTGTTCTGCAAATTACAATTACGATTTGTGTACAATGTTTATATTATCAATTTCCATATTTTGCAACAATGATCCTTAATAAAGAGTCTACAATTTTGCTGTAACGATGGGTTCTATTATGGTTTCTTTTCAGCAAATTTTACTTCGAAGTTAACCGGATCCGGTGAAAGAAGTAATTAATGTTGATACAAACAAATGAACATTTAAACGAACTTTTAAACTCGCTAAAAGTATTTTATTCAGCGGCTATTCACATAATACGCAAACATGAAATTAATCCAATAAGTCAGTCCCGTAGAACAGGTGATGCGAACAATATACGAGTACCAGTACTACAAGGATTTGGAATGATCCCAGCAGAAGCCGTAACCGCTACAATTTCAATTATGAAAAATGCTATCAATTCGGAATTATCCAATCATCCCAATTTGAGGAAATTAAAGTAAACAATTTTACCCGTAACCACTCGAACATTGACTATCCCCGTGGGTACAATTTCCCAGTCGATTAATCTTCCGGGGAGTTAACCGCTAAAAGCTCTCAACAGCGGGAATTAACTTCTACCGCGCGATTGATTTATCGTAATTAAAGAAAATTATGCGTATATTAGTGGCTGAGCAATCAATAAAAGCTTCCACTAAGTACCTAGAAAGGTTTCGAGCTTTTTTAATTGCTACCTGAGAATGTCGACGCCTTTTTTGATGGTTAAGCTTTATGACATTTTAGTTCTTACGATTAACGTTTTCTTCAGTCGCTCAGCTAAATTGCTTTCTTTGGGTATGACTTCGGGTAGACGAATGTGTAATGATTAATGTTTATGTTTTAAGATTCATCACGATCATATTCTAATTTGTCATACACAATGTTTGATTTCATGGTAGTGAGACTATCTAAAACATTTTTATAAGGTAGCCGTCAATTTGCGTCATTGCTACGGGAAATAATATCTTTTTATCATATTTTTGTTTTACATTTCTTACATTTTATCAAAATTTATACTTTCATGAAAACTTTTTGATATGAAAAGCATTATTTATTATGTACTTTGATTACAAAATATGTTAATTTACCATAACGAATGTTTGTGTTCAAGTGAGTAGTGATTAATTTTTAAGGTTTATTCAATTTGCATGCTTTATTCAAAGTCCTAATAAAATCCCGTTAAATAGCTGGTGTAATATTTAACTTTTCGTTATGTTACTCCATGATTCCAAGGTTCGGTCTACATCTACGAAAGAAAAACAAATCAATACAGATTCTATTTTCTAACGTTTCAAGGGCATTTTTATGGACTTTTCACAAAGCAAAAAAATACAATAATAAATTACACGATTCTTTCATTTGGTATTTGGTTAGACGGCTTGGAGAAAAGTTATGCCGATTTGTCAAAAGCATTTTATATAATTTGCCTTCGTTGATTGATAGATTAAAAAACACTTTTAAAGCGTCTTGACCTATTTTTGCACCACAATATTATATTTGGATTATAATGGGTTTTAAATTGATGACGTAAACGATTATTTTGGGTATTATGGTTAGATTACAATGGCTACTATAATAAATTTGGTGAGTATTTATCGCCTGACCCCGTTACAGAGCTGATCGTGGGACATGTATTTGTCGATAATAGTTAAATATGTGTTTTCCAGGGGACATTTGTAAAAGAGTAATTTTCCAAAATCTGGCGAAATGCCAAACACATTTTCCAGGCTGGCATGATACGGAAATGCATCGGATATCGCACCGAAGCTTGCAAATACCAAATTATCTGGGGGAAATTCGAGATCGATTTTTAACCCTTACATTTTTTATACCATTGCATGCACATTGCACACTCGACATAAAAATAAAAACAGTTTTCATTAATCACGGACGATTCAAGGAAATAATAACATACCACGATACACGTTAGCGTTGGCAATATGGGTCAACATTAAATAGTCTCAAATCTAGTTAGTCGGATACGCAAGTACTAAGAGCTAATTTATGGTTTCAGCTTTCAGACTGAAAGATTTATTTGTGACCGAATTGCGACGTTTGCTGTTATAAATGTGTTACATACTGCCTGAATGGTATTTTTTCGATTTATGTTCGGCATTATAATGAAAGACTCGATAAGTTGAATTGAATGCAGCGAGGCACGAACGCGAAGGCGAAGGCGATGGCGAACTTGTGGAGATCGCATGCGATCTGATCGACAGAAAGAATTACGTGAAAGATTGCACGGTTCAGACTTGAACTCATTTCCCATAAAGTTGGCAACAATGGCGGGACGGGTGAAGAAGAGATTGGATGTTAAACTTGTTTGACTTGTTGAAGAATATGAAAATCGGGTCAATTAGGGTAATCTGCTCATGCAATGGGGTAAAGTTTGGCAGAGCGATTCTTACAATCCCATTGGCATCCCATAGATAATGACGCGTCGCGCGTCGTTTAGAACATCTACATAATCTGTCGTTGATGTCAGGAAATTTTTATTTTATGAGGTGGAAAAAATATAGGTACAAAGTTGGTATGCGAGGCCCAGCGAGAGATCGTATGTGACGTCATCGTTCTATCATCTTCTTCGCTATTTCGCTTTTTTTCAAACAAGACGCGTGAGATGGAAGGGGACGAACGTCGATGACGTTGACATGATCGAATTATTTAATTACACTTTATACAGCTTTTTAAAATATCTTTTAACATTTTATACTATGGAAGGTTACAGCTAAATGTCCAAAGTTTATTTGCATAAAATGTAGATTTTGTAATATTTATCTTATTTTTTTTTTTTTTTATATATTTTTTTTTTAATGTAACTATTACTTTGTGGTTATCCATTATAGAAAAATGAAACAATACAACTTTGTATAAACCACTTATATGATGTGCAAATCCGACCGGTTTCGGAACAAACGTTCCGTCGTCAGGGAAAGCTTATACTAATTTGACAGTTTAGAACAATGTTTTATTGTGGTAGGGGTGGAGCCGTTGTTAGTTAATAATGTAGATTGGGTGGGTAGGTATTAGTGTAGAGTGGGTGGGTAGGGGAACAAATCCATGATTGGGCTATATGACAATATTTTTTGTTTGTTGATAATAGAATTATTACCCACCCAATCTACATTATTAACTAACAACGGCTCCACCCCTACCACAATAAAACATTGTTCTAAACTGTCAAATTAGTATAAGCTTTCCCTGACGAAGGAACGTTTGTTCCGAAACCGGTCGGATTTGCACATCATATAAGTGGTTTATACAAAGTTGTATTGTTTCATTTTTTTATCTTATTTATTTATCTTCACATTAACTACCCCGTCGTGCCCCCCCCCCCCCCATCCCCCTCACTTATTTGCTGACTATATTTAAATTTTCCTTGTCTCTTTTGCAATCATTTTATTTGTTTTGTACTTCAATGTTTTTGTATTTAGGTTATGCAAAAATAAATATTTTTTTATTTATTTATTTACATACATTCTTTAAAAAAATTCATTTAATAATCAATTTAGAGTTAAAAGTGTTAACGTTGTATTTTAATAATATAAAATTTAAAATATCAATCGAATAATATTTTGTGGTAAGGTAATTATTTTATATCACGCCATCGTTTTATTCTATAATTAGCTAAAACCTTTTCACGTAACAACACTTCCCCTGCATGGACAAAGCGTGCAACCAAAAGCATTTTTTTACATAAAAAATTAATTCCGTAGAAAGTTTGCTCAATCCCTTCGAAAACACAGCCCTAAAATAGAGAGGAACATTTTAAAACTCGGGAAGCCTTGAAACTTATTTTGTTGTTTTAAAAAAAGAACACGTAACTAGTTCGTGTTTGTTTTTTCAGTCGGGTGCAGTCACCGGCGCGCGTGGCAACTATATGCTGAGTCAGTCATCAACCCCACGGGCTTCCCCGCGCGCCGCTGCAAGGGCGGGACGTGCAAGAAGACCCCGGTGGCCTATATGGGCATCGCCGCGGACCCCAGGTAAATGCTACAATATAATAATAATATATAAGGCGTATCACTGATCGATCCGTTGTGACCTTTCACTCTTTCTTATAAACGATGCATAAATAATATAGAGAGGTTCTGACGGAGTTCTCAGTAATGGGTTGGGCATCTATTTACATTAGCCTCTAAATATTGTCCCAGGTCCCAACTCCCAACTGACCGGAGCCAGTAGAAATAAAAATATTTACGAAAGAAGTAGTGATTGGCAGACACTTATTGGTATTTTGGGTTTAGCATTAAAAGATTTTTTTTACATTTTTTTTTACAAGAGCTCCACACAGGAGGCCCCAAGGAAAATAATTTCCCTAGGGGCCTATGTCATCTTTGGGGATGCTGTGTGGAGGGTTTTTAAAGGAAAGGAAGGAGAGGAGAGTTCTGGGAAGGAAAGGGGTTTAAGGGGTGGGTAGGAATCTGAGGTTCAGTGTCCTGGTCATCCGCCTTCAAGACCTAGACAAACCTCACCCCATGAACCCGGGCACCCCTGCTAAATTACCAAACGTAGCGAACCACTTGGAGTGACCTATGGCAGAGGTGTTGGTTATCCAATAAGGGTTCCCGGGGCGGCGGTACCCATTCCCGCCTCCCAAATTAACTCCAGATAGGAGGCCCTGTGGAAAATAATTTCCCTCAGGGCCTATGTCATCTTTGGAAATTCTGTGTGTCTTGGGTGCGTGATGGGATTTGAAGAGACCCATGTTGTAGGAGGGAGGAAACACAGACGCTGGTAAATTATTCCACAGCTGAGTTGTTGAACTCAAGAACGGGTCGTAGAAGCGACCCGTTCTCATGTGACAAATGTTAACCGTGTACACATGTTGGGCGCGCATTTGACGTGTTTCCCGACCATGCATCGGTGCCGAAGGGATCTATGACGCTAGTTCCTCGGAGCATCTTAAAGATTGCAATACGCTTGTTAAGACAGGGAAATCTATCAAACGGACCGAACGCTTCTGCACAGAGTTTCAAGGCATTTTTCAGGAATTTTGGGGCTACAGACCAGAGGTGGCTGCCGAATTCAACAATGAGGCGCACTTACACCGCTGGAGTGTATTGCGAGTCCATTCGGTGGGCATACCCAATTGGAATATGTTATTGGAATATTGAGGAAGGTTAAGAAGTACCTGGCTATTCAGACATAGTCTAATGTCTAATGCTTCTGAAAGATGAACGTGGAACTCTTGACAAACATGCGAAAATGGGTATAGCGCAAAAGCATGCGCTTTTATCCTCAATTTTCCTTTTTTAAAACTTTTAGGTATTGCAATTCGATGAAATTTAAATATTGTAATTATGTTCTTTAACTAATTGATTCCTTTTTACAGCTTAAGAGGACAGTTTTACCTTGGTACCAATGCCGAAGAACCTTACGCGAAGAATGCCCCCTGAAGATTTTCATGTCAATTACCTCCGCTAATGTAATCAATGCTTTGTACTTGCCACTGAAGCATATTCTTGCCCAACTGAAACCCTAGTTTTAAAAACACAGTGGTGATATAATATTATGTGAAATTATGTACCTATCGGCATTTAATGAAGGTATCGGAGGAATTGTTCATTTGCGAGGAAATAATAAATTTGTCCTCCTGGTGATTTTGTACGGTAATACCCGAGTTATGTAAGTAATGCATGTAGTAATTTGGATTTGCGTAAGTTGAATTTGTATAGTAATTGATACCTTCTGACGATTTTTTTTTTTTTTTTTACAGTGAATACCGCTCAAGAATCTCAACTGCTCCCGTCTGGAGCCAGTGAGACTATGGCATCCCCAATTGGGGTATGTTGTGAGGCTGAAGGTATTGGGAAGGGGAAGGAGGTGGGGAAGAGGAAGGTTGGAAAGTACCTAGCTATTCAGATCTGGTCACCAAACACGGCTAAAGCCATTTTCAAGCAACGTTTCAATTCTGAATGGTGGTCTTACACCAGGGCGATACTGATAGTATCTTCCACTCTGGAACAACTTCGTTAACCTTCGTTAGAGTAGTCTAGTTATCCCGAACGATCTGAACGAGGTTCGAAGCAGCCAACGATTTAATACTACTAGTTCTGTGAGCAGTGTAGACCTTGCGACCATTTTTCTCTTATTTAATAAATCAAAACCAAAATTTTCTCTAATATTTGTAAATAGATACTTAAATACTTACCCTACCCACTTAATTAATAAATACGACGTTTCGATGATCGATCACATTCGAAAAAGTAATATTTATTGAACCATTAACCCGTGGTTTGCTGACACAAAATTTTCGCCTTAGGTCAGCTCATTTCTATTTTCGTAATAACACTTAGATAGGTACTTGTTTTTTGTACAATTATGTTTTTGTGAATAGTTCCGTGTCTTACCAGATAAAGTGTTAATACATTTTTTTATAAAATGAGTACTTATATAGTCTACCATAAGTATTTCCCCAAAATGGCTACTTAATATAAATGATTTTTTCATTCATGCCTATCTGCTTCTACGGCGCACGGCAGATTAAAACGGCCACCAATTTACAGAAATATAAAATGAAAAACGCCTGAGTTTCTGCCCGAATTAAAATAGGACTTCGCTACACTACAATTATACGTAAAATGCCATTTGTGCATACCAAGTATTAGAATTTAAAACTTTATGTACATTATTTTACAGATAAAGTGTTAATACATTTTAACTCTTTTACATTTGTTTTTCTAATTTTCAAGACATTATCCTCTTTATATACCTGTGAAGTCGCTTCTTTTGTAGCTCTGGGTGTTACTGTATACAATTCTGAAGCTTTCTTCTAAAAGGGCCAATTTCAGTATTTTTTTTAAATTTCCAGGTCTCTGGAAATGTAGAATATATAGAATTAATTAGTTTTAATTTCAAGAAAGGCTATTTTCTAGTGTAACGTTTGCTCCGAAATCGGAAGATTGTTTTAGAATTCCGAAGATAACCTAATTTTTATGAGTAATTGCAAAAACGTGTATCTAAAAACTGACTTCGGCCCTTTTAGAAGCAAGCCACAGAATTTATTAAGTAGGTATAATAATTAATTACATACTTGTGATATTAACGTTTAATGAATGTTACCACTTTATGAAAAATAAAAATGTATTAAATATTTTTACTTTAAATTTATTTATTCGTATATTATAATAAAGATGTATTCTATGTATAACTGCATAAAATTTCAGAAAATTGAAGCACAATCGACCAAGGTCGAGCGTCAGATGAAATTAAGTAATTAATTTTCCTTGTGAGTCAGATTGTGTCATTTTCAAAATTGGAACTGATCTATGATGTTGTGTTGTGAAAATTATATATGTAAGATTTTTCTAATATTTTGTAGATAGGTTATACAACATTATTCGTTATCTAATTAGTATATTTTGTTTGTTGTGATTGGCAAAAACAGGAAAACTTGACATTTTTTACAAGAACCCTTAAGTGTTCTTTTAGTCTAGTGTTTTTGGCAGTATGAAACCAAGGATAAACACTCAGATGAATAAATACAGGAAGATATTATATTACTGAGATAACGCGCTTACCTAGTCCAGTAGACATACTTTAGCGTGTCGTTCAAATAACTATTTCAGTCGTACACACATATTCTTTGAATGCCTATCCTTTTCATAAGCGGTAATACATGTTTTGTCCGATTAGTGTGAATAATATGACGTGTCTTGTTTTAATTATATAGTCATTGAATAAACATAACATTTGATTTTGTATGAAGAGGAAGAGTTATTTACTTTATCGTAACGAATACCTAAACTTAAAAATCAAATGATGTTTTTTGTGTGTACCTAGTATTTACTCATCTTTCTGAGAAAACTTTGTTTGTATTATAGTAAATAATATATACTAATATTTCACTATGTAATGTACCAACATGTATAGTATTATATTATAACTCAGTATATTTATTGTAATACTTTGGTGTGAATCTCATCTCAATACAATACTTTTCGTATTAAGTAATTGTAGAATATCTGCTTATGACGAAATGCAGGCATATTACTTATTGTTTCTGGCCTTAAAGCCTTGAATTAAATCATCTGTCTCCAATCATTATTACATTAGATAAAACAAGAAAGAATGTAAAACAGATGTCCAGAGGATTGTGTTGTAAATAAGGTAGCCAACCATAATTTCAGAGTCATGTTTATCTGGATTATTTTAGGTTGGGACATTCCTAATATGTTTATAATTGGCACAAGATCTATCCGAGTTTTTTTTAATATTCAAGGTCGTTATTGTGAGTTTCTTAATGGAATAATAAATGTTTTATGCATAATCATATTGTGTTTTTCTGTCGTAATAATTGTCCATCTTGTAAGAGCTGCATGTCGTTCCTTAATATGTAATTTTTATTGTCATTAATATTTCGCAGAAAAAAATGAACATTTTATTCAATAGTATCAGGAACTAAGATATAATTTTCCATTTGATAGAGTGGATATGTAATATATACAAGGCTTCTCACAAATTGGCTGGCTCATTTAAAACCGTATTAGCCGCATTTCTAGGTGGCAGAAAAAATGTCGGCGTTTCGTCGGATGGTATGTTTTCCATTTGCTAGACTGCGGTACCTACATAGATATAGTAGGTGCATTCATAGAAATAGAGCCCTACCTGGCCTGGTGATCGGTCTTACTGGTCAGAAGAGGGGCGGGAAAGGTCAAGGAGAAGAGAAGAGGAAGGAGACTCCATCCATCATGGGCGGGACGAGGGGAGGAGGGCGGTGGTCAACGGCGAAAGTTATTCGGGTGACGTTACATGGATTTTCATTCTTCGATGGATTTAGGACATTTGTGTAAAAAGCATCGCTGTATTCGAGTGCTCAATGAATTATTGGATATTGGAAAGCTCAACCCTGGGGTGGCTCAACTCAATGATGAACAGAAAATAAAGTTTTTAAAATTAGTATTTCGTTTTTCATTTTACGTGGATGAATTTGAATCTTTATCTACTCCATCTTTCCCTTTTTAGTTCTTGCTTGATTCGACTTGCTTATTGTACAAGTCTTTCCCTCTTATTTTCTTTCCATCATCTGACAAATTTCTAACGCAGTAGCAGCAGTGATTAGGTTTTCTTTAATAGGTGTATTACCTATTTTTTTAAGAATGATATTATATAAACAATGTGTAAAACAGAGAATAAATACATTTAAAACTAAGTAACAAAAAACATAGTACAATTTATGAACGAAGTATAATTTCTAAACATAGTATACCCCTAGTATAATCAATGTTTAAACAAAGTAGGTATCAAAGTACAAACAAGTGACTTTTATAATGGCCATTATAAAAGCATTATATTTTTATACATATTAAATAATAATTCATTTGATTTTTCATGCTTTGACCCCAAATGCAAATCTGCTTATCGCACGAACTTCGACAAACAACGTGGATTAGGATATGAAATTAAAACATTTCGTTTTATATTACTATCTGAGTTAATACTATTTTCATGAATGCTCATATAAATCTCTCCATTCGGAAGCTAAAGGGTTAAAGTTGAAGGAGCCCCGCACCGAAAGTTAAACAAAACCGGAAACGACTGACTGGCGGCCATTTTAAGCTAACATCGCGTGAGTCGCGTTTTCTCGCCGCCATATTCTTTCAGCTGACAACCTCACTGCCGATAAGAAATACACTAACTTGGGTTATCTAATTCTGGCTGGTTCTTATTAGCTGGACACTCACGTTAGAGCCAACGAGCCGAACGACCCCGCGCCGAGCCAAAAGTCATAGTGTAAGGGGAAACTCAAATGGCTCGGTGACCAAAATCCATCGAGCCGAGCCAAAAAACCGTGGCTCGGCTTGACCATAAGGCGCATACATCAGATTTTTCCATCCGATTGCCTAATCCAGCCTATATAATATGGAAAATCTCCGCGCCCATGGCTCACCGGCTCTGCTGTAGGTATTAGCGATGTGTAGGTTCAGGAGTGGGCTCTTAAACTCGGGTTCTTCGTGCGAAGCGGCTCCTACTCCTACTCCCTTTTTAAATCGACTACTCCCAAAGAACCCGGTACAGTACTTGTAGCCGGAACTCGGCGGGCCGAGCCACACTCGGGTGGCGGCGCGCGGCGCTGCACGGCGGCAGTTCGGACTCGTCAAACCCGTGCGTCACGGTCGGAACAACATGTGCGAGTCGGAGTAGGTCGCGCATTCGAGTTCTTTTGCGTGCGGGCTCCGGCTCCGAGGTCCGGCTAGGGTGGAACCCGAGCGTCTCGAATCGAGCCATTCGGGAGTAGGTCGTGCGTTCGAGTTCTTTTGCGAGCTCCGGCTCCGAGGTCCAGCTAGGGTGGATCCCGAGCGTCTCGGTTCGACCCATTTGCGAGTAGGAAGCAGGTTGCGCGTTCGAATTCTTTTACGCGCTCGGGCCATTCGCGAGTCGGGAGTGGCTCCCGGGACCTGCTCCAAGAACTCAAGTACTTTTAAAAGGAAGCACGTCTCGGAAGCCTCCAGAAAAATTCAGAACTTACCCATCTCTAGTAGGTATGCGTGCGATCGCCGAGCCAAAATCCGCTCGGTATAAATTTAGACATCGAATCGGACGGTATGACTCACGGAGGAAAGTTTCCTAAGTGGAATGGCCTCTTCAAGCGGACGTGATTTTGTTTCTTTGGTAGAAAAACGTCTACCATTTTTATGTACATATCTATATTTTATGTTATTTTTTTATTACGTGAATTTTAATAAACCTTTAATATTTGTGAAAATAAAGTATTTTACTTATAGTCTGTCAAATAAGAGTAGAAAATATAAAACTTGAACTACTAAATTTGTAGACTGGCAACACCAATTTAACTGTTAAATATTTTTTTGAAGTGCAATGACACTGAATGTATAGAACACAGTAAACCACATTTAAAAAAACCTTTTTTTTCATGACATAAATTTGATTAAAAAGTGATTTATAAAGCGATTTACTTTAATTTAATTTAACATAAATTTGAACTTAACAATAGGTAGAAAGGAAGAATCACTAATGGTTAGTTTAGTTACGCTACTTTTAGATCTGAATGAGTTAAATATATTCAGATCTAAAATTAGAGACATGATCTAAAGCCCAGGCAACGCTAGGTACTTTATCTAGTATTAAATAAATGTGAGCAATTTCTAAACTGTGCTTTATATTTTATTACATTGTAGTTATTCTTCATTATGTTGACACAAAATTTCAAAGGTATAATAGTAATATACCTTTACGCAATTCTAATTTTGAGATCGGCGGGTATGTATCTATACTGCCATGAAAAAATATTTTTTCCACTATTATGCCTTTTTATTTTTTATAAAAATGTAGGTTACACAGCTTTACTTTAACACCATGAGTTATGTGTTTAGTATTGCCATATTGCCATTTGATCAACAGTAGCGCCCTCATATATTTTCTACTCTTATTTGACAAACTGTAAGTACTCTTTTTAAATATTTAGGTACTTAATTTGAAAAAACTTGTTGAAAAAAATATTTTTAATAAATACTTATACCTATTTAATTTTAAATAAATCTTTGTTGAATATTTGTGAAAAAAAACTGCTTTATGTACCTACCCATGAACGATTTTATTTCACGAGTTCGAGTTGTTCACTCGATGGTGACATAGAACGAACTGGCCTGGCTCGGCTCGGCTCGGTCGTGTGTGTCCCCTGATGGTCCAAATGGATTCTGTCAAATGGCTTGTGGGTAAATGATTCTTACGTGTGTGTCCAGCTTAAGGACGCGCGGTCATAAATTCAATCGGATTTAACTAGCTACGCTTTCTTTGACCCCGCAGTACGCAATATACGCTTTGGTACCTACTCGGGCAGAATTAAAATATTAGGTACCTATGTAATATTTTTTTATTTATTTGGGAGACCAACAATTTACATTAATAACAGAGCATAATAGTAATTGAGTCACAATAATTGAATTACACATTTCCACATGGGTATTGTATACAAGTGTAGTGATTCCAGAGATATTTACAAATGAAAAATTATATTTCAAGAGACGAGTTATGTCAAGGAGATGACAAAAGACTACATAAATAAAACATTTCAGTGTTAAGGGAACGTACCCACACTACGTGACCCACTTTTTGCAATCTTTAACCCCCCCCCCCCCTCCCCCCTCGGTGACCACGTGTAGTATATTCCAAGACCCCCCTCCCCCTACAATTTTCACGTAGTAAATCATCAATATGGTTTTGAACCATTTCTTGCTAACAAATATTATTTGGCTTATATTTGTCTTTATAATACGGTGCTTGCTGCGTGACGGCAAGAGTGCATGTATACCTATAATTACAAGTGGAAAAAATATTAAAAAGTTAGTGGATAAAATATAAAAAGATTTCTAGATTGACTACGTGATAAAAACCTAAACCTTTTTAAGATCCCCCCCCCCCCCCCCTAAACGGGTCACGTAGTATGGGTATGTTCCCTAACATGTTTGTAGGTAATGGGTATTATTACCTACCAATCTACGATCAGCCGAATTAGAATATGTAACATTTGAACGGTCCTCGTTGATCGTCGTTTTTCAGACCGTTTCAGTTTTTTTTATCAAATTACCAGTGATCAGTTATGCTGTCATAAAATACTATTTGAACCATCCCAAAGCCTATGAATAGTTTTTTTTTATAACAACTATGAAAGTGACCGCCTCCATGGTTATGGTTACTCTCCGTGGTTACGAACCAGAGGTCCCGGATTCAATCCTCTCTAAATTCTTCTCTCCTTTAAATTCATAAATTCAGCCACGAAAAGTTATAAATACCTACCATAATTTTAAAAAGAAGTCAAATTCCACTTGTCGGAATGGCAAGAAGCTGCATATTTCCTACAAAAACACAGTAAAATATACTCCCGAGAAATCTTTAGGAATTCTCCTTAGGGAGTTTATGACGTGTTGGGAAGTAGGAAATAGACTTCCCCGAAGGTTGGAGGGCGAGAACCGGAAACACATAAACATGTAGAGAAGAGACGAATGGAGTTATAGGTTAAGGGTGAGTACAAGGTGGCTCTGAAGTCCTCACTCGATTTCGTAGGGCATTATCTTTGTTTGTAAATTCTTCTTCTCAAGTCGCTGAGAATCGTGCCCCCCACACCTATTTCCATGGTGGACAAGATTCCTCCACTAAACTGCGGTCTCCAAGTTGGAGTTCTCAGTTTGGCAGCGCCGGATCTGCCATACGTTCAAAAACGTGCAAAAAACCTGGCGCCAACTCCGAAGGGGCGCCGTGAGAAAATAAATATTTTATGAAAATTTAGTTATAATATTCCCTGAATCGTTTAAAAATTACCCATAGTACGAAATAATTTTTACGCTCTAGCAACACTTTCCAAAGAAACAGAATGCGCACGCATCAGGTTGGTATCAACGGCTTACGAATTTATAGTCAGTTACAGATTTTTTTTTTAAATTCCATATATTTAGTTTAAACCTAAGATCTATTTTTCCATATATCTTTTACCGTCTTTTACGACGAATGGGTGCGATCCAAATTCAATAACCAATCACAGTGCGGTATTTTTGTTCTTGAGAATCAAACAAACCGACTTACGCCTTTCAAAATGCTGACAATTTTAGTTAGCGTACGCTCGCTATTGTTTTATTTCTCTAGGAGAAGATAGGTAAAAACAATTTTCTTATGAAATCTTCAGTAAATTCCATTAACAAAACCATCGCACGGTTTGCAGGATTTGCAGGTTGCAATGTGTTACGTGTTGACAGTTTCATGTTTCATCATTGATTTGACATATTATTTGAAGTTCGTTATATGTATAATTAATATCTATTAGATTTGTTGGATTTGTTATTTTACGGTGTCAGTGTAAGCGTCGTTCGTAAGCCATTGATACCATACGTCAGTGTTTAGTGTTTGTATGGTGTTTGTTCGCTCAACACAGGGGAAATGCAAGGTACAAATTTGAGGTTATATTCTTATTAGTCAGAAGCTGTAGATGCTATTCTTGTGTTGTACGTTGCCATGAGAACGCATTTGTATTTGCTTTTTCTATTAATATTCGCGTTGGGTATATACATATACGCAGTAAATCTCAAGAATGTCTAATGGACCTAGTTCAGCGAAACCACCCGCATTGTCTCGTAACCTATATTTTAAATCATGGTACGGGCACAAACAAACGATTCGTTGTATTATTTTAAAGCATAACTTGCCAAAAGAGTTTTTCCTAAAATAATTAAAATAGCACCATAATTTTATGTTTACCCAATAGATTCAGAGAGTATAGGGCTCCTGGCGATTCTCTCTTTAAAAAAACGAGTGTGAGAGCTACCGCCAGGTCACTTGGAAAAGTTACACCCTTTATATGTCTTGATTTTATTTGATAAATTAGTATAAAAAAAATAATTAAATAAAAAAAATTGTGGTCTAGGGGGGGGCGCCATCGGTACCTACTGCACAGGGCGCCATATTTCGTAGATCTGGCCCTGCAGTTTGATATCTTAAAATACGTTTTAGGTAGACAGTTGAAAGCAGATTGAGACAAGCCTACATGAAGTCATTCACAATTTCTAAGTCTGTGAGAGTCTTGTTCTTACAAATTTGTTTGCACTGTCGATCACCATTGGTTTTGTTTTGACTGGCCATTTTGCAGTCAGATAATATTTTTTTCTAATTAAAAACAATAAAAATATTTTTCCATCACACGACTCAACTGAGTAGTCGCGTACGGCCTAGCGGGTCACGTGATAAGCACCCAGTCTCATTCTAGCAGCATGATAACACACGAAACCGCGCGTATCACGTGATCCCGTCTCGACGTGTAGGAGAGTGATCAGTGGCGACGTGTGATTGAAAAATATTTTTTTGATTTTAGATAAAAAAAAATCTACTTTTTCTAATCCAAATATGCTCAAGAATCGCTTGTTAAAATCCTTCGGGTACCTACGTGCTTTTACACCTTTATGTAGATATATTATATATACAGAGTATTAAGAGGTATTAACTTACTCTAACAAGTGATTTCTGACACTATTTGGAATTGAAAAAAATTAAATTTTGGTCTCCGGTAACATTTAAAAAAAAATTATAAGTACTAAAAACATTTTTTTAAACGTATTGAACAGTTAGGGTCGGGGTGAGTGGTTGGGCGGTTACTCGGCTGAGTGGCCAGTGACGGCATGTGGAAGAAAAAAGCTTAATTTTGAAAAATACATACTTTTTTTGACACTTTATTCATCTTTGTTTGAAAGTTTGATAATCTTTTAAGTAATAGTAAGTAATTTAACAATGTGATCCTACTAGAGTCGATTCCCACAAGCACCTGTTATGACCTATGACTATTTAGATATGTCAAATATGAATACCTACATATCTCCAAAATGTCACCAATGAGAGCTAAGAGCAAGAAGTGGAAAGAATTGTTTAGAGTTGTGATACAGCTCACAATAGCCGTTATCTCGACAGCCCCATTCCCTCTTTGGTTTATAGCTCAGACTCAAGCAAAAACATGGAAAAAACAGATAAAATATTCCGACTGCTTTGTTTAGCAAATACCGCCAGTGGCTATGAAAGATGCTAAATAAAGCTCTTTATGGGAACAATTTTTGGAAAGTGCTCTAATAAGTACACCAGACTAGGATTCTGGGCTGTTTTTACATTGTCATGCCATATTTATCTTTTTAGACAAAACTGTTATGATGCAAACAATATTTTTGTTGAAATCCTGCTGCTGAGATCTGTTATGATAATACCTAATAACAATAATAAAATCCTGATTTCAGAGTTGGCCTGTAGTCGGATAGGTGGGTGGGTTGGCAGGGCCCGCAGATACTCCCAACTGCCCTGACCCTGTTCAATTCGCAAGTGTAGCCCAACGGGGTGGTGCGCTTGATGCATTTATTAAGCCTTTACAAAATGCTCAAAGGCGCATCATTAAAATTATGTATAATAGAAATAAAACATCCCCGACTGAGTTATTATTCAAAGAGACAAAAATATTCAACATCCGTAAATTATTTATATTGCAAACAATGAAATGTGCATTTAAAAACGAAAATTGTTTCGTAAAAAACGAAAATAGAATTAGCAAAAGGACAAATAATGTGTTTCAAGTTCCCCAAATCAAAACCAAATTAATGCAAACACATGGCAGTTTTATTGGTCCTCGTACATTTAATCTTCTACCAAAACACATTCAAATGACAGATAAAATATCACTTTACATAAAAGAATTAAAATTATGGCTAAATGATGCAGATGTTGAAACACTTTTTTTATAAACCTTCATGCTTCACTTATACAATTCTACTGTAACTTCAAGACTAACTTTATTTATCTCCTTGAAACCGTAACAAAAAATCTTAACCGTAACAAACTTGTATGTGCCACTTGTTACTACAATATTTTCAAAGAGACATTACCTATATTTTTAAACTTTCACTTTGAAAGTTACATTTTTTATTTGTACCGCCAACTTATTGGTGTAATTTAGCACTTTAGTTAATATTTCCCACGCACAGGCAGTGCCTTAGTGGGTTCCCATTATCTACTTTTGTCTTATATATATTTTTTACTTTATTACATTATTTTTATCTTGTGTTATGTTATATATATTTAGAAAATATTTAATAATTACTTTTGAAATATATTAAGATATAATCAAGGGCGGATCCAGCTTTGGCGCCAGGGGGGGGTCACATAGTGCCAGGGGGGGTCACATAGTCGTGGTCAAGTCACGAGAAGTTATAATTTAATTTTGATAATAATAGATACAAGTAAAAAGTACGTCCACCTAGGTCCTGAACCCAGCCCAGCCCAGGGGGGGGTCATGACCCCCATGACACCCCCCCCCCCCTGTATCCACCCTTGGGGATCCAGGGGGGGGGGGAATGGGAAAAAATAAAGGTGCGAGTTTAATTATTTTAGGGAAAAACTTTTTACAAGTTAAGCTCTAAAATATTAAGATGAATTAATTGTTAGCGCCATTACATACGCAATGTGAATAAATTGTTTTCTCCATAAACAAACTCAAATTTTTCACGGAAGGCTAACAAATACAATATTATATTCAATCCAATATGTAATTGGTAGCCTTTCTTGAAAGACTTGAGTTTGTTCATGGTCAAAACTATTTATTCATGTTCACATACGTGCGTTAGTATAAAACAATTATTAAACATAACTTGTAAAAAGCAAATTAATTAATATTTTCCGTAAAATAATTAAACTCGCGCCATCTATGAAAGAGAAGATTATGAGTTTTTTTAAATCACCTTAATTAAAATATTCAATCAAATATTGGGACTCCTCCTAATAATTTATATTTCCTTGGTAAATATTGACCCGTTATATAATCTTTCTGTAAAACCTTGATAAATAACTCGAAAATATATTTGATTTGAATAGGTAGGTAAGTACCATTCGAAAACACGATATTATATTGGCAACCATAAGGGGGCATACATTAATTACGTGTGCAGTTTTTCTTCCAATCTAGACCTCCCCCCCCCCCCCCCCCCCCCTTGGTGAGATAAATTTGGGCCATTTTCGTATATTCTTTTCAGGTACCGTGAGATTTTACTGGACCCCCTCCCCCCTTTGAGCTCACATAATTAATGTATGCCCCCCATTAAACCATACCACTATAATGACAAATATATTTGAATGCTCCCTCGGAATTATTTCTGTCAACATTTTTATTTGCTATATTATTGGTACATTACTTGTATAAAATCAAAGTAGGTAGATTGATAAATAATGTACCTACTCACATAAATATTTACCTATTTGTAGGTATTTATAATTAAGCTAAATATCCATATTTCTATATATAGATTAATGTATATATGTATATTTAAAAAAAATGTAAAGTAAGGTACCTACCTACCTAGCAGGTTTTAAAATATTTATTACTGTAGGTAGGAACTAAATATGTACTATGACACCTGGGAGACAGGTTAAACCGAATTGAGTATTTTTCCGTATGCAGCACCAGCCCGGCTAGCTCAGTCGGTAGAGCATGAGACTCTTAATCTCAGGGTCGTGGGTTCGAGCCCCACGTTGGGCGAATATTTTTGCCATTTCATTTGAAAATAGTAATAAAGTAAAATAGTAATAAGTTACATAGTACATAGTAATCATGTATTGAACTTTTTTTATGGTTTTTAAATAGATACACAGTTACTGATATCCTAATACAATCTTTATACACTTATTTATATATTTATTTTTATATAAATATTTACAAAAACCAAAAATACACACTTTTGTATAAATTAAAATAATTTTGTACATAAGTAATGAAATCATATTTTCCTAATTTAAAATTGTGTAGGAATAATATTTTCTTTTAATTTAATTAAAATACACACTGAAATAATATTACAGGTTACAAAAAAATCATTTTTGCTTTGAGTAGTACCGTACCGAGAAACTACTGCGGGGTAAAAGGGGACTGCGGGTGGGTTTACCAAACTAATTCGAACCATGATTTGCATTGACCTGTGATTTTTGGTCGAAGATGATTTGCCTTGTAGGTTGTTGTAGGTACCTTATTTTCAAAAATTTTTGATGTAGTAAGACGTTACTATTTTGTTCGTCATAAAATTTTCCCAGTTGTCGTTGGTAATAAATTAAACTAAACCTACGTTATAATCTACGCATTTACAGATAGCGCCAATTTAATTATTTTAGGTTAAAACACTTTTGCAAGTTATGCTTTACCTATAACTAGGTCAATGTTTACCTACCTAATTGTTTTCGCCCGTGCATAATTCAATAAAAAATGAATAAATAGTTTCGTCCATAAGGGGGCATACAAATTACGTGAGCTCAAAAGGAAGGGGGGGGGGGGATGCAGCAAAATCTCACGTTACTTGAAAAGAATATACGAAGTGGCCCAAATTTATCTCACCAAAGGGGGGAGGGTCTAGATTGGAAGAAAAACTGCTCACGTAATTAATGTATGCCCCCTAAAAAAACTCAAATCTTTCAATAAAGGCTAGGTACCAAACACAATATTGGATTCAGCCACCGTACAAATTTGGATTCGGTAGCCTTTCTTGAAAGATTTGGGTTTGTTTATCGATTATATTATTAAAACCTGGTAGGTAGGTAGGTTCCGTTCAAAGTAAGATACAAAGTTTTCTGAAAACCTCGATGCGAAAAAACTATAATTTTTTAGCTACGCGAGTTTACCGTTTCAACTCAAAACAATATAATATACATATTATTAAAAACGATAAAAAAAATTATTTAAAAAAAACTTAAAAATAACAAAAAGATCAGGTTCCACCGAGATTTGAACTCGGATCGCAGGATTCAGAGTCCTGAGTGCTAACCGTTACACCATGGAACCGACGGGCGTCTCTGCACAAATAATGTACAAAAGTACTAAGTGATAATAAACTTGAAATAAAACGGAAAAAAATCTTCCCGCATACGGGAATCATAATCCTATCCCGCGTAATAAAAATTATATTTTAAATTTTTATTTTTTTTAATTGAAAGAATAGATAATACATATAATCAACAAACAAGTCCTGCTAAGTCAATAATATTTGAATAATTTGTAGAGCGCCGTTTTGGTGAAAAATCACCTCAAGGGCGTAACAGGTGGGGATACTTTTACCTGTAGGAGGTATTTCACCATCCTCCCAATATAACGTCATTGCATCCTCCTGATAAATTATCCGTACGATAACGAATATTAATAAATAAACAAAAAATACTCGCAACAGGTAAAAAAATTTGGCTAACTTATCATATATGTTCATAGGTTCAAGTACCCACTATTCATGGGTTCAAGTAGTAGTTCAATAGTAAACTCAGGGGGTATTTCAACATGTCCTCATAGATTATCCATTCAATAATGTACATTTTCGATTAATTAAACACGATTTATTCATTTTAAAAGTCTGAGTTGGCCGATGTAAGCGTAATGAGTAAAATTAAGAAAGGGACGCTCAGATGGTTTGGGCATATAGATCGAATGAATGAGGAAAGGAGTGTAAGGAGAATATACGACGCAAATGTGAATGGTGGAAGAAGTTGTGGACGCCCAAGACATGGCACAACCAAGTGAATCAGATACTTGAATCGGGCCGTGTCAAGAGTCAGAATGATAGAAGAACATGTGTGAGACGATGTATGAATATGTAAACGAGGCAAGGGGTGTGTGTCAAGACCAAGTTGTTTGACGGTCCGTCCTCCCTGACTTCCCCTGCGGGGAAACGGTTACAGAGTGGGTGGGTGGGTGGTTATATTTATGGTTACAGCCTTAATAATTTAAAGCTTACTAATAACAAAACGCCCGATCGTTGAATGGCATATCTGTTGCTTGCGCGGTGAACTACATTTTTACACCTTTAATACCAATAACATGATCACATTATTATGTTGGTTGCATTGTTTTTGCTTGATCTGCGCATGCGTTGGGGCGTGCAGCGGCCATCTTTTGTTTAAATAAATTTGCGGTTATTTTCTCTTGTATGTAAAATTTCGTTCGTGTAAAATTTCATTCGCAGTTATTTAATGTATTTATACATGATTACCGTTTAAATGACCGATTCTCCATTAGATTAGCATAAAATAATATAATTTCTATTATTTGCGATATTTTTGTCAGTTTCTGTGGTTTCATAATGTCTCTGTTGTTACTTTAATTTTGTCATCATAAAAATATAGGTTATTTCGAATAAATTATTTTTTAACCGCTGTTTAATAAAACTTCCATTAAAATAATATTATTTAAATAACATAAAAGGATTGTGCGTGTGTAAATAAACACCAAATTCGAGTTATCAACGTTTATATTGTTCGAAAATGAATTCAAAGTGTCAGAATTTTTCAATTGCGCTCTTGGAATATTTGTTATAATTTTTTTTTTTTTTTTATTTTTAGTTGTATGAATGAGATAAAAAAATGAGGTGACAGTTTCCTTCAAAATTCATTAAATAAAAGGACTATGTTGTTTTAATTTTGATTTTTTTTTTAATTTCTGCATTTTGATTAAAAATGTTTTAGGTAAGATTATTTTTTTCAATTTTTTTCCATGTTAGCCTAAAATATGGCAATTTTTAAATACTATAGTATATTTCAAATATAAAAATCTAAAAGGTAATTTTATCTAGTTTTCATAATGGTATTTTTTTACAACGTCTTCAAAAATAATAAATAGGTGTGTAGAAGATTCAAAATACAAAATACTTTGGAAAAATTCCAAAATTCGTTTAGTATTATTAACAAAACAGCCGTATACATAATGGATAAACTACCCCTTCAGGATGTATTGTGTAAGCAATCCTGTATGTGATCATGTACCTAATACTAGTATAATAGATATGCTATATGTTTGTACTTTCATCTACATATATATGGATGATTATTAATATTATATACTTAATATCTTATGAATCTCGACTACCATAATACGGGCATTTGCCTAGCTTGGTAGTCGAAATACCATGTAAAAAAATCCTGTAATAAACATAATGAATAAAGAAAATTAAAAAAAAAAAAAAAAAAATGTATAGGTATATCTTTCCATGAACAATTTTCTAATTACAGACTTTAAAAATAATTAAATCGTGTTAAATTCATCAAAAATGTATGTTTTTCACTGGATAGGTAATCTATGAGGAGAATGGTGGAATGACCCCAATAAAGATCCTTTTATGTTTGAGGTAGGTAGGTACCTAGATAAAGAGTATTTTCTAGGATTTATAATATTTGAAATATATTCTACAAATACCAACAAACAGGGGAATAGCTATTTTTTTTTTCTGGTTTTAGGCAATTCAACCTGAATAGCTATTTTTAACAGGTTGATGAAAAAATAATGGCAGTTATCATTATGTAAGTATTATCATTATGTAAGTAAAAGGCACGCAAAATATTTTTTTTTCATAAAAGTTTACCTAAAAGTATTATTCTTTTCCAACTTTTTGATGGATCGCTGTACATTTCAAAGGGAATAAAAGAAAAATGTGTTTTATTCTCATACAACTACAATAACTAATGTCCACATTATTTAAAAAGTTTTGTTTCACTTACTCCGATGAAAAATAATGAATCGTCATAAAAAAAAAGTGCACTGCCCGGGAATCGAACCCGGGTCGCAAGAATGGGAATCTTGCATGATACCACTACACCAGCAGTGCTTCCGCATTCCTGAAATAATTGTGAAGTTATAAATACATCCCTGCCGCCATGAGTCTTCATTGAAAACCTACGAACACATGAATTTTTTTAAAGCATTTCCAGAATTCTAAAAAATATCAAGAATATTCTGTAATAAAAATGGTAGGAAAGGTAAATAAATAAAACAGAATTATCAACGAACGACAAAAAAAATTTCCGGTACCGGGAATCGAACCCGAGCCTCCTGGGTGAGAGCCAGGTATCCTAGCCACTAGACCATACCGGAGATGTCGAAGTTGTTAAAAATATAGTATTTGAGTGGTGCTGAATAATTTGTCGTCATCGCAGATTTTCCATAAATTTGGTATTCCGAAACACGACGAGACGAAAATAGTCGAGATAGTTTAAAACTACGAAACGGCAAGCGATTATTTGTATAAAATAAGCGCATTATATCACATAAATAAATTAGCACAAACGTTGATATATTTACGTGAAAAAAGTAATAACTGTAGCTTTAAAAAAATTCACGTCCAACACTGTATAAAAATACCACCATTCAACGATTCAACTCGAAGCAGAATAATTTATGTTTGCAACATATCCAAGTTATTTTGCGTTATCTGGCAGGTGTTTATATTTTAAACACTTCTCAAACTGCTGATCGATATTCAGTACAATTTTAGATAGGTACCTACTAACCAGTTTATCCTTTGCAGGATAAACCAAAATGGTGTAGGTATGTACTACCTAGGTAGAGTGTAGGTAGAACAAGCATGTCAAAATTAGAGGTTTTGGCGTGCTCCACAAGGCCGTAATTTACAAGGTCGTTGGATCACGTTTTGTAAAACCATCCAACATACAATTTTGCAAATTGGATTTTTTGATGAATTCTACTTCGCCAAGAGAGATATTTTCATTTATTGAAGACTCCCAACCGAAAACATCAACATTAGAAACATCCACGTGGGTTGATGGCTTTCAGTATTTTTCATCTTATTACAATTATTCTTTTCATGGGTAGGTACCTACACTACCTACCTACATAAAACATTGCAGAAAAAACCAAGTGGTTTGTATGTGCTCGATTTTGATCTAGAAGCAAAAAAAAAAACAAATTTCACTGAAACCATCCCAAACATAAAAAACCTTCAAAATATCAAGAGTTGAACTAACTAACTAACTAACCACCACGCCGTTTCCGCAGGGGTAGGCAGACAAGACGGACCCTCAAACAACTCGGTCTTGGCACACTCTTTGTCTCATTCACATTCATACATCGTCTCATACATACTCTTCTATTATTCTGACTCTTGACATGGCCCGTCTCAAGTATCTGATTCACTTGATCGTGCCATGTCTCTCTCGGGCGTCCCCGACTTCTTCTACCATTCACATTTGCGTCATATATTCTTCTTACACTACTTTCCTCGTTCATTCGCTCTACATGCCCAAACCATCTGAGGGTCCCTTTCTTAATCTTACTCATTACGTTTACATCAGTCTTGCATTCTTTGCGGATTTCCACATATCTCACACGATCATACATGGTTTTACCACACATACGCATCAGGGATCTCATTTCAACGGCATTCGGTCTGCTTTCATCGGTTTTTCGGTCTTCTTTTGACAATTTTTTTAATAGCGCCAACTACATTCAGTCCTCCAATGGAGTTACCTGCATTTACCCTTCTTTCAATATCTCTATCAGCCTTTCGATACAAAATCTCATCCACCTGCTCCAAGTTTTCATCATTTACAACTATATAGCACACTGTTTTCGTACTCTCTCTTTCAAACACAGTGACTTTAGACTTGACAAAATCAAGAGTTGACAAAATTCAAAATAAAATGTAACCTTATTGACAAAATAATCCAGATTTTGAACATGACCGTAATAATACACAATGCACAATGGTTATTTTTTCTAATTTTTAGAATAAATTCTAACTTCTGGTTGCTATTTGAATACTTCAACTTTATTAGGAAGCTGTTAAATATTCATTAATGAAGACAATATTAACGAAACTCAATCGAAAATCTGGAGACAGATAAATCAGAAAATGATATTGGCACCTGTGGGACTCGATAAAAATAAAAATAAATGCGCGCCGCGAGTTTGACATGCTTGGCGTAGGTATACACGTATACAGTGTAGAAGTGTTAACAGCTGCTGCTCAATGTTTGAAATATAACATTCCACGGGGGATTGTTCGGATTGTTCGGGATATTTTGATCTTCTTTTAATCTATCACAAATTTCACACAATATTATAATAACCGATCAAATTCCGCACGTAATCCACCATTTTTATGAACAACCATTATCGGATCTATAATTCTACGCCTATCATTCATCTATCTATCATTCTAGCTTGGTAGGTTTGCAGCGCAGCCATTGAGGGAGTCTTTAGCGAAGGTCTCCGGTTTTTGTCGATTCAGTACCGATACTGAGCCCTGCTGAGCCCACTGAGGCCGAGGTCATTACGTTTAACGCAAAAAATACTGCAGAATGTAGAAGAATGCAACGTGCTACATTAGCGCCTCTAGCGGCCAGCGTTACCAGCTAATACAAGTAAAATAAAATAGCAAACAAAAAGCAATTCTCCCAATGTTTTTACTGGGGTTGGGCGTACATTGTAGGGTCTTTGATAAACGTGACCTCGTCATAATATAAGTCAAACTCCTACCTAACACGATCAATGCTATTTTTTTATCGAATCGCTACAAGAACCTATTTAGAAAGAATTACTTTCGAACCATTGAGGTCAATGTTTCGAACATACTGATATGAGCTGGGCACAGTGTCTCATGAAAATTATTTTTTCGGAGAATAAGATTAAAATGTTCCTGAATAAGATTAAAAATTACGAACAAAGAACGCACACTTGGATGCAACAAATATTGTGCGAAGTCGGAGGCAATGGTTTCAGAGATCATGGAAACATATAAGTAGATAGGTTCGCTGATGTAGAATTCGATCGAAAATTATTCGATTAGGCAAAAATGAAAAATGAATGGCAAAAAAATATTGCCTGCCTCGGAGTTCGCTGTATTAGGTAGATTATAGACTATTTTATAACTGTTTTTATAATCGTTATCAACACATTATAAACTCTTGCTGACTCTGCGTCGTGCAGTAAATGTACCTAAATCATGTAAAAATATAATTTTGTAAAGCCCATGAGGACGCTTAAAATTAATAAATAAAGTAACTTGGTTAGTGAATAGAGCTTTCTTGAAAACGGAAAAGCATCGCTTGTGTGAATTCTTAGCACACTAAGTTCAAATTTTTAAAAACGCATTTAATTTCAAATCAAATCTAAGTTCATTGAACCATATTTACAATCATTCACAGGCAGACCGAAAACCGAAATTAGTGTATAATTTTTGATTTGATGATGATCATGATGTTAGTGAAGTGGCCGACTGATTTTAAATTAAATCTCTGTATAAAAAGTCATACAGTAGGTAAATACCTACCTAAATAATTTTTAAATATTTTATAACCTAGGTATCCGAATATAGAAAAATAATTTATTATTTATCAATTTATTGCATCGGGAACACATACAGAAAATTATATCAGTTTTCATGAACATATTAGTGAAGTAAAATATAGATTACATTTTTAAGTCAGGTTGACGAAGCTTAAAACAAATAAAATCTGAATATTAAAAATATCAAGATCAAATCAATAATTAAAAAAAAACGCTAAAAATATTTGTGCGATGGCCGAGAATCGAACTCGGATCAACTGCTTGGAAGGCAACTATGCTGACCATTACACCACCAACGCTCGTGCCAGATACGCGCCATAAACCAGTATATTAGCATATCCGGCGAAAAAAATATTATTGCGTAATAATGAAAATTGAAAACGTTCTATTGATTTTTGTGTTATTTTTGTAGCGCCATTTTAGTGAAAAGGCAGAACAAAAATAGATCAATAACCGAGAAATTTCATGGAATAAACCCTATTTAACGGAAGCAAAATACCTAATATAGGCTGGCGCAAAACTACCGTTTAATTTTGAATCTTATTATAATGTGTAATAAGATTCAAACCATAACGGTAGTTTTGCGCCACCTTTAGAAGGCTTTAACGGAAGCGAAATACCTAATAGAAATCGAATCAAGCTGAAAATGTGAAGGTACATAAGTGATTTCTGGATGCTTACTTTGCTTTGGATTTCTCGTGATTGTAATTTATTTATCTTTTCAGTTCCTTAGATACCATACCTATGTTAATTTTATGTATTAAAATAAGTACATTCAAATATGGTTTGCTTCTGCGTCTCTGTGTAGGTATGTTGCGCTGGAGGATTATTCGCATTTCTTTATTTTGCACTATTTATCATTTTTTCCCTTTTCTCTTCATTGCAGAGAAAAAGAAAACTTGAACAGTAATTAAAGGTGTTATCTGAAGTGTTTCTTTATTTATTTTGTTTCTGATTCTGACAAGAAATAATATTGTTTTGCAATGTTTAAAATTTACCTATTACTATTCAAAACCGAGCTTAAAATCAGCTGATATCCGTGCCTATTACAAATTAAACATTTATTTACTGATCAACCACATTCTGTCTCACCACTTTTTTCCGTCGGCGACATCACTTATTTTTTCACAGTCCAATGGATATTACAAAGCTCCTAACCAGAGAAAAAATGTGGGAAGATTTGCCAGATCGCAGTTCGAGATATACGGTAACAAATGGTAAGCAAACAGATTTCCGCTTCCCCAATGACATCTGATAAGTTCATTACGAGGTAGGTTGTCTTTCAAAAACAGCCATCATGTTTTCAATATTTATTCCAACATTAATCAGTAATTGATTTGTTTTAATAACTTTAAATTAAAATTAATAAATAATAGTGAAGAAGTTGTTTCAATTCGGAAAGAATCGTCAACCGATGCATTCCACAGGTTAATTTGGCATTCACACCTTGTCAGGTTAACTGAATGTCGGAGGGCACTTAGGATAAATTAATTGAACAATATGCTCCAACGTTCACAGAGATCAGAATAGAAAAGCGGCTCTCGGTTGGTACTGACTAAACTCTCGCTATTTATAACATTGGACTATCGTAACATTGGATATCTCTCATCAGAAATCACGGGCGCAGTCAGTACCCAATCTGAAAATGCAGTGGCATTATTTGGTAACGAAACTACTCATTTTGTTTTGATACTTCTCGAAGACTTGGGTAGCTAATCGTATATTTATTAAAATGTATTTTACTTTAAAATGTGATTTTATTCTGATTGAAGTGCTAATGTTTAATGTATTTTATCTGACTACCTGACCCGACGAACTTCGGACCGCCTCAGAATCAATAACTGTTGTGTTAAATTATTAGCTGAATTAAATTCAGTTTTTTTATAAAGTTAAAAATTACAGAAAGAAGTAATTATCGATGAGGAACTGTCCGTGTTTTGTTTTGTCCTATCAGATATGGCGTTGTGTAGGGATTTATATTTTTTGTGATTTTCTTACATTTCCTTACTTACTTACTTACGGGAATTGCGTTTCATTTTCTTTTTACGTGAGAGGGGGATTTATTATAATTATCGTATTTTTCCTTTGGAGGGGTGTGACATACGTTCACCGTTTGTCTCATTTTCGACAATTGGCATTTAGTGTGTAAGAAAGAGGGGTATTATAATGTTTAAGAACAAAAGCAAAACAATCAGCGCATTGACATTTGACGTTTTTGAATTTTTGGAATTCACTCACTATTCAATATTATATTTATCAAAATATTGCTGCAGGTCTTTCGAAATATGATAATTCGTTCCATGCAAAATGAATGAGGTAAATAATTTTCTTCGTAATTTTTTTTTCGTGAATTTTTCCGATGTTTTAATAGCTATTCTGCTATTCGGGGCGGAGGCAAATCCAACAAATCAAATATCATAAAAATTGGTCCTGCCGTTCTTGAGTTATAAATGGTGCAACTAACCCGACTTTGATAAGATAAGATTATCACGGGGATCAAAGGCATTAAAGGAACACAACAGAATTATCTCCAATAATTCTTAATTATCTAAAAAATTCATAATAGTAGATAATATTTACCATATTATAATTAATTAATCCCTAATTTTGGATTAGAAAGGCAGAGATGTTTATTATTTGGCAATGAAACTTGTATACACCGTAATTTTTCCTCTGATAAATATTGAAGACGTAGGTACTCGTATATGTATATGCAAACGTAATTTTATCTTATGATAAAGGTTAAACAGAATTGCCTTAAACAAAAAAAACGTACGTTATAAACTACGCATTCACAGATGGCGCCAATTTAATTATTTTAGATTAAAACACTTCTTGCAACTTAAAAGAATTCGCAATCTTCTCTTTCATAGATGGCGCGAGATAATTATTTTAGGGAATAACGCTTTTCACAAGTTATGAGTAGGTACATTATGAATTCTTTTGAATATCACCTTAAAATATTATGATGAATTAATTTTATGGGCCCGTATATATTTTATACGAATATGAATAAATAGTTTTGTCCGTAAACAAACTCAAATATTTTAAGAAAACACATTATTGGATTGAGTCACCGATACAATTTTGGATTTGTTTGCCTTTCTTGAAAAGTTTGAGTTTGTTTATTGACAAAATTATTTATTCATATTCGTATTGAATATGTACGGGCACAAACAATTATAAACAAATTTGTTTACATCACTTTTATTTATATACAATCAACATGTTTCATAAACGATGTTCACATCATCAGGATCAAATTTAAACTAAACTTAAAAATTAAACATAGATCACATATGGGAGGAAAGGGTAGAAGGGGGGGGGAAGGGGTAAGAGTGGGGGAGTTTATTAATATTAAATTAATTCATCTTCATATTTTCAAGCATAAAGCAATTGAAAGTGTTTAATCTAAAATAATTAAATTGGCGCCACCTGTGAATGCGTAGACCGTAGACTTTTGTAGGTACGTTCCGTTTAACCTTACTACGTTCTACCGACAGTTTCTACCAACTCACGTTAATTATAATATTGGACTAGCAATTATATCTCGTCAGTAATCTCGGGCACAGTCGGTAATCCCCAATCTGGAATGCAAATTCGACGAGTTCCATAAACAAACAAAAATACTACATGCACATTGGTAGTGATGGTAGTGATTTATTTGACCATAAACTTCCACACCAATACATCAGAAATTTAAATAAAAATTGAGTCGTCTACGTTTTAAATTGCCTACAAATGTCATAATAATTGTCTAAATATGTGAGCAGATATAATGAGCTTGATCCCTTTGAAATTAAAACGAAAAATAATTATCCGTGAATTTATGAAATGTCGAAATCCATGACTAATCGCAGGTTTAATTTAGTAATGTGGCCAACTGCACCCCGATATTCCGTGACCAAAATATGTAATAGTTTGGGACGGGCCAGTAAACCTGACAAGGCAAACATGAACCAACCCTCGTGGTTTTACAACACGGGAACAATAATTGGTACCGTGTATGGAGATCTAGTCTATTTTAGGGTTCCAAATTTTGTTTTATTCATGTGAGAGGTTGACGCACAAACAAGCGACTTATATTTAACGAGGTACTGTGTTTGGGCTCCTAGGGTTATTGAAAATTGTTTAAAAGTATTCGATTATGATGTACAGTTTCTCAGAATACATGTCAATTTCCATTATTTGAGAATCTTGAAGTACCGAGGTAAACTACACCAAGAGTCTGTCAAATAAGAGTAGAAAATATTAAAAATGGAACTACAAAATTTGAAGGCTGGCAACACCAATTTACCTGTCAAATATTCTTTTAGAGTGCAATGATACTGAACATACAGAACGCTGTATACACATTTAAAAATACGTTTTTTTGATCTTAAAAAATTTTTTTATCGAAGAAGCACTGTTGTTAATTTACCTACTTATTGACATAATTTGCCGATCCGGTAGATGTGTCACACAAGTGTCTGAAAAACGGCATAGCGCAACACGGCATAACACCCCAAAAACAAATAACGAAAATGATTGGCTTTCATTTAATTTAACATAAATTTGAATATGAATTTAACAGTAGGTAGAAAGGAAGAATTATTAATGGTGAGTTTAGTTACACTATATTCAGATCTAAAATTAGAGACGTGATCTAAAGCCTGGACAACGCTAGTAGCTAGTTTAAATAAATGTGAGCATTTCTAAAGTTTGCTTTATATTAAAAAATAAATTACAATATCGTTATTCTTCAAAATTGCAAAGATATAAAAATAATGTACCTTTGCAATTCTAATTTTGAGATCAGTGGAGTGAAAAAATATTTTTTTCATTTTTATGCCTTTTTAATGTTTAATAAAAATATTGATTACACAGATTTAGATTACCACCATGATTATATTTTTAGTATTGCCGTTTGAACAACAGTGGCGCCCTCCTATGTTTTCAACTCTTATTTGACAAACTGTAGATATTAATCGATGTAATTTTAGTGGGGTCAGTTGGGATAAATGTTTACGTCAAATCTAGCACTTTAACAAGAGAGTTTAGCAACAATCTTTTGACACGTGTCACAAAATACTAAAACTACCCCTTATTTATATATTGCTCTAATGCCTATAACCAGTACCGGATTATCCCTAAGGCAGAGTAGGCAACTGCCTAGGGGCCCCGCATCAGCTGGGGGCCCCGCATCCCGAGAAAAAATGACTTGCTTCAATTAGTGAAATGTTTCGGAAAAAGTCAACTTTCAAGATGTTTAATTTTTTTTAATAGGAACATTTACAGGTTAATAATATTAGGTACACGCATTGAAGAAAACAACAAATTATAATAATTAGGTTATAACCCAATAAATAATTAATGTTCACATCATGCACAAATAATACATAAAAGTCTATAATTAAAACAAACATATATCTAAACATAGTTGTATTTTAATTTCCTTTCCTTCTATTTGTTGCAACTTTACTTAGTATCTGATCTTGATTTTGAGTTATGTTGTTCACAAACTTCAGAAATGTTGCTTGCGAGAAAACTGATTTAAATTTTTTTTTTTTACTCGAAATATACTACTTGAATCGAGCATGAGGGCTGGTCGCTTGAATCGCTCGCGCTGTACCTTCGTTAGTTTTGCTCCGATTTACTTGAAATTTTGCCACAATACTCAACATACTGACATGTTTTACATTCAGATTTTTTTTTCAGTTTTAAAACCTTACCCCCCCCCCCCTTAAAGCCTTGTTAAGGATTTGATCAAGGGAACAAGTTGGAGTCCCTTTCAACCCCCCCCCCCCCCCGTTAGTCCGCTATTGGTAAAGGGGCCCCGAGACGTGCATTGCCTAGGGGCCCCGACGTGGTTAATCCGGCCCTGCCTATAACAATCTTTTCTAGTTGTACCAACGAAACATAACACACATCTTGCAGGTTCAGTTGATATTGTTTAGTATTTAAAACGTTTTAAATGTACAAATGGTGTCCACTTACTATACCTAATATTTATCATTTACTGTAGGTAGATACCTTTATACGTTCGAAATTTGGAATGTTCTCTATAATATATCGGTGTATAACTGTTTCAAGGACGCCATGAAAAATATATAAATAAAATTTCTTTAAAATATTAGTGAAAAGTTCTATATTTCATACTGGTTTTAGGCCTAATATACCTATAAATACTTGTAGTTTATAGAAAACATAAAAGAGGTTGAATTGACGCAATTGCTCCATGTAATAATAATAATAATATTTAGATGATTTATATAGCGTCGTTTTTGTGAAAAATCACCACAAGGGCGCTGTACGGGACGTAATTGCCCCAACCGAAAAAAATATCGACAAAAAAATTCAAAGAGTAGTTCATTAACATGATATTTTAAGAAGATATTCTTAGGAAGAAAGAAAGGAAAACAATGAAAGTGATGAGACGTCCCATTACACATAGTGGGTAAGGGGATTGGGTAGTTATTATTATAATTTTTTTTTTAACGCCCAATGGGCTTTTACATTTTGGTAGTACAAATAATTCAGGACAGATTATTTAAAATATACAGAAATAATAAAAACAAAATTTGATAAAAAAGCACACAAGTCATAAAAATACAAAAATACAGCGATTTCATAGGTTTTCAGAAAAACAGATAGGTTTAGGAATAGTTTTGGAATTAGTTTTTTACAAGATCAACAAATTTCGCCAAGTTTATGTTAAATATGTCAATATCACCTAAGCCTACTGATTTCCCATAGTGTGAAATCGTTGTATCGGAGAGTGGGCAATGTAGTTCCCGCTTATGAATGCTACAGTAGAATAGTGTATTTTGTCGTGTAGTTACTGTCAGTATTCGTAAGTTTATGAGTTGCAGTAGTTCGCAACAGTCAAATTTAGAGTTAAGTATTTTGAATAAAAATGTTAAGTCGTTTATTTTACGTCTGTCTTCTAGTGTGTGTATTTGTAAAACATTTAATAATAAATTATATTTGAAGTCTTCTAGTGGGATATTTAATTTAAAATTTATAAAACGCAGAAATTTTTTTTTGTATTCGCTCAATGTTATTAATGTGAATTTTGTAAGATGGAGACCAAACTACCGAGTTATATTCCATTAGGCTTCTAACTAGAGATACATATAATAATTTAATGACTTGTATGGAGTTAAAGTTTTTGGTTGTTCTTAATACGAAGCCTAGTGTTTTCATACCTTTGTTTACAATTTGGTGGATATGATTGGCGAAACTTAGTTTTTCATCCAAAATAATTCCAATATCTCTCATTTCCGTGACTCTTTCTAAAGCTGTGTTATTGATGGAATATTCGAATAAAACAGGATTTTTATTTCTGAAGAAAGTCAAGGTTTTGCACTTTTCTACATTTAAGAATAAATTATTTTGAACGCACCAATCTTTAAACATACTAATATTTGACTGAAGTATATGGCAATGATTTACATCAGTTATTTTCTTGTATAGCTTGATGTCATCAGCAAAGAGCAATACCTCGACATCATTGAAGCAATTGGTTATATCATTGATGAAAATGAGGAACAAAACCGGACCAAGGTGACTACCTTGTGATAGGCCACTAGTAGCCTAGAAAGCTTTCGACATCCATGATTTTATTTTCACGAACAGTTTACGATTTAATAAATAGCTAGTAAACCATTTTAGCATGTTATCCCTTATTCCTAGAGCAAATAGTTTTTGGATTAGTAGTTTATGGGATACTTTGTCAAATGCCTTCGAAAAGTCTGTATATATGCAGTCGACTTGTTTATTTTCTGCAAAAGATCGTATTATGAAGTTTTGAAATATTGTTAAATTATTTGCGGTAGATCTACCTTTGATAAAACCGTGCTGTTTTTGGTCAATTAATTTTATTAATTTGGGATAGATTTCATCAAGGACCAGTGATTCAAAAAGCTTAGGTAGTACTGACTGTATACAAATGGGGCGATAATTGGCTATATTAGTGTCGTCTCCTTTTTTGTAGATAGGTGCAATGAAGCTAGATTTCCAGCGGTCTGGAAAGTGTCCAAGGGTCAAGAGACGGTTGAATAATAATGTGAGTGGTTTAGATAATGTATTAGAGCATTTTTTGAGGAATATTGGTGGAATGTTGTCTGGGCCAGTGGATTTGTCAGTGTCTAAGGAAAGTAATTTCTGTTCGTAGCGTTTTTGTGTGATATGGCAATGTGTTAAGTGTGTAGTCTTGCTAAATTTGTAATCAGGTATTTTGTCATCTGGGGTTTCTTCATCATAAACATTTTTGAAGAAATCCGAAAAAAGGTTTACAATGTCCTGTGTTCTTTGCACTGGTTCCGTTCATTTGCATTATTGGCGGGTATTCTGTGTTTTCATTGTTTATTTTTTTAAGAAATTTTCAAAGATTTTTGGATTTAAAGGCAGTGTCCTCGATAGAGGTTATATACTTTTTGTAACATTTTTTCCTGGTTTCGCTAAAGATTATATATAATCACTTATGGATTTGCTGTGTTTGAATTTTTTGTGTTGACTCTTTTTTTGCTGAAGAGAGGCAGTAAGTTGGTCTAGTTGTGATTTCATTTTTTTTTTCCAAGGGACATTAATTTACTGAATTGACGCGTTAGTGGACAATATCGGATATCTAGCTACTGAAAAAAATTCGTTGTTTTTGTGCATGTTTTTTGGATAAATTAATCCAATTTTTAAATTATTTGTATAGACTAGACTTTTATCGAGACGTTCAACATACCAAAATATTATACGTATTTTAACCGATTTTTTTATAAAGACCTCATTGAAAAGTATTTCCAGACGGCGTTTTCTATTACGTGCAACAACAAAAATACTTTTCGGCTATAAAAAAATCCAATCGAAAACTCTTTGTTCTGAAAACAAAACACGAACATTGAAAGAAACATAACGGCATGCCATTTGAATTTACCCCAAATACCTATAATATGAGGAATCCAGAAATTTAAAAAAAAATCTACTGAAATTAGTGAGATTTGACAGCGAAATTTACTATTTGCTCCTACGCGAGGCGACTGCCGCATGCTGTATCCGCCGCTACGAATATCTACGTGGCTACGACACAGACCGCAGTCCTGTAATACGTAAATAGAAAACGTAGTACAGTCCACACTATATTTGAGCAGGTTCAGCGGTATTTTACGTGACCAAACGTGTGAAAGAATAATATGAACGTATATATATATATATATAGCACAAGTAAGATATTTTACACATTAGAACAGTAATTTCTCTGGTAAACATACATAATTTGTGGAATTCAACACAACTTTCATTTTTCCACAATACCCTTCGTATCTTAAAACTCCCATTCAAGCAATTGCGTTAATCAGTCAGGTACGCCTCATTCGTCATACATAAGTACCTGTGTCTGGTAATGTTAGGTACATTTTCGTGAAAACAAGCTTATGGGTCCGAGTGGTTAATAATTGATATACGATTACAGCGACCGAGATTTCTGAGCGTACGATTTGGAAATTTCCCGCCGTCATTTAAAAAAATGATATATAAACTGATTATAGTGCTGTGTAGCAAATGAATTCATCATTCAAAAAATATATATTAAAAAATCTAAATTTTATAAACACGCGAATAAAACTGCCGTGCGTGGTAGGTACTTATTCGGTATTGAATATTTTCTGTGTCTGTGTGATGTTTATGGCCACAATAAGACGATCTGAGATATTTATTGATAAAATGGAAAAATATTATCTCAGCTTTCTATTAATGCAAACTGCAGATCGCGGGAAGGTTTGAAAAAAATTTAAACAATGTTTTACAATATATTTATATATGTTGGCACATTATGGCAAGCGATCGCTCGAGATCGTAATTGATGGGCAAGCGATCGCTCATTTTGCACACTTGCAGCAATATGCCATAAATTGTTCGAACGTAATTTCACAAAACATAATTACCTATAAAACATAATAAAACAACAAAATTTCAGGTTTTGCCAGGAAATTAAAAAAAAAATCAACCCTTAAAAAACAAAGCTTTTTGTTATAATATATCTATTTTCAAATGTGTTTTAAAACTTTAATTTTTTATTTTTTTGGTTTGGCTGAGGATTAAACCTTGCTACCCAGTGATCGGAATCAACCGCGCTACCAACCGGGTCAAATCCCGAATTGGTAAGACCGACATTTATTTCGTATAAAGTTCTTTAATTTCTACCTAATTGCCACTAAAATAGATAAATACGATAGAATGCATTGTCATCGATAATGATTCCATCTGCAAAGTTTCAGCTCGACCGGATGACGGGATAATTGCTAATTCCAAAATTCCGCTTCAAACAAACAAATAAAAGTGATATTCAAATAGATGTTTAAAAAATACTCTAAAATCCACGTGTCCTCTTCTTGTTGTTCAATCAATACAATTCTCTGAAAAGTGTCGCCAATGGCCGTCTTGCCTCGACGCAGGTTTTTACTCCTAATATGAACAGGACATATTCCGAGACATGTATATAATTCGTCCTACGTTCAACCTCTACGATCTAGGCGATGGATTACGTGCTTATTTATTACATCATTACGGTTTTGTAAGGTTATCGCCTAGCAAACTCCATCTAGCGAGAGTTTGATGAACGTAGTTGAGTAAGTGGCTTGGTTATCGAATTAACCCGCACTATCGATGGCTTACCTTTAGCATTTGCGAAATTCGCAGAAAATTGAATTCTCTGCATCGCGAAACCTCGTGTATTATTATCACTATCGTTGCTTTTGATCGCGTCGAGTGAATATAAGTAATGTATTATATAATATTATTCGCTCACATAATGTGTACGCGGAGGTTAGTAACCCATGTACGAGAATTTCAGAGATAAATAAAGTAATAGATAGTAAAATAATAGATAGTAAAGAAGTTCATATGAATAATGAAAAAATGACTTATTTGAATCACTGGGCAATGTTCATATTTGGAGTAAAAAGCACCCGGCTTCTTTTTCAGGATATTTGCAACAATGTCGTGGCAACAAAACAGTAATTAAATAAATACAAAGTACGTAATTAAATAAATAATAATGAAATGTTACAATACCTGCATATAAATCAATTATATATGTCCTTTTTGCAGTGAAAACTTCTTTAGCAGCGTTGTGACTTGAATGTCGATGAAACGAAAAATGGTGACATGAAAAAGAGACAAGCATACCTATTACCTATACGTACATCGGAGAGAACTCAAGAGGGTCGCGGAACGGTGAGAAGCGGGAGAGGGGTGGGGGAAGGAGGGGAATATGGAGGGGGAATTCGGGAGCGGTAGGGGACGTGGGAGGGAAAGGCTAGGCGGAAGGGGGACGGGGACGAATGGGAAAGGACACGCAGGGAGAAACAATTTTTTTATTTAGCCATAGCATTGCAACGCATGCCGGGAACTCTCTAGTATTTTATAAATCGTGATTCATAAATGCTACTACACTACATATTGCAAGAGAATGAGGTAGACTAATCATTATCCTCTTTGTGCGGTACTACGTAACTTCCCCATTCTTGTCTACTTTAGTTTTCTGAAGGTTTCACTTCTTCCGCGTGCGAACTGCACACTCTGATTTAAATAGCCCGGTGTAAAGCTCTGCTGGGCGTAAAATCAATTAAATAAATGTATATTTTAAATTTATTCCGTCTAAAGAAAATACACAATCTAAATAACGACATTGATGAGGATATCATTGGCTATAAAAAAGATTTCGGTAAAAAAGAAGACAATACAACCATGTATTTTCACCATAAAAAACCTTTTTTAATCCGATTACGACGTTTTGAAACCTGGCCATTCATACACAATTAATAAACATTTTTAAAGCCATTTACAGCAACTTTTCGATTATAGGTGGTGATTTTTAAGTCGAAGATACTGCGAGCATCTTCCGCTTTGGTAGAAAGTAACATAGGTACTCTTAACAGCCAATAAAACATTATAGAATATCTCATCACGTTTCACGTTCATTTTAGTGAGTTTTAAAGACAACAAAAATAAACCAAAAGAAGAACTGAATTCAGGGAAGACTATTTATAGGTACTCAAATAGAGGTGTCATTTTTAATTATTTTAAAAGTGCCTCAGAAATCTGTTGTTTGTTTCAACAAGGCCAGACAAATCGTCATTAAGGGAACACCAGGGGAGGAGAAGACTAGAAGACTAACGGGTAACGAGTTGGCGCAGGTAAGAGTAGTAGTATGTAGATATGTGTTCCAGTGTACGGTGTACGGCTTGTTACGGTGTACGGCTTGCATGAACATTTAACAAGGGTTTTCTGTCTCGGAAGCTCTGTATTCTGTGCCTGTACTCTGTATGAATGCAATAGTTACTATACGTAACTATACGTAACTATACTACCTCATCTCGCAGACATTGACTGAAGATACTACTCATCTCCTACGCAGATGATACGGGGATTCAGACATTGCTACCATGATTTATAAAAATGAAATTGTCTTTGTCCCTTGTGCTTTCCTAAACCATTTATCAGATTGCGATGAAACTTTGGTGATTTGATGTGCACATGACCACGATGGTTTCTGTTTATAATAGTGAGCTCTGGTATTATGAAGTTATTTCCTATACTATTCATTTGACCGCGATGAAACTTTGTTGAGTTATTTTGCGCACGCCCGCGAAGGTTTCTACACTGGTGAGCTCTTATTTAAGCTCTTAATTATGAAATTGAGTTATTTGAAAAAATTGTGTATTTCATTTAGTTTAGCGTAAAGGGAGGGAAGGACGAAGGGGGACGGGAATCCAAAAGGGGTGGTTTGAAGGATGGAGGGGAAAGGCAGGTAAGGTGGAAGAGGTATGCGGGAGGGTGGAGAGAACTCAAGAGGGTCGCGGAACGGTGAGAAGCGGGAGAGGGGTGGGGGAAGGAGGGGAATATGGAGGGGGAATTCGGGAGCGGTAGGGGACGTGGGCGGGAAAGGCGAGGCGGAAGGGGAACGGGGACGAATGGGAAAGGACACGCAGGGAGAAACAATTTTTTTATTTAGCCATAGCATTGCAACGCATGCCGGGAACTCTCTAGTATTTTATAAATCGTGATTCATAAATGCTACTACACTACATATTGTACTACACGAATTTCAGGAAAACCATAACCATAAATTGTGTTAACATGACCAAAGGCGGGTCCTGTTTAGATTGACTGATTCGAATTGTGTATTGAATACCTACCTATTTGCAAATATGGAAAAATGCATTTTGACCAGAAATTTATCATATTTTTAAATTATCTTTTAATTTATTTTTATGGTTCGTTTTTTAAAGGTAGGTATAGTTTTTCAGCCTTTACGGAGTGAACGCCACTGGTAGGCAACTTGATAAATTAATGGTTTTATGGTTTTTGATAATGAGAGATGCAATTATTACCTATTCATACTAATGATTTTTGCTACATAATATCATTTTGTTGGATTGGTGCAATATCGAAGAGGCATATTCCCTCACACTTAGTAAACCCGTTTTCATTGTTATTGTCAGGATGTAGGTAGGTTCCTACCCAAAATGTTTTTAGTTTACCGGAGTCATTAGTAGATATGTATTTAAATTATATTTGCTATTGATTACTATAATAATCGGTACAACTTTAGGTAAATTGGATGAACTTGGCAACTTTGAAATTATGTTATTATTAAATTATGATACTTGGTTTATTGAAACAATAATGCATACCTACATTTTTTGTTTTATTTATCATTTATTTATTTTTGTTCAAAAAGAGAGCTGCGAAGCTATTTTGGCAAATATTTTTCCATTAAACTTTAAAACTTACATCACAATATTGTAAAATGATAGTTCATATGAAAAACACTTTTTTCTCCACAGCTAGGCCTTGCAATTTCCCTCTGAAGCGACTCGACGCATGAAGATAGTCATTTTTAAGCTAGTTCATTGTGCTTCTATTATTAGTTATTACCAACGATTTTTGCCTCACGCACTCTTCTACTAAAAACATAATATTATCCCAAAATATCTTCGGTTATATTTCTTCAAGACACACGATAAAAAGCGCCCACCCCGTGGGCATAATAGGGAAAAACCGGTGGAAGTTTAACATCCTAAAATTTTATATTTTTTTACGTTTTATAAATATGAAAAAATAACAATGTTGAAATTTTTCATTATGGCAACATTACTAAAAATAAAAAAAATCAACCCCTAAAAACAAGTTTTTTTTACTATAATACATCTACTTTATTATTTAGTGAAACAGCTTCGGCTTTCCGCCACGGTCCTAAGCTACACCGGCTAGTAGCCAATGTCAGAGAAATGCGTGTGAGTGCGTGAGTGCCACAAAAATTTGAATGCGTTGTCATCGGCAACGAGATTTGCATTCTGTAATGTCTCTTAATTTCTAGGTTCGTGTGATTACCTACTACTTGGTTTATTTAGATAATGTGCAATGAATATTGGAAGACAGGCTTTAGGCTAGGCTCTAAGAAGTTTTGTTGAAGGAGCCCGCCCAATCTCACTGATGCCTTCGATCATCATCATAAGCGTTCGTACCTAAGACACGAACGGCGATAGATGGTACCCTTCTGATATTCTACTCAACTGCAATCTGTTGGGATTTAGCAGAACTTCGTTTGTAATAACAAACTAAAATATCGATATCTATTGAAAGAAGCTGAAACGACATGAATATTCAATGTACTACACATTCCTCCAAGAAAACAAAATCGAAATTCAAATAGATGTTCAATATTCAATAGATGTATATCAAAACGCAAAAGACTTACGATTTTATGGTTAAGATGTTGCAGCTCCCTCTCCGTGATCTTCCTCCTCGCGTTCTCCACCTGCTGCTGCTTGTACTGGTTGTATTTGTAGAAGAGGTACATGCCCGGCAGCGCCAGCACCACAAAAGGGCGCATCAGGGCTGAAGATGATAGGGAGCGCTGCGGCATGGCTCACATCCGCTGCTGATGCTGTGTCGAACCCTCTGTTGTGACGAACACACTGATCTGTCAAACCCGCTGTATCAAACCCACTGCGTTGACGAATACACTGATGTATAAAACATCAAACCCTCTGCGAGGCGGTTAGATTCGCTCTTGTGTAAAACCCATTGTGCTCTCGAAGTTACTACTGTGTTATTTTAGCTGGCGTGTCGATCCACGGATGTTACAAACCCCTGCAGTTTAAAATCCACAGAGAAGTCAAATCAACAGTTATGTTCAACCATTGTGAGAAGAATTCATCGATCGCGATAAGTTCGATGCGCTGTCGAATCTTCTGATATATCAAATCCGTTACGATGTCCAATTCACTCCTGTGTCAAACCTACTGTGGAGACAAAATCCACTGCGGTGTTACGACCTCAAACAACACATCAGACGCACTTTCAAAAACAATAATTTAATTTGAATTAATAATTCAGATATATTATATTTATCATGGTGTTAGTTTAATTAGGAAGGTAGAATTAATTAGAAATAGAGGTTTTTTTATAGTTTATCTACTCATTGAGAAATTGACACTATTTGTTTTACGAATATTCTACTTCTACTAATAGTAGCAGCTATTTTTATCCGAAGAGGAAAGTTTAATGAGACTCCACTTTTCTTACTTTTCAAAGTAATTTTCACGTGGCACTCGCTGAATACTAAAAGAGGAAAAACGTGTTTATAATTAAAAATAATTATTGATTTTCGAAGAAGTTAAAATTGTAAACTAAAACTTTATTAATTAAATTATTTTTAGAAGATAACTTTTGACATAATTAATAATTAAACTTATTCCGATAAAGTATTTATATTAAGACGTATTGAACTTGTTTCTATTTATACTTTATTTTATTAGTTTCATAGTTAATGTGTCTTTATTAATTTATTACGTAAGTAGGTAGTATTTATTGCTTGAATCTGGAACAAAAAAAACGTTAATTAATAAAAACATAACACATAAAATATATGATGAGCCGATAGTTGACTCCCCGACAGTTTGCCACAGAAATGACATTTTTTAAATTATAAGTCTTTCTGTATTATTTACCAATTTCAAACCTAAAATCGACTTCAAAGATGCCTTTAATAATAAATTGGTATGGATATCAAACGAATTTATATACAGTGTTGATTTTTTGTACTTATACGTTGTACGTCGGTATATACAGTATGTATACAGAAAAGTAATTTTAATTTGACGCATTTGAATGAAAATATTTTTTATACTTTTGTTATTCTGCGGTACACCCTCTTTGCACACACCTTCGGAGATTCTTAGTTATAATTTGTTTAAGTGTAGGTATACCGTATTTTCTTCAAACTGACTGCATTTTGTATATAAGTATACGCCGTGCGGGGGGGCAACTGTCGAGGAACAGCTGTTATATGAACTAAAATATATCTGTAATCCTTTTAGAACCAGCTTTGGTTAAAGCAGAGGTTTGTAGTTTCAAATTAGTATGCACATAAAATTATGAGAGGTAAAGGGTATCTCCCAAAGATATTCAATATCTTTGGTATCTCCAGTGCCCACACATTATACGAGTATGTACATATGTAAAATGTAAACCCCATCAGTGTACTCGTATGTTCCCCACAATGGGTGGTGTTTGCTTTATTGACTAAAGATAGCTCGAGTAAAAAAGGACAAATAATATTGACATAATGAGTGATATAGAGTTTTGAATGCTCGTTAAATCAACATTCAGTAAAGCTGAACAAGTTTTCACATTAAAGTATTATCGTAAAAGGGTTATGTAAAGAGGTGTGAGGTAACTTTTTTATAGAACAAAAAGTTTGAATGGTTGAATTAAATGAATTTGTTTTTAAAACTAACTTGCAAATTGCTATCAACAAACTTTCTCATGAAGAATACTCATTATTTTGCCAGTTTTTCCTTAAGAGCGTTTAACCAGCCAGCGCCAGCGGGCCGAAAATCCACATTTCGACGAAAGTTGTTCTTACGATCGTGCAGGGCGGTTATAATGAGAAAGATTAATTATTCTCCGTACCAGCTTTTTAAAATTATAACTCAATATCGATTTTATTTCATTCCAAATTAGCTTTAATTTATACCTACATCCAAAAATGCTAAAAGGCGTGATGACAAAACTAAATAATGTACTTTTTGTAATTATTTTTTGATTATAAGTATTTATCCTTTTTTCAATAATGTCTAAGTTAAATAAGAATGTTAAAAAAATCTGAAATATATTAGTTTGTAAGTGCGCAGATAAATACACAAACGGACCAATTTTCGTCAAGAAACACATGTACGTATATATTTTTTAATGATTTTATTTAAACTAAAATTATAATTCTAAAACATGCGATACTCAAATAATGTATTGATTTATTTTACTGCATGATTACATGATTTGAAATAGGTATGGTATAATACAAAATCTTTTTTGAAAATTTAACAAATCTGCCAACGACCTATGGTATAACCTTATTATACTAAAAATAAACATTTTTTCTCAAAATTTAAAACATGCGAATGCTAGATAAAAGACCAATCTTTCGAAATCCATTTATAATTTTTTGTGGAAAAGAGTCAATACGTCTAAAATCTGATTTAAAAATGACATATTTCTGGTTTTCTCTGGTAATACCCTCTTAATTAAAATTATAAATTTTAACTGAAAAAAATTGTTATTGAAAACAACGAATATTTTTTATATAGACGACTCTGGGGAGCAAACACCGGAATATAACCTACGTGTATGTTAGTAATAATGTATAAAAACAAGGCGTTGTTATCATAATTTTTTCGGTAATTTTCTTTGTAATGTAAGTTTTTTTATTCTTATGTAAAGAAATATATATCGATAATATATATATCAACGAAATATATCGATCGTTCGGTTGATTGATCAGACATCTCCAAATACTAAGTATTTATTTATTTACTAGCTGATCCGGAAAACGTTGTTCTGTCATATAAATGAAAGTTCGATGAGGTGGACGTAGCGCCATCTGTCATTCAACAACATAAATAATTTCATTCTGTTAGAAATATGAACGACGCATGGTTAAATTTGTTCATACAAAAATACAAAAATCGTAATTAAAAAAATGTAGGATCGAGATAAAAAAAATGGGAGGGTGGGGAAAGAAGTGTTAAAATTTGGGGTTATAGGTATTTTTTGATGCCAAATAAAAAATAATAATTTAGTAAAAAAAAAATAATTTAGTAAAAAAATAATAATTTAGTAAAATAATAATTTAGTAAATAAAAAAATAATTTAGTAAAAAATTGTACTTACACGAATATGGTTTTTCTTTGATTCTAGCAGCACATACATAGTCTGCAAATAGAATATTATAACTTAACTTCGAATAAGAGGATGTTTTCCTTCGAAATGTGTCAACAGATGAATCCACAACTGGAAATTTACATTCTCAACACAAAATTGGTTTGAATTAAGTCTGTATGCGGCGAATTAAAAGTACACTCAGAACATGAATATGGTTTTTCTTTGATTTGGCAGCACATACAGAGTCTGCAACTAGAATTTAATAACTGAACTTCGAATAAGATAATGTTTTCCTTTGAATTGTGTCAGCAGATGAATTCTCAAATGGAATTTTACATCCTGAAAACTGGTTTAACCCTTCGAATAATAAGAAAAAAATATCTATAAACTTTTGCCTGTCAATGTTTGCGCACAAAATTTCCGGTTCTTCCCATGCAATGTTCCTTTTTAGACAAAACTGTTCTAAAATCTAGATAAAGTAATTTTTTTACGTGCTTATTAGAAAATTATTGTTTCTAAACATTAAAATTTTCATATTGGAAATGTGAATTAGCTCAAAAATACACGCCTGCGAATATTCGAATTATAGTACCTAAAATAGAATAAACTTAAAAATTTAAATACAGATTCCTTTTCTCAAAAAAAATGTGTAAAACTGTATCTTAACTTTATATCGCAATCACAAATTTATTTAAAATTAAATGTGTAAGACATAATTTCACAATTTTATTTTAAAATTAAATGTGTGGGATAATTTGCGTCTCCTGTGATTAGACGGGTCAAATTAAATCTGTATTTGCCGAATTAAAACTACACTCAGAAAATGAGAATGGTTTCTCTTTGATTCTGGCAGCACATACATAATGTACAACTAGAATTTTATAACTGCACTTCTAATAAAATAATGGTCTCTTTCGAAATGTACCAGCAGATGAATACACAACTGAAATTCAGTCGTTAATACATTCTGAACACAATTCTGATTTTAATTAAGAGTGAATCTGTTTGCGAGTTATCAGCTTTAATTAGTATTACTCTCATAATATGCGTACGGTTTTCCTACGAATTGCGAAATTTGCAGCTTAAAAATATATAGTAATTGATATTTTTAATAAATTAAAAAGAGTTGGATTCGTAAATGAAATGATCGTAGAACATGTTTAAATAATGATTTGAAATGGTTTAAATTTTTCCAAGATAATGTTATTATTTATTGTGAAAATTTGCCGCCCCCCTTAAAAGTGCCGCCCGAGGCGGGCCGCCCCCCCCCCCCCCGCCCTCTCCCACGCTACGCCACTGCCTACGTAAGACAATCCATACGTCCAATCATAACCTTCAATCTTTTAAATACTTAAAAAAAAACGGGATAAGCTGATGTCGTTTGCTCCCATAGTACACAACTGCTAACCCTGTATAAATCGCAAGTGCGCACCACGGTTGAATCTCCACCTCTGGTCTGGAGCTCGAAAATACCTAAAAAACCCTTGACTCTGTGCAGAAACGGGCGGTTCGTTTGATAGATTCTCCCATCTTAACAGACGGACTGCAATCTTTAGAGCACAGGCGTCAGGTGGGAATGTTGTCCTTGTTCTACCGGTATTACAATGGAAGACGCTCCGAGGAACTAGCGTCATTGATCCCCTCGGCACCGGTGCATAGTCGGGAAACACGCCAAACACGCGCTCAACATTTGTACACGGTTGACATTAGTCACATGTGAACGGGTCGTTTCTATGACTCGTTCTTGAGTTCAACGGTTCGGCTGTGGAACGATTTGCCGGCCTCTGTGTTTCCTCCCTCCTACAACATGGGTCTCTTCAAGACCCGTGTTCACTCCTTCCTTTCCTCAAAGGGACCCTCCACACAGGATTTTTAAAGATGACATAGGCCCTGAGGGAAGTTATTTTGCTCAGGGCCTCCTGCGTGGAGTTAATGTAAAAAAAGGTGACCTAAAAATCTAGTATTCAGATAAACAGATATTATTTTTTCAAATGTACGCCCAGACGTCACAAAAAACTTTGTATTTTTTATAGCAAACGCGTTGTAATGGGTAAAAACATACCCTTATTTTTATTTTGGCTATTTGTAAAATAAACGTATCTTGTAGGTATACTTATATTATCATATGCTTACTGGCGTTGTGAAAGTAAGGCGTACGATGTAATTGTGTAAAGTAAAAGTAAGGGTTTATTGATTTTATCATAAAATTTTACACGGAGGTTCTTAAAGTTGTACCAGCTGACCTCAGGAAGGCGCCGCGGGCGGGAGGCTTTGGCTTTTGTGGAAAATTCACCAATGACGCAGTGCTGACCATAAATGAATTCAAATCTGGCGGAATATTAAAATTCTGCTTCAAAGGTCGTTTTCGCTTAAAAATTTAAAACCCGTGAAGGTCGCTTTCGCTTAAAAGGTTTTTTTAAATCTCGATGGAAATTATGAAAGTTGAAATTTTATTTCATCTTCGCAAAAAAACAGTTACATTGTGACTTGTTTAAAATTAATTATTGTTGATCGGTTTTGGAAGACCCCAACCTTGGTCAGGATATAAATTATTTTTTTATTATTGTTAAAGTTTAATGAAATTCTGTGGTTTTACTAATTAAACATAACCTACTCTAACCTGATAAGTTTTAGATAAGTTTTAAGATTTTCACGGCCAAAAGCATTTTCGTTATTTGTTTTTGGGGTGTTATGCCGTGTTGCGCTACCTCCTTCTTTAGCCAACGTTTCGGACATCGTTGCAGTGTCCATCATCAGGGCAGATCCGGCAGATCCGGCACATCTACCGGATCTACTCTAACCTAACCATTCGATATCCGTCGCCTTGTTGGATGTAAAACAAAGATTAAAACAAATTGTTGGCGGGTAACTTGCTAGAATAATCTAGATACCTTGAGTGAATTTTGGAAAAGTTAACGATTTTATTTATTATTAATGCTGAATATAATTCAATTTGGGAGGCGGGTATGGGTACCGCCGCTACAGGAACCATTTATTGGACAACCAACACCTCTGCCATAGGTCACCCGAAGTGAACAAAAAATGTGAATGGCTTTCGGTCTGACCGTAAACTACACTTAGCTTCCGTGTCCCTTAGCCAACCACTCAGTGAAGCCTCAAAGAATGTTAACTGAATATTTGGGGTAAAATACCCGAAGACTAAAAGAAAATTCAGCGTTGGGTAGTCAGAGGCAGGGCAAAGGATAGTCAAGGTCGTCTGATCAAGCCTCAAGCATTCACATGGCATTGGGGGAGGCGCAGATAGATTTGAGAAGGATCTGCAAAATTAGTAATGTAACTAAAGATGAAGCAGAGACGAGGTCCAGCACACCCCCATATTGGGATAGGGATATAAAAAAAAAAGAATAAAAAAAATAAATAAAAAATTGGAGTTCAGTTCATTAGGTACAGGCAAAGATATTGAAATATAAGTAGATGTGCTATCTGCTGTTTTTACTATGTGGGTCTGCGTTTCCGGGTGTCGCCGATATTGTTTACCAATTAACAAATAAACTAAAAGAACAAATAATTAACGAATAAACCAAACGAACGTTAAACTAAATGAACGAATTCTTTCCTTATTCAAAATATATTGTTAGCCAATATTAATGCACATTTTCAAAAAATCAACGAAACGAACAAATTCTTTTTGTATGAAAACTACGCTAATTAGCGCGTAGTCCGGCGACAGTTGCGCGGACACCATAGCATATCTCTTCTGTATTTGAATATCTTTGGGTACAGGCTAAATCGGGGGTTGGGCGCCAAGTTGACACAGCATTTAACGTGTTAACATGAGGGTGGGACTGGAGTTTCGGTAGCCGGTAGCTACTCAACTACCTACTTGTACCTACTACCTAGTATTTTTACAAACCGACACTGTACGCTGAACGATATCACATTTTTCAAATGGAGAATCGATTTACAAGTGATTAAAAGTCTTACTTTTCTACTTGTAAAATATTTGACAGCAGTGATTTATGAGCTTTTATTTTCTACCGTTGCATTACGGTAAATAATACTGTAAAAGGTTTATCGAAGCTTTACTTCTAATTGGATTCTGGTTTCTCTAGATTCATACCATTTAAAATTCTGATATGATTTGAGATTTTCACGGTAAAAGTATTATTGCGATTTATTTTTGGGTTGCGCTACCTCCTTCTTTAGCCAACATTTCGACAGCATTGCAGTGTCCATCATCAGAGCAGATGTTTAAGGCGCCGCTACCCGAATTTCTACCGATTTCTTACATATGGGAGATATGTAACATTTGAAGTTTTTAAGCTCTTAAAAAAATGTTATTTTTTAAGATAATATCTAGACACGTTCCACGCCGAAACGCAAATTATATAAAATTCCATCGATAGAAAAAAATCGCAAAGTATGCTCCGAAAATTATTTATTATAAACACGTTTGTTTCAGTTATTTTACAAGTTTATAGTTGTGAAAAATTCACAATGATTCTTTAAATGATATTTAAGATACCTTCCACGAGATTTTTGCTCTATTTTAAACGAGTCGTGTTTTATTAAACATTTTCGCATCGATTTTGTCGCTGTAAATGTTAGCGCGCTCCTCTAACGTTCGTAATTTCGTATCTCTCCATCTTCTTCTTTTCGAGCCCGGTTGCCGAGCCTTAATCGAAGATTGTGGTGGAGCGTATGCTTATGTGTGTAGATATGCGATATCTATTGCCAACCCTCTAACACAGGCCTGGCCAACCCAAATTGCACCACGGGCCGCATTGACAGTTTACAGTTTTCCAAGGGCCGGCCACATAGGTCAAATACTTAACTGACTTTTTGTTCATATCTGTAGTCACAACTGGGGAATGAATTTTGATATTCCGTTTCTCGCAATTCGCAAATGACGTCACGAGAACGGATTTTTTCCACTGTGATTCAGTATGTGACTATTTAAATTAGGCTTTTTGAATATGAATAGTTAAAGTCGGAGCAAGAGACTGATTTTTCTCCGTTGTGAGTCAGCATATGCCTATTTAAACAGGACTTTTCTGAATATGAATAGTTACAGTCGGGACAAGAGAATGTTTTTCTACTCTGTGAGTCAGTATGTGATTATTTGGCCGGCCCTGCTGTAAGTGCTGGTATTACAGTATTAAAGATTTTAGATGATACCTACCAAGAATTATTGAGCTTAGTCCCGTCATCTTTATTAATATTGATTGGATTTTGTGAATAAATCATGTATGTGGGTGCATCTATATTGGTAATGCTTTAAACAAGTTCCCACTTTGTATACCTAAGTATACAGGTTGTAATAGCATGAAGGGTTTCACGAAGAACCAGCGATTTCTGGGCATATTTGGATTGAAAAAAACGTATGTCAATTTTCCGTCAGATGATTTTTTTTCTATTAAAAACAACAAAAAAAATTCCATCATACGTCACCACTGATCACACTCATACATTTCACGACGGGATCACGTGATACGCGTGCTGTTCCATGTGTTAAGCTGGGAACATACTAGGCCCACGCCACGCTACGCGACGTGGGTAGACGTCATCATTTCCATATCTGGACTACTTACCATCCATACATTTTCCATGGAAACATGTTATTTATAAAATCAAATTACAGGATTATAGAGATTCTGCATACGCAGTGCAGCTTGGGAGGAAATTTCAGCCATTCATGGCATGACTTTCAATATTATACCCCTATAATGACAATCAAACCTTAGACACACTGCCAGTCTTTCTCTGATCCGAATGGACTTTAGAAGACGTGTGTTTTCTTTTTTTATGTCATATTCAATTATGCTGTGAAGCTCTTTAAATACCACTTTACTCATACGGAAGTACTTGAAGAATCGTCCGTCATCAGATTCTAGTTCCTTTACTAAAGTATGGAACTCTCCAAACATTTGTCTTTGTTTGTTAATGTTGTGGACCCAAATACTTCTCAATTTTTTCTTTTTACGAGAATATTGATTTGATAATAATAATATTCGTAGCAAATTATCTTCAAATTAGCTTTCAAGACATGGCAAAGCTGTCATCTGCTGAGAAGAGAATCACATAAACATAACCTGAAAAATAAATGTCAAATGTGTCGAATCAAACACGCCTGCGCACAACCAGAGACCCCTTGTCACATGGTCACAGCGACGCGTACATAGGTCGGCCAGTGTGAACATGGACAGGAACGTTGCGACGCGTCGCGTAGCGTGGCGTGGGCTTAGTATGTTCCCAGCTTTACCGTGCTCCTAGAACGGTACGGACAACTTATTTACGTGACCCGCTAGACCTAGATTATACCCGATTACTTAGTTGCGACGTTTGTTGGAAAAATATTTTTATTGTTTTTAATTAAAAAATATATCATCGAACAGCAAATGACATCTACATTTTTTACTCCAGATAAATACGCTCAGGAATCGCTGGTTAAAATCCTTGGGTACGCTGTTACACCCTGTGTACAAATTAACCCGTATATTTTTACAACATGGTTCATTGTAAAAATACACGGCGCCATTCTGTTGTCATCAGTCATCAAGTCATCATCAATCAATTATTGTCACTTTCATGTAACTTACGTGGAAAGCTCTTGTCGTTTTTAAACATGTTCCGTTTCCGCCTACATATTATAAAAGCAGATTGTAATAATATATACCTACTCACCACTATTTGCAGCCTAAAGCTCCCAAAATTTGACTGAGGTGAATACGGTTCCATGCCAACTCAGAATGAAACCAATTCGGAAACACCTAAGAAAGGTCATTAAAAGCTATAAAAAAATAATTTTAAAATAGCCGGTAACTCTAACCTAACTTAACTTATTCAACCAATTTTTTATCATCACTCTTAATGACCTTTCTGAGGTGCTTCTGAGTTGGTTTCATTCTTTTTCTGGTACATTGATGGGTAAAGAAATACAAACCTCACTACTCACTAATAATATTATGTACCTCAGTGGGGGAATAAATTATTTTACTTAAATGTATTCTTTCCGAAATATCGAATTTTGCGATCAGCATTTTCTGTCTTTATCTTAAATTGCGATTTAAATTAGATGGGGTCTCAAACAGCATTATCAAAACTCTTGATTTTCATATTTTACGCGTTCTACATTCATTCTTGAAGCCGAACATATCTGATACCGCAGGGTTCGCATTAAATACCTGTATTATTTTCAGAGACGATTAAATTTGATATACCTTTGGGTAAATCTAACCTATTAAACCCGCTTTAATTTCAACCCGTTGAGAAGTTTTTGAATTAATTAAATTAGTGACTAACTAAACGCCGCCGAGTTATGCTATGCGCTAAAAACTGAAAAACAAATTGCTTGTCATAAATTTTTTATTTTTTTATTTTTTTTTTTATTTCATACAATTTTTGAAAATACACTTTTATGTTTTTTTTTTCTTGATTACCATACTAGGCTAATGCCCGTGTTAAGGTAATCATACATGATATAAGTTATACAGTGTATGAACTAGAACAAAATATAGGTTTGAAATATAAATTATAAGATATTAGAAACAAGATAAAGAAAAAAGATAAATACATATGCACATACATACACAAATACATATAAATACATACAAACACACATATATAAATATATATACATATACATATATATATATATATATATATATATATATATAAATATATAAAGGATTATAAAAAAGAAAATGTTTTAAAGAAGTTAAAAATAAAATACTATATAAAAAATAAAATACTAAAATATAACTATATAAAATACTAAGAAGTAGGATTTAAATATGTTAATCTATAATTTTTTTTTTTTTTATGAAAGCTAAAATTTTTACTGGAGGTTTGTCAAGTATGATATTTTATTTAGTTGATTTAATTATTTTCTTTTCTTTTAAAATGGTTAGGAAGTCATATATTCTTTAAAAAAATCTCGTCCCCTTTCGAATATCCAATTTTGAACACGAATAGTAAAAAGAGGTATGGTAATATTTGATTTTATATCGGTGCTCAATGCATTGTATATTTTGGGGGCAATGAACCAAAATTGTCGGTGAGCGAATGTGGTTCTAGTTTTTGGGACCACGCATCCCAGATTTGATGAAAAGCGGGTTTTGGCTTGATGTTGTGGAGCCACCAGTAGGTTATTTTTCCGTATGTAGAATAGGCTTGTCTTAGTGAATAGTTGGCGAATATCTAAGACCTTAAATTTAGTAAATAGCACATTAGAGGGGTGGGTAGGTTGGCATTTAAATATGATTCTCAGTATTAGTTTTTGAACTGTAATTATTGGATTAATGGCGGATTATGTGCAACCACCCCATCCCAAAATACCGTATGTTGCAATGGATTGAAAAAGGGAAAAATATACGCTTCTGAGTGTTTTTAGGTCTAAGATGGATCTAAGAGAGCAGAATATATGGCAGAGCTTACGGAGTCTTTTAACTGTGCCACTTATGTGTGCTTCCCAACGTAATTGGTCATCTATGATTATGCCCAGATATTTAACTTCCTTAGATGATTTAAGGGTAGGACACGTGCAATTTGTAATAGGTGGGGTTCCGGGTGGGTGTGGGTGCATGTTTAGTGAACACGAGTGAATTATTGGTTTAGGGCAGTTGATGGGAAAATTATGTTTGCGTATGGAAAACGTCATATATTGTGTTTTGTCAATATTGAGTGTAAGGAGATTTGTGTCAAGCCAATGCCTCACTTTTATTAGGCCATTATTAGTTTTGTTTATAACTGCTTGCCATGTTTCATCTTCGAATATTAAGACTGTATCGTCAGCAAATGATAATATCTTACCTCCAATATCCATGGTACATAGTGTGTTGATGTATAAAAGAAATAGGATTGGTCCTAGTACACTGCCTTGCGGTACACCGTAAGACATGGATAATTTTTTGCTTTTATTTATTTTGTCAGAGTGGATAAGAGTTTGTTGAGTTCGGTTTGTTAGGTAGTTTTCGAACCATGTGTAGGGTATCCCAGTTATTCCGATCTGTTGAAGTTTTTTAAGCAGTAAGGGATGAGAGACCGTATCAAATGCTTTTGAGAGATCGAGGAAAACAGCAAGCGGTTTTCGACCAAGGTCGAGATTAAAGGAAACTATTTTTGTGAGGGCGGCTATTTCATCTGAGGTACTAAGAAAAGCTATTGAACGGTGAGCTTCTAGGTTATGAAGTTTTCATAGTTTTGTTTGGCCGAAACCAAACCTTCGGTCGGTCATTACTATTTATGCGTTCCACTCAGCTACATCACCGCAAGCTTATCTTACTTTCTTTCTTGTAATATCCTTTATATTAGAGCTTATTATGAGCTCACCCATAGATGCCACTATCTGGTAGTATATTAGGTTACCCACAGATGACGCTTGTCTTGTAGAGACCGATGTAATAATAAGTTGTAATAATAAAGAAAGTGTTGCTGGTTTGGTACATTTATGGAAAGTGGGAACCTCAAGGTTGGGGTCCAGATTATTCCAGCAGTCTGCTAAATTAGATATCAGAGCCCTTTGTCGGTCTATCACGTTAAGGCGCCGTATCCCCGCTCAAAAAGAAGAAGATGGAGAGATATGTAATTACGAACGTCAGAGAGAGCGCGCTAATATTTAAAACGATAGAATTGAAGCGAAAATTGTGAAAATGTTTAATAGAACACGACTCGTTTAAAGTAGAGCAAAAATTTCTTGGGGGCTGTCTAAAACAGCATCTAAAGAAACAGCGTGAATTATTTTACACATTTGACTTAATAAAATAACGGAAACAAATGTGAATATAATAATTTTCGGAGCATACTTTGCTATTTTTTTTCTATCGAGAGAATTTCATATAATTTGCGTTTCGGAGTGGAGAATGTATAGATATTATCTTCAAAAATAACATATATTTTTAACTATATGTTATTTTTACTTAATAACTTCAAATATTTAAGGGAGATTTGTAAGAAATCGGTAGAAATTCAGGTAGCGACAGTTTTTTTAAGAATTTGAGACAACCGATATTTCTTATTTTTTGCCTTACACACATTACGTACATTATTTAGATAGTTCTACGTTCTACTCAATTCTACCAAAATAAACATTCTGTTTTCCGACATCAAGGAGCGGGGTAGGCATACCGAAATTAATAGAATAGATACGAACCCCTACTGTTGGAATAAATTAAGTTTTGTTTTACCTTGTTTTTCGGCCACCTGAAATTCGTTGGCCACGGTTTAAGAAGTGCTTCGTGGATGTTTTGATGATAGTCCGGGCCCACTGAACAGATAAACTGGTAGAAGTGATTGGGGACCTGTTTGAAATAGACTCAATTTTGCTTTACTTCTGTTGAAATTATTTTCAAATGAAGATTTTCTTGGATTTCAAGGGTCTTATGTAAATTGGCTACATCGGTTTTCTTTCTAATCGGTATAGATTGGACACACTTCTAGGAATTAGCTGTTCTGTGTCCGCGCCCTACGTGCCTGCCGCCCATTGTTTCGCGGTGGAAATGCCAATTCTGCCATATTGCTTGCCACAATGAGTCAACAGCATTGATGGCTTTAATAATATTAAACGTCCTCTTATTATAACCGCTGAACGAAATACGCCTATTAATAGCTTTCCATTCTGTGGCACCAATTTGTACCAAATCGTTTATTGTTTATTACTTTAAAACATAAAACGAGAACTTCCTGAATTAATTAAATGACGAATGTATAAAATGATTAAGTTTCTTAGCAGACTACACGACAAATGATATAATTTCTTGGCAGAATCAGAGACAAAGTATATAAAGAAATATGTCAAATAATATACCACAAACATAACACCACACTTTAATTCCTTTTCTCTACAAGAGAAAATGAAAAAATACAAATACAGCAAAATAAAGCAATGAAAATAATTTATTCTTAAGCGCAACATACTGGGTGTTCCAGAAAGTACTTGTCTTACTTTAACCGATGATTTCTGACATAATTTGGAATGAAAAATGTAAATGAGGGTTGGTCTCTGATAACTTTTTTTTAATGTTTTTTTCCTTATTTTTTTTTCTTAAACCCAAACAAACAAAACCTTCACTAGTCACTCAGTCCAGTAACCGCCCAACCCTTCACCCCTACCTATCTGTTCAAAACCAACTATTTTTTAATGTTTTAATCTGAAAAAAAAAACATCAGTTTCACTGAAAAAATGAGTCTCTAATTTCATTTACATTTTTTACTCGAAATCGTTAAAGTCTACGATCGTGTTAAAGGGACAAACTTGTATGAAATGGCATACTTTACATTTGAATGTATTTATGTTTTATTCATAAAATTAAATTAGGGGTGATGTCTGAGGAACTAAAATAAATAACAATCAATAGATACACGGACACGGGACGCGAAATGCAAAGCAAATTGGATTGCCTACAAGGGAAAAATCAAGCACTCAATCAAAAAAACCAACATAATTTTTTTTATATTGTCTTAAACTTCATTGTTTTAGGTACCCGAAGTCATTGAACATAAGCTCAAGGTGTCTATTCGCAAAAAATCTATAAGATGCGTTATTATTTTTTATTACCTTCGGCTTATTTGTGTTTATATAAATAAAAATATTGTTAGCATTCGCCAATTTTAATCAAAATAATCGACACGTCTCGAAACCAACACGTTAAATAGACACGTTTATCTTATATTAGATATTTTATATTTTATTTCTTCATCGGGATAAACGTATAATATACCTACGTACATAAGTTTATAATACCTACGTTTATCCTGACGAAGAAATCATTGGTTTCGAAATATTTTGATAAAATTGTGGTGTTATTGTACAAAGTTATTGATTTTAATTAAATTTTATTGTTTTTTTATTTTTATTTTAACTTTATGAGTAAAACCTCAAATTGTAATATTTAATTAAATGAAGACAATATAAGCGAAACTCAATCGAAAATCTGAAAACAGAAAAATCAGAAAAAGATATTGACACATCTGGGACACCGTGTCGATATCCGAATTGGATATCGACACGGTGGCGCAGTGGTTAGCGCGTTCGCCCGGTAAGCGAGAGGTCCTGGGTTCGTGTCCCAGATGTGTCAATATCTTTTTCTGATTTTTCTGTTTTCAGATTTTCGATTGAGTTTCGCTTATATTGTCTTCATTTAATTAAATATTAAAATTTTATTGTAGCCACAAAGTCAATTTGCGATTATTGAAGAACATTTTTATTATCTTCGTCTTTTTTATGTAATAATAATTAAATATAAATAATAAATAATTATTATCTTGGAACACCTATACTCTTATTAGGTTGTTGTGTGATTTCTAAGAATTTATAGGGAATTAAAATGATTTTTTTGACTAATAAACCAGATACGTAGGTGGGTAGATTGTTGGATAAATATAGCAGAAAAAGCGAAAAATTGAACACACATTTTACAAATGATTACAATGGTTTATATAGTAGTACAAAAAAAACGTTAATATTCAGTAGCTGTACGTAAAAAGATATTTTTATTATTATTATGTTGGGTGTAAGGTAGGTTTGTGAAGGTAAAATTGTGTGTGGGTAATATTGTATGTTTCGTGAACACCTCACTAGGAAAACCTGTGCTGAGGTGTTTAAGTGTGACAAGTTGAAAGTTATTTTTATTTTATGGATCTACATTTGGAGAATAAACTTCTTTAATAGGATTTTGAATAAACTTCCTTTGAATAATAAACCTTGGTGTTATGCAATGACTGTCCTAAAGCGGGAATCCTCCTAGTTGGGCAGTCAAACATTTAAAAAATTATGTATATATGTAATTGTATAATCTTGTACTAAATAAATTAAAATAAATAAAAACTAAAATTAAAAAGAAAAACTGTTGGGTTAAAATCCATCTAAAACATTCATTTTATTTGGCAAAAAATTATCTGAAAACTTTCGACAGTGTACAATAAAACCAAAACAATGCAATAAAATTACATTGATGTAGAATGTTTTAAAGGACTTTTGCCATTGGAAACAAACATGTCAGAGTGTACTAGTATACCCTCAGTATCCCCCTAGTGAAAGACGACTTTCGAAAGAATCGAAACTTTGCTTGAAATGGCTTTAGCCATGGTTTGTGACCATTAAATAGCAAGGTTCTTCCCAACTTTGTCACTTCCATCTCCAACCCTTCCCCATTCCCTTCTGCCAACAACATACCCCAATTGGGGATGCCATATCTGGCTTTTAGATAAAAAAAAATGTCAGAATTTATTCAACAACCTAAAATGTTTGTTTTCAATCATTCTGGGAAAAATTAAAATATTACTTACATGTTTTTCATATAAGCAACACATTTGAAGGATATGTTACTATTGCAGTGCTATTGTATAAGCTGCCTATGAAAATTCACAGAATTTAGCGTCGCGGCGCTGGTTTCCCCAACATGCCGGTGCCGGTGCCGGTTATACAGCCGACCCGTAGGCGCCGCGACGCTAAGTCTGGTAGGCTTAGTTGTTCAATAATATGTGGTAAATGGTAAATCGATGGCATCAGTCTTTTGAACTTTGTACCAGAATTGACACTCCGTTTACCAGCACTTTTTTAAAGACATTTATTATTATGATTATTTATCAAAAGAGTAAAGAGTTCCAACTGCCCGGATAATTGGAATATGTTGTGAGTTTGAAAGGATTGAGTAAGGAAATATGTGGGGAAGAAGAAGGTTGATTATTAGTGAATTAGCATTATCGTGAAAAGCAATTCCATTGTTTTTTGCCATAATTAATCTAAATTCATCGAAAGGTAGTTATTAAAAGATTATCTATTTAAACCAATTTCAATTTTGTAACTACGTTTAAAATTATTTGAAATGCTTGTAAAATGAAAACTGTGTGGAGCCAACCGTTGAGATTTTCCAGTAAGATTTTTTACGGATCAAAGCTGTGTAGAAAAAATCGACCTTTTTAAATAAATAATAAATACATTGGCATGAAATCAGTTTAGTAAAGAAAGAGAACTCATATTACAGGCAGGACTGGGAGGATAAGGCAATCCCAGTCTGCCATATTACTTGAGATATGTAGGTTCAACTATTACATTATTTAGAGAAAAAATAAAATAATAAAACTAAGAAGAAAAACATAAAACAAAATAAATTAATTCTTTAATTTAGAGCTTTGTATCGTGAAGATAGAAAATTAAAGGATTTTGTATATTATTCGTAATTGTACCGAAAATACCAATTACGTAATAAAGCATTTTCACTGTTCCTTAAATCTCGCCCCCATTCGATATTTTTTTTCTATTTATATATTTACTGGTCATAAAATGTAAAAAAAAAAACATTGCAAATCGCTTAGCAACCTACATAACTATGCATATTTTATTCAGGCAACTCCTTGAGGAATGGGGTAACAATTATTATTGTTGTCGAATTCTTATTAACATAATACAATTAGCCTGTATTTACCCTTGAGTGTACCATCTAACCACAAACAAGTTCAAATACATTTTCAACAAATGACCAAATCGCATGAGCAAAAGATATAAAGTTGGATAAATGAACCGGCGGGGTCGGTAGTAACCTATCGTAAGACATTTTTCAGAAAGATTTTTTTCAGTAAAGAATGTTTTAAGTAAGTAATATTATTTCAAAGTAGCTTTAAAAATATTGAAGTTTCGTTTGTTATGTAGAAAACTAATCATTTGTTATATTGCTTTTGTTATTGTTTTGACTGCAAAATTCGCAAAGTAGGTAATGAAATAATACATATTATAACGCCAGTACAAGTCTTATGAGATATATTTTTAGGGATTTCTTTAATACTGTGGTGGTTGTATGTAATATTCAAAATTTTGTTTATTATTCGATTAAGGTAGAGTAAAAACACTGACCCCACCACCTTTATCCAAAGGGCAAATGAATGTTGGTGCGCGTTTCATGAGCTGAAAAACGAAACAAAACAAGTTCTATGGATAACTGGAACAAATCAAAACATCTCTGTTTGGATTTTATGTTTTTGTGTAACAAAGTATTGGCTACGTAGGTAGTGACCACGTTTTTATCTGGGTACTTTGTTATGAAACGAAGATCTCTGCAGAGATTAGCGAGATTTGGCGCATTGTTACTGCAATTAAAGTGGGGTACTGGAACTATTAATGAATGGAGTACCGGACAGTGTCACGTAGTTATTAAATGATATTATTACCTGATAAAATAAACGCATCGAATTGTGCAGGATAATGTAACCTTCACAAAGAGAATCACGTCATATCATAGTTACTTGTGGAAGACAACACGGCATCAATGACAGTCGCGGGGAATTAGAATCATAACACAAAAGGTTGCCGAATTTCCCCGTTTTCCCTCGAATCCCGTTCGGGAGAGGGTCGAGCACTGTGCCGCCGACAGATCCGCTCCGAGGAGCCTTGGCCCGCGTGCGTTACTTCATAGTGGCTGTCGGGCAGGTCCCGCCAAAATACACGTCAACGGTTCCCGCGGGAGGAGGGTAGCGACTGGCCCTGCTCGCTGCCTACACACTGGCACTGGCTCAGGGATGTCCACTGCAGGCGGGCCCGCTCCCCTTCCTTCCCCTCGGCTCCTGGACGCATGCGCCGCCCCAGACCCGCGTCCCACGTCCCTGCGAGCCACCCTGAACACTGAACACTGAACACTGAACACCCTCCAACCCTCCAACCCTCCCCCGCCCACAACCGTTTTCCTCGATACAGCGCTAATGCGTTTTCCGATGGAAATTGGCGCGTACATCGTACAACCCCATATCGCGTATAGCTCTGCCCATCTGACTGCAACTTACTTTAAGCAATGGTAAAATTTCACTTTTACGCTCAAGGAGCGCGGCTAGTAGGTAACCATCAGTAGAGGAAAGCATCATACCACACTGGATATTGTCTAGAACAGCGGTCGGGGAACTTTTTTAACCATTACCCCAAAATATTTTTGCGTAAGTCGATATTACCCCTTCCCCCCATTTTGAAAAGAAGATAATCAATGTAAATTTAAATAAATATTATTTATTGAATTAATTTACACGGAAAATAAAAATAAAAAGTTACATGAAAATAGTAAATATGTAATAGACAAACAAAATAAAATTCTCAAATTGGATCAAACAAAAATTCTGATTTTCAGATTTCCCTTTCAGTTTTTGGAGAAATGATGTTGCTTCATGTTTGATACAATTACTTCAAAATTTGGACTTTTTGATGTAAAAGCAATTTGAATACAATCTTCGGCGTTTAATCGATTTTTGTTCTTCGTGTTTATGTTCATTAGAGTGGAAAAAAAGCCTTATTCACAAAGATAGGTTGTTGCAAATGGCAACAACTTTTTACCACCTCCTCATGTGCAATTTTGAAAGCCTTCGTAGCTTTTGACATCCAAAAAGACGACAGATTGGCTTTGATCTCAAATTGAATACGTGCTTCAGTATTACATCGAAGTTCAAGTATTGTTTCTGCCAAACCCGGAGGTTCTTCTGGTATGTTTCAGAATTTCACATTGAAAAGGATCTTCAACCCAATTGAAAGTATGTATATCAAGATCTGGAAAGTAGTCAGAGAACGGCTCTCTGAGTTTGGTAAGATGTTTTATAACTGTATCCTTGATGTCATCAAAAGTAATAGACATCTAGACTCTAGAATGTCTAGTCAGAAAACAACTGCGAACCGTTATTTAAAATGTGTATTTCGATATTAGAAGGATGAAATCAATAACTTTATATTATAATTGAACCCGTCGCTTTCGTGTCTCACCTGCGTTAGTCACAAAACAGGAGAGCCGTAATTATTAATTAGGATACTTTCAGTAAAATATTTAAATATTCATCTTGTGCAAATGCTGAAAACATTTCGCTGTTTTAGAAAATGTCAGTGGTAGGTTAACTTGTCGCATAAAATGTACATGACAAAATTAGCATAAACACATGAATATTCTAGACACGTCAAAAATGGCAAGGGCTTACCAAGACTTTTGAACAGTGATCATCAACCTTTATTATTGGAGGGCTAATTTCACCATTTTCAATTTCTTCGCGGACCGCATTGGGTAGGGTACATACAGCTTGACACGGTTATATAAAATTTATTATCTGCAAGGCCAAAACAATAAATGCTGTCGATTTTCATCATAGTAAAAGAACGTTAAAAAAATACATTCTTGCAATTTTGGGAAACTGTTTTTATCGTTCAGCAAGTTAAACAATTTTTTTTCCAAGTAAATGTTTGTTATTTTGTAAAACGGAAACATTTAAAATGCGTCAAACATAGACGTCAACAAAAAAACGTTGCCAAGATTAATTTTTTCCCCTAAATTTTGCCTTTTAAGAATGTTAATAATAAGAATAATAAAAGAATTTGGCATTCTCAGACTATAAAAATATTATCATTTGTTATTTCGGCTACTGGCATGATACCTAGCTCTCTCGTTCAAAATTTAGGCATATTAGATTTGTCAAAGAATTTATATATAAAAATGCAAAAATCAGCCATTTTAATACATGTAAGATTACAAAAGTTTTTTTAAAATATTTATATTGAGGGATCAGTAGGATTTATAGGTCAAATTAGGAGTTCCACCGAGCCGAAACCTCTGATATGAAAATATCTAGAGTCGGTGAATTATTTTCCCATTTGGTTATTATATTATTATCCCAGGGTGGATCAATGCAAGACAAACTGTAAGCGAAATTTTTGTCTGAACAGACTAGGCAATAGTTACAATAGCGTATTATCCAAGGTGGACATTTTCAATTCCGAAGTTACCAAATATAAGGGGTACATAAAAAAGTATTTCTCTGATGTTTCATGAATATGTTATGTGTCTATGTTTCTATCGTTTATACATTAATTCTGTTATGATTTGATTTATATGTGCAACCTGGCTTCTTATGGTTTGATATTTTTATGTTTTATGTAAATTTTAGTTTTATATGCTGACGATACTGTCATAATAATTGAAGGTACGGATTGGAATTCTGTTAATAATCTAGCTAACATTGATATTAACATATTGAAAAATTGGTTCGATAAAAATCTCCTCTCTCTAAACACTGAAAAAACAAAATTTATCCCATTCTCTATCAATAAATTCAAATTAGAACCAAATTTAAACATCATAATACACCAAAGTAAATGTAATAAAACTAACTGCAATCAAGATTGTGCTATACTTAGTCCAACTCCCAAAATCAAATATCTTGGTGTATATATAGATCAACATTTTAAATGGAAAACACATATTTGTGAACTCGTCAAAAGGATTAGGAAATGTATTTATATATTTATTAGACTTAGAAATATTCTTAGCTTAGAAAACCTAAAAAGAGTGTACTATGCAACTGTTCAATCTATATTGCAATATGGTATTATTGGCTGGGGAGGAACATATGACAATATTTTAAATCCCCTCAAAATTGTTCAAAGGTTGATAATTAAGGTAATCTTAAAAAACCGTCTAAATTTCCTACTGAAATTCTTTTTTCAATATTCAATGTGCCTATAATAGACAAAATCTATAAAAAATATTCAATTCTTCAAATTTACAAAGAAATACAGTTAAATACTCGTAACTTCCAATTCAATACATCAGCAAGATACCAGAAAACTATTAAAATTCCTAAATTTAATACTAAGCACATCCAAAATTCCTATCTTTATCTGGGCATAATCTATTATAACAACCTCCCATTCAAATTAAAAACCATCGAAAATATGCAGGAATTTAAGCCCAAATTAAAAAATTACCTGAATCTGCTATAAAAGTCCCAAATATGTTTACTTTGTATCTTAAAGTCTGCTATTTTATAAATCATTTATTCCTTCTTTTTTCTTTCATTTCTTAGTTTCTAAATCTCTGAGTCTACTATTGTATAAATCTTGCGTTCTTTCTTACGTATCCTTTACTTACTTATTACAATAATTTTTGTTACTAACTTACATGATTCTTCCATTTATAATGATTTTTTAATTTATATTATGATTTTTTTAAACTCTTCAGGATTTTTATTTTTAAATTATACAAGATTTTTTAACCTTCTTATTATTTGCAATAGCCGTTATTACTAACTTACACGATCATTAATTTACTAATTGAGCTAGAACTCCCTCACCAAACACAAGAGCATTGTCTCTTTATGGTGAGGAAAGGCAATTTTTTTTATTTTTTGTTAACCTTATGTAACTATGTAACTATGTAACCGTTGTTACTTCATATGTATTTTTAATAAACATTGCCAATAAAAAAAAAAATAATAAAAAAAAATAAAAAAATATGAGTACTTAATCTTTTGTTTAATAAAATTTTTGATCTCATATTCCTTTATATAAATTTTATTATTTCAATTTTTTTATTATGCTGTTTAATCAGAGGTAAAGTCTCAAGGAGGAAATCCATAATTGGTTTTATTTTGGCTATACAAACATGTACAAACTGGAAAAATGTAAACTGTCGATTTCCCGAAAATAAATAAATAAATAAAATTATTATTTTCTCTTTGACATGTTGTTCTTAAATTATTTTGTATTTATTATACTTACATATATAGTGCAATTGCGTAGCATGTATTGACTAGATGATCATTTGTGGAAAAGTGTGTGAAAGGGTTAAGTTTTTCCTGTGGGAAAGATTTAACCCGGACATAAAATCTGAAGCGTATAATAATAAGAAAAATCTTATTATTTAGTGCGGCTGATTCAAAACTTATTCCGCTAAACCCTTTTGCAAAACAGAACTGAAACCAATGAATATTGATACTTTATTAGTCAAGTGGGCAGTACGAAAAGCTTACGGGCCAAACGAAATGGGTTCGTGGCCGCATTTGGCCCGCAGGCCGCAGGTTATTCATGACTGCTTTTGAACGAACTTGGTTACACCCTGGTATCTTGAAACTCAGAAAAAGTGTGGAGGTACTATTTTATGCATAGGTCCTGATGCATAATTTATTTATTTTAATCACAAATCAATCACTTTTCGGAGCCGTTTTAATATCTCAGGTTACGAAGTAGATTCTAAATCAACTTTCTGACTTGCGTGACCTGTTTCATCTTTCAAATTAATATTTAGCCAAGCTTCATTTAACATTGAACTCCATTCTAACATTTTAAACTAAGCATGTATGTTAAACATTGCAAACAATTCAAATTGAGTAATGTCTCACATTCTTGTGCTTGCTGAAATTACCTGAAAATTAGAAAGGGGTCTAATTTTTAAAACCATAAAAGAAAGTGACGGGCGAAATTAGAATAAGATCTGAATTTCTCGACAGGGCTGACTCTTGCTGCTGAAAGCTCCTTTATAACCACTATTTTTGTTATTAGCGTCGCTTATGAGAAAGAGGGAGAGGGAGTGGGTTATAAGGGAGCTATCGTCGGTACGTCAAACTACGTAGAATCTTCTCAGTCCACAGCGAGTAGGTACCAACCATATTTTGTCCTTCTCGGAAAGAGTTAATTAATTATTTAAATTAATGAAGACAATATAAGCGAAACTCAATCGAAAATCTGGAAACAGAAAAATCAGAAAAACATATTGACACCTCTGGGACTCGAAATTAATTCCTTGGAGTTAATTAGTTAATTTTAATTAATTCCTTAGAGTAGCAATATATACATACTATTATACATTATTAAAATAATATTATATGTATATTGTAGAATACTGTTACCTGGTCCAAGTATCAACCCCGACTCACACGAAATATATAATGTATTTGACCTTTTATATAATACGAAAGGGCAAAATGTTAAATTGTTCAGGAAAGGGAAAAGAAAGTTTTTTTTCACAAATCATGTCTCCTGTTTTTGTAGAATAATTATGTTTTTTTTTTTTATTAATAAAATAACATTTATTTCATCTTTCGGAATACTTAACGTTTTTTGTAAATTTCTTTAATAACAGCATTTAATTTATTTTTAATTTTTCAGAAAAAACTCTTAAAAGATGCACTTATTTTTCTAGAAGTGTTTCGACGAAGTAGATCGAAAGAGAAAAAAACGGGGAAAATTACATGTTTTTACTCATTTTTCGATTTATTGTCCTTAAAGGCATTTCAAATTTCCGCAATCGATATTATTATTAGATATACAAATAGATTTACCTTAAATAAATAAACAAAAAAGAAACCAAAAAGCTCGTCTCTCAGTTGCGACCATTATCTTTTTCTATTTTTCTATATCTTATTCTCTTTCGTATTTTCGTTTAGATTATTAGTGTTATCTTCTTCTTGATATATTAAAAAGAGACATTTTGGGGATAAGTTTAAAACACATATTAGAAAAATTGTGGATGAAACATATTAGGAAAAGTGGCGTTTTTCATAACATAGGTATGTACATATATTTAAAAAAAATGCAAAAATGTGTTTTTCATAACATAGGTATGTACATTTAATTTTTTTAAATGCACGTCAACAGTTTTCATTTCTTCATTCATTATCTATTTATACAAATAATATACAGGATTATTAGAAAAACATCCTCTCAAATGTGTTTCATATTCTTATATGGGAAATATTAACTGGAAAAGCCGGAAAACAGAAAATAAGTCTTACATCACTTTGTTTCTTATATTCCATAAATTTTGCGCCGCCACGTAACCTTCGATAGCTCAGTTGGTAGAGCGGTGGACTGTAGAGGCTCTCAACAATATTGTTATCCATAGGTCGCTGGTTCAAATCCGGCTCGAAGGAATTAGTAAATATTTTTTTTTTTTTTTTTTAATTACTGAGATAAAATCATTTCTTTATTTATAATCCTTCTGAACTGGCATACCTCAGTTAAAAATCAAAGAGCAAGTAACAGCGGAAAATAAATTTCTTACATTGACGTCAGCAAACTCCCGCGATATTGAGTTCGGGGACATGTCCTAGATTCATTATTTCATAATAAAATGTGATTCCAATATAAATAAAATTAAGAATCTAGCCATTTTCGAATCTGATTTTAGTAGGTACCTATTATTAGAGAGCTGGCATTAAAATAAATCATATTTTTACTTGATTGTGTTGGTGCTTTGACAGAAAGCACGCACACACGCACGGCTTAATATAGGATTTGGGGCTACGAAGTGACGTAGGTAGATAGTACTACGATATGACGTCATTGTGACGTCAACGGCGTAGCTTGGGGGTGAGTGGTTGTAGAAGGGGTAACAAAGACCTGCTCCTCGTTAGACGACTCTTTTATATTGTTATTATATATCACGCCTACGTTTTTGTTCATCGCACAACACAATGCAAACCTATTAACATACATAAACAAACAAAAAATACGTTGTTTGAGGAAATTAAAAACAAGTTTTATTATTCACAAAGAATAAGCGAAAATAAGCACGTAGTTGCCTTTAGGGTGATTTTTCACAAAATTTCGTTTTAAAAATCATCAACATATTATTATTATTATTACTAAGACCGAATCTTTCTTCACAGTTACGTTCTCTGAACATTTCAATTTCTAAATACATTTTTTTATTACTTTAAAAGATTATTATAGCGATTTTCTTTAAAAATATTGTTAAAAATGCCCCAGTCTGTTGATCGCAAAATTTAAAACACCTAAGTACAGCAAACTAGTGCACCTACTAGGTACTAGGTACTATAGCGAAAACATTAATATTAATAATCTAAAAATGAATGTTTCTTTGTTTGTCGCTTATGCGTTCCAAAACCATTCATCCGATTGCGATGAAACTTTGGGGATTTGATGTGCTGTCCGCAATGGTTTCTGTATAAAATGGTGAGCTCTGGCGTTTGAAATTAGTTCTAATACAATTCATCCGATTGGGATTAAACTTTGGTAAGTTGTTGTGCGCACGCCCGCAAAGGTTTCTATATATATTGATGAGCTCTGGCGTTATGAAACGTGTGCAAAAAAAATTGCAGTATTAGCTTCGGGTAAGGAAGGAGGGAGGGGGAGGGGAATCCGAAAGGTAAAGGGGGCGAGGAGGGGAAGGGGAGGCGGAAGGGGAACAGGGACGAATGGGAATGGACATGCAGGGAGAAACAATTTCTTTATGTGGCAAATAAACCACAACGCCCACGAGGTGATTTTTTACAAAAATGGGGCTAGATAAATTATCCAATTATTACTATCAAATACAAAATCAATGGCGTTGTTAGTTGATTTGAAATGTTTTATTACAAATAGTAAAATAAAATAAACCATAAGTAAAAATATTACATAACATGACAAGGTTTTCACTGACTTTTTTTTAAAATTACCTCTGAATGCAAAACCATTTCTTTTGCTCATTTCTATAACCAAAATAATTTTCAGAACCAGGTAGGTACCAAGTGCAAAAGATTTTTGATAGGTCCATTCGTTGAGTATTTATTCAGTGCCTGCCATCTATGTTTTAATAGACTTAACAAAATGTTGCCCACTACAGAAATCTGCTTTCACCAAGTAGTTACAATTATTGACCATAGAGGGGAAATTGAGGGTTACACTCAAAATAAATTAAATAATTATTTATAAATAATTAATATGAAAACTTAAAATTAAAAAAAATACATAATATATTATATAAAAATCAATTTATGTGTGTTGTTTATGTATTGCTGTACTAAGCTAAGGTAGGAAATGTTTGAAACTTTCAAAATACCTTCTTTCCACACTTCTTTCACCCTTTTTAGGAGTTTTTACTTGGAAATAGTTACGATAGAATAAAATTATAAGCCACTACTATATATATAATACTATTGTAATACTACTATTGTACAGTTTTTTTTATTATATTTTGAATTGAACTGCCCGAGCAACAATATTTTTTTTAATGTACAGCGAACAATCCGTATTATTTTACAACCCTCCATTAGTATTCTGGGCAATGAGAAGTGCGTAGGTACTCTGGTAGTTTTAGTACCAAATTTTCTGGACTGAAAAAATAAACCCGACTTCTAGTAATATAGGTAAAATTGGTGAAAACCTAAAAGTAAAGGAATGGGAAAAAAAGGATTAAAATAATGTACAGGTTCTGGTGAAAGTGCCCTTTAGTTACTGTTTCTGCAGACGTCAACAAATCATCTAGATTCTAGTGCGAAAATAATTAAATTTTATTTTTCCATCGATTTCGTGTTAAACAATCTCCCGGATGTTGAATTTTCAAGATGTTCTTTTCGTATTATCTCTTCTAAATCCGCGCCTTCCTCGACACGCAACTGTAAATAAAAATGAGCCGGTTTTTTCCTCTTTATAATTCATAACCCGGCTCCATTCTCCCATTCTTCGATGCTCGAGGTGCTTGTTCCTTGTACCAATAGTATTGGGTAAAAAAGTACCTAATCATTTAAATAAAATAATTATAATAAAAAGTAATTACTCTTGGAAAATATGCATAACTTTTTCTTCTGGTGGCCTTTCCCATCGACGATTGTCTATCAGCAGGTCAATTTTTACCCTGCAGAATAAAGTCATCGGAACTATACTCGTACACGTCGTCCAAAAATGTTTATTTTACATTAGCCTCACACAAAAATGTGAAAAATAATTCCCCTCCAGACCAATGTCTTCTTTAGGGGATGCTGTATGTGAGGGTATTTTTAGGAAAGGAAGGAGAGGAAGTTCTAGGAAGGAAAAGGTATGAAGGGCGGGTAGGAATCTGATGGTTAGCGTGTCTAGGAGTGATGGACGTACGATTCGATGCGATGTTCCGAGAAAGTCCTACTGGTGAGGTCAAAAGGTCGCCCTCAACAAGTCTCTCCTGATTCGGCCTGCCACGCAGTTGGTGCCACAAGATTCGGACAAACTTCACCCTGTGAACCCGGGCACCCCAGCTTAGTCACCAAACGTAGCGAATCACTCGGGGTGACCTATGACAGAGTCATACCCGCCACCCAAATAATTATTGATTACCAATCAATCGTAGCATTCATCCATTCCATTGTACTGAACTTAAGGAGTCTGTCTATTCAACACTTTCTAATTAGAAGAATTATCTCATCAGAATTTTAGGAAGAAATAAGTTTCCGAAGAAAAGAAAATAAAAAGCTGGCACAGAACTGGCGGCCGAGAATTCAAGTTTCATCCAAAGATGGTCTTGCAATGATACCCTTGCAACTATAAGAAGCGGTTCCGATGAGAAAGATTGATTATTCTTCGTACCACCATTTTTAACTACGACTAAATAACGATTTTGTTTTATAATTTTTTTTCTTATATACATACCTACATTCAAGTTAATTTCCCAACCATTTTTTGAGTCTAGAGCTTTGGGCTTTTTGAGCTTAGAGCTTTGAGCTTAGAGCTATGAGGTTTTTGGTTAGAGCTTTGAGTTTAGAGCTTTTTGAGCTTTGAGCTTTGATTTTTGAGCTTAGAGTTTATTAAACTTAGAGCTTAGAGCTTTCATCTTAATAAGCGGAGCTTAAAGTTAGCTTAGAGATCTGAGCTTTTAGAGCTTCAACATTTGAGCTTTGAGCTTTTTGAGCCTGTGTTCTGAACTTCGAGCTTTTTGAGCTTTGAGCTTAGAGCTTTGAAATTAGACTTTTGAGCTTAGAGCTTTTATGATTTGAGCTTTGGGCTCAGAGCTTATTGAGCTTAGAGCTTTGAGCTTAGAGCTATGAGCTTTGAGCTTAGAGCTTAGAGTTTGATTTAAAAATGACGTATTTCCGGATGTGTCCAGATATTCCCTCCTAATCTAGAGTGAAGACTAATAGAATCTACAGTTTTATTTATTTACTTCACATGAGGTGTATAGAATCAAAGGCAGGATTCTCCAAAAAGCATTATTTTGAGAAAACCAGAAAAAACGTTTCACATCAACAATTCTCACGCATTATTAAGTTAAGAATTTTATTAAAAAAGGGAAACTGCTTATCTATTATAATTTCCAAAGTAGAGTTTGTTTATTGTATTGATTGATTAGTTATAACGGATTTAATTTTGGAGATTGCTGCATTTGATACTCACCTAAGGAGAATGTTGCTTTTGTTTCTCACACGTGTGGAGAAATCTGACTTTGATACTGACAAATAAATATGACGCCACCAATAATGGACCGACCAAATCACAGGGAAGTTCGTGATTATTATTATATTATTATGATTTTAATTTTAGTATAATTCAAATAAAAATAGGCTTTGTATGGGTACCGCCACCCCGGGAACCATTTATTGGATAAACAACACCTCTGCCATAGATATGATTTTAGATTTTCACGGCCAAAAGTATTTTCGTTATTTGTTATTGGGGTGTTATGCCGTGTTGCGCTACCTCCTTCTTTAGCCAAAGTGCCAAAGCAAACGTTTCGGACAGCGTTGCAGTGTCCGAAACTTTACGGCATAAACACGGCATAACAGCCCAAAAACAAATAACGGAAACCTCTGTTCAAGTGGTTCGCTACGTTTAGTGACTTAGCTGAGGTGCCCGGGTTCATGGGGTGAGGTTTGTCCGGGTCTTGACGGCGGATGCGTCTGCCCACCTGCTGCATTACAGGCCTGATCGGGAGAGAATGGTTGTGGGAGTCCCTTTGACTTCTCCAGCTGTGGTCTCTCGGAACATTGCAGTGGGAGGGATAGATTTACACGTCCGTCACTTCTGGACACACTGACCCCCAGATTCCTACCCACCCCTAATACCCTTTTCCTTCCCAGAACCTTCTCGCCTTCTTTTCCTAAAAATACCCTTCACACAGTATCCCCAAAGATGAGAAAAGCCCTGAGAGAAATTATTTTCATCAGGGCCTCCTGTGTGGAGCTAATGTAAATAAATACAAGTGTACAAATGAAACCTGCAGAAAACTAAAGTAGACAAGAGTGGGGAGGATACGAAGCACTGCACGAAGAGGAGACCAATTATTATCATATTATTTCGCAGCCTAAATCCTATGGATGTATGCGTTTGTCTATTTTCAGGGTCGCTTTTTTGTTTCATCGAGTTTCAAATCACAACGGTGCTAAAGAAGCTTTCACTTAAAAAAATAATAATACTTATTTTAAAAAAAAGAAGAAAAATAATGAAAGTTAATTATTTTGAACAAAATTGTCTTGAAACTCGCAAAACTTTCACCACTAAACATGAAATTCGCAATGTTTATATGCAAGGCTATGAATCCTAAGTTTAATTATAAAAGTAAAACATGTTTATGCACATTAATTTAATTTATGAATTCTAATTAACACCTAAAAAAATCTTTTGCCAATCCACGCCTCTGAAATAAACGGTATTTTATGACAGCTCATCTTTGAATTTTGGCTACTTTTGCTTTCCATTTTTCTGGATTCCTTGACTTCTTCCTTGCGTTTTTCTTGGGCAATGATGAAGGGTGAGAGTCCGTAATCACACTGGCATCTTGTTTTTATTTCTAAATTCTATAATATAAACGCTAGAAATATTTTGAATCTCACGCCTGCAAAATTTTAAAATCGAGCGACCTTTTGCACGAGGCTAGTAAGCGAAAAAGTGGTATTTATTTATTTTGTGCATAATTTTATAAGAACGAAAAAAAGTTAGAACATGGAAAACCTCAAAAATAGTCTAAGCAATAAAGGGGTATTTAAAAAAAATTGTTTCTTGTATTACTTCATAGTTAAGTCATGAAAAAACAATTTTTTTTGTGGTTTACGCTTATATTTTTTGTTACCTAAATAATAATTTAATTGTAATTCCAATACATAGAAAAGCTAGTAAAAGCTTCGATTTATCCGTAGCATATTTTTGATGTTCATACTGTTAGCCGATTCGTCGTAAAGATTGATCAAAATTGTATCTAAATAGTATTTAACGTATATATTCATCTTAAGTGCATTGGAGATTGCTGCCTTTGATACTAACGCAGTTTTTAAAATGGATTTTTAAAGCATAGTTGGTTTTAATGCCAAATAACTGCTTTTGTGGGTAAAAGAGTGAATCATTAACAAAGTTGCATCATTAGTCCAGTTTTGAAAAAAAGTGGAGAATGCTGCATTTGATTCACTTGATATAAATTCATTTGATATAAACCTACATAAAATACAGTGATCTCACTGATCACGTTTCCAATGTATCCATATTTGTTTTATAAATAATAACAAATCGTGCCCAGTCCGATATAAATAATATAGGAATGTAATTGCGAACGCAGCGGTGTCCCAATTATTATGGGTAAGTTAATTCCATCTTCCTTTGCATGGCCGTACAAAGGGAAAACGTAATTTTAGGTATGATTGGGATTTAATAAAATAGTGGATTGCCTACATAACGATTGCCTAAAGCTGTGCATCTCAAAACAATGAATTTATTCTAGTAATAATAACTAATTCTTATTTACAGAAAGCCAAGTATTGTATGTTATTTTTTTATAAACCCATTATTTAGTCAATGAAATAACTCAGGTTCAACTAGGGGAAATCAAAAAATTTGCCGAAACCCAAACCGAAACTTTTTTAGACATTTTAAAAACGATTGTTTACTGTTATTTGGCGTATTTTTTACGCATATTCAGACAGTTAACATGTGTTAAATTAAATAAATAAAAAAACAATAATTGAAGTATGTGAAAAAATAATATTTTTTTATATTACTTCTATAAGACAAACAAAATTTATTAAAAAAATAACAAAACATGATCGGGCACAATAAATAATGCTATTATTATTATTATTACTGTCGGAAAAGGAGTTTTATATATATATATATTATTTACAGAGGTAATAAAACAAAATCTGGAGTGATGAGGTTTGTAAAGAACTTGTATTGAAATGAAATAATATCTACAATAAATAAAAATATATTTTTATTGAATCTATGTAGGAAGTCAGGACAGATCATTTCCTTTTTGACTTATTGTATTGGTCTATTCAGCTAGATGTTGTTTTATACCTCAAGGTATTTAGGAATCTGAATGATTTTCATGTTTCTCAACACATAACTCGAAAAAACACTTTTCTTAAGATTCATTCATTCATTCATTCATCCGCTGAAGACGAAAACCATTGTAAATATAATATAGTTCAAGAGTTGAGAGCTACTTTTTACCCCGGTTTTCAACCAATTTGTCCTACGATTAGAATTTTTTTCATCCGGTTGATAATTAAAAATTAGAAATTAATATTTTTTTATTTTATTTTAATGAAGAAAACCTTAAATTGTAATGTTTAATTAAATGAAGAAAATATTAGCGAAAATCAATCGAAAATCTGTAAACAGAAATATCAGAAAAATATATGGGATGCAGAGACAGGTCTCCAAGGTAGCAAAGCTCTTAGATGTAGAAAATATTGTAGGTCTTGGCTTCAGGAGAGTCTCAGTACACAGGTAGGTATATAGGTACATCGACTTAGGCAATGCCTACCTTTGTAATGTTAATTATTTTTATTATAAATACTGCACATCACGCGCATTGCACAATTGCACACGCGTATGCACCAGCACGAAACGTGGACAACTTATACTCTTGAAAAATACTTAAAGAAATAATTAAAAGATGATGGATTGCTGATTAAATATTTTATCAAGCTGTTTTGAGCTGCAGTCTAAAGGTTGAAGATTACCCTGATGGTAGTTATTCTCCGATAGAAGAGGACAAGAATTTGATTCTTGAGACATCTAAATCGATATTATTGTTTTCAGAAATTGATAAGTGATAAGTTTTTCTTAAATTTTGTAAAACGCTCTTTGGAAAAACAGGTTCCTGATTATTACATGTTCTTAACATAACACAAAGACGGCGGGCGCTCTACAAATTATCAAATCTTCAGATTTTATGTCCGGGTTAAATATTCCCCACAGGAAAAGCTAAATCCTTTCACACACTTTTCCACACTTGATCAACTAGTAAATTCACGTTATGAAATTGCACTATATAAGTATAAAAAATAATAAAAAAAACAATACAAGAACGACATGTCAACCAGAGACCAAATGGAAAAATAATTTACCGACTCCAGATATTTTCAAATCAGAGGGTTCGGCTCCGTAGAACTCCTAATTGGACCTATTATAAATCCTACTGATCCCTCAATATAAATATTTAAAAAATCTTTTGTAATCCTACATATATTTAAAATGACTGGTTTTTGCATTTTCATATATAAATTCTTTGACAATTCTATTATGCCTAAATCTTGAATGAGGTATTACGCCAGTAGCCGAAATAACAAATGGTAATATTTTTACAGTCTGAGAATGCCAAATTCTTTTAATCTCATTTCCTAAATCTGTATATTTCAGACACAGATTTTTTAATATTACAGGAATATGGAATAGCGACACCAATAACACAAGTAATTTTTTTAATTTTGTCATGTAAAACTATATCATGTCTGTTATGACTTATTGTTCTGTCTGTTAGTATGGTTTTATTATAATATATTTCAAGTAAATTAATTTTCTAAAAATGAATTTGGTTCATATTCAAAATAGGGTACATACATTAATTACGTGAGCTCAAAAGGGGGGGGGGGTCCAGAAAAATCTCACGTTACATGAAAAGAATATATGAAGTGGCCCAATTTTATCTCACCAAGGGAGGGGGAGGGGTCTAGATTGGAAGAAAAACTATTTTTTTATGATTTTATTTAAACTAAAATTAAAATTCTAATACATGCGAATGCTAGGAAATCCATTTATAATGTTTTGTAGAAAAGAATCAATACGTCTAAAATCTGATTTAAAAATGACACATTTATGGTTTTATCTGGTAATACCCTCTTAACGTGTTTCCCGACTATTTACCGGTACCGCAGTGGCCGACCTTCTTCAAAGCATCTACCATTGTAATACCGTTAGAATAAGGACAGCATGCCGACGCCTGTGCTCTAAAGATTACAGTCCGCAATAAGATTTGCGAAGTCGAAAAATTTATTTTGCCTCTCAGCACTCGTTTCTTAAACTTTCTTAGGTTGTTCTGCCCTAATGAAGGACACTGCAACGATGTCTGAAACGTTGGCTAAAGAAGGAGGTAGCGCAACACGGCATAACACCCCAAAAATAAATAACGAAAATGCTTTTGGCCGTGAAAATCTTAAAACATATCTTTACTATTATATTTTATTTTATCTTTTTTCTCGTATATTCTATTTTATGTAATTTTATAGATGTATACTTTTATACGGCTGACAGAGTATTGCATTTACTGCTCTGTTTGGCTGAAAGAAACAAACTTATTATTATTATTAAAAAAAAGGTAAATTAATAACTACTTACATCATTTTTTAAGCATTCTCCCAAGACAATGCTGTTTCGTCGCTTTTGTTTTTAAAATGCATCATCTTGAAAAAAATACATCTTCGGAAGGATCAGCAATAAATAAACAACACGACGTTATACATGGGTTGTTTCAAAAAAATGTTTCGAACAATTCATCAATTTTTTAAAGTTAATTTTCAACTTCTTTGAAATTTCTATGAACCCACTGGCCTATAATGATATAATAACAGAACTTGAATAAAACTTACACAGAACGTGAAAATTAACTTAATAAATTTGATGAATTGTTCAAATGTTTTTAAACAACCCGTCCAGGTCGTAATTAATATAAACATTATGAAAGTGAGGTAGAAGGTTGCATAAGTTTTTTTGGGTCAGTCTTTTGAAAATGGTCAAAAAAGCAACGCATATGACTAGGAAATGTTGCACCTAACCTGCTGTATTACAAGAAAATATAATTATGTGGGTGTATTCTAAATTATTAAAAGTTATAATATTGTGTTATATCTGTGTTATTTCATTTCTTTACTTGTAGCGTGCAGAAGGTGCCATCTTTCATCCCACTATCAATAATTCGTTAAATTCTAGATAAAAACAAAGTAATTGAGGATAAACCCAGAAAAAAACGCCGAGGAATTTATCGGGCGGAAACCCAGTGAAGATTTTATTATGTAGGTAACCTAATTACTTGGGTTCATCCGTTATGAGTTATGACCATGGAGCTGGATAACAGTAAAATGCATTTGATTATTTTTTGGGGTTCAATTACAATTCATATTTCCATGTTTAATAATTAAATGTTCTTTTAGTTGTAGTCCTGTTTGGTACCTGTACTATTTTTTGGGTGCATTTTTCATTGTTTATATTTTATTAGTAAAATGAACAATGAAAATTTATAAAAATATTATTATAAGCAATAATTATCAGCCTGAAACACTCATCTACATTGAAAAATCTTCCGAGCAAAGATACTTGCCACCAACGGGACTTGAACCCGTGTCTTTCTGATTGCCGGTCAGGTGCTCTGACCACTGAGCTATGGCGGCTATCTATTTATCTTTGTGCTATTTATCTTTTTGCATAAAAATCTTTTCTTAAACGTTAGTTTATCAATTAAAAAAAATAATAATTATAAAAATATGTACTTTCACATATCTTTTAAACAGTGATATTATTTTAATAATTTTAAATAAAAATTTAGAGAAAATAAAAATGATTTTCACCTTCTACAACATCAATAATGTTGTATTTTTCAATCTTAACGCTCTAGCTCACGGACCCCCCACTAACTCCTAGGTTCAATTACTATATGCGACCTAATCTTTTCTGTTTCAAATTTTCGGTTGAGAGTCGCTATATAATATTGTCTTCGATGATTAGGTACATATTATATCTTTTTCAAGCGAGTTTTGGCGTAGATTCTGCGTGCTTCAGTTGATGCAACACTGCTTCGACTCTCTTTCTCTGTCTGTACCTATATCTGTAGAGTTTTGTTGATCACTTGGTAATATTAGATACCTGGCAAAACTAAAAATATTTATTGTTGTATGTAAATACCTATTTTAATTGTAAATCTCTAATTTTAAGTCACGGTTGCAAATATTTGTATGTCACCAGTTTTAAGTCAGTAGTAATAAGTCTTAGTTGTAAGTCACTAGCTACATATAAGTCTTAAATGTAGGTTCCTAGTTATAAGTTTGAATCCTAGTTGTAAGCCTATCGTATTCATTTTATTTTATTGTATGCTTATTATATGTACAGCGCCCTTGAGATGATTTTTCATGAAAACGGCGCTTTATAAATCAGCCAAATATTATTATTATTATTATTATAGACTGGACAAGATAAAATCTACCTACCTACTTATGTAAAATATCTACACATACACGGTGTCCGGAAACTCTTCCCTAGGTCGTGTCCGAAGATCAAATTTGAACTACGGACTCGATTTACTCGAAAAAAAAACTCAAATCAAAAAAGTTATTCTACATAATCATCTTTAAATGTGATGTGATGATGATGCGCAAGTTTCCCTCTAATACTGCTAGCTTCCGGACACCGTGTATATAATTGTAATTAATGATGAGGCATATATTGGATTGTGTATGATTGAACGAAAGAGACTTATTTATTTTATTAGATTATGTAGATATCTACTTGAGTATGTAGTCTAAATGTCTATTATTAGCATGTTGTGTCAGATTATTATTTATATGCGTTAATACTGTATCCGTCTAAATAACTTTTCAATTACCGCAATGTAGGTGACCATTTTTTTAGAAGATAGAATGGGTATAGTACCTAGAGTAAGCTATCCGTAAAAAATAGATTTTTCCTTCGCGGACTTTTTTGTAGATCTATAGAAGAGGAATATCCTACCTTGCATTGTTCTGTTATATTCCAAAAGGATTAGGCAGCGTTTTCGACGAAAGCTACCAGGCGGTTTGACTTTTTCCGACACTTCTAACAATTATCGTTATGTTTCAACCAATTTACACAAATGCTTGACAAATTACATACTTAAACTTTCCTCACGAAACACTCTATCCGTTGGTGAACCGCATAAAAATCCGTTCAGTAGTTTTCGAGTTTATCGCGAACAGACAGACAGACAGACAGACGACGCGGGGGACTTTAATTTACAATATGTAGAGATAGAGATGTAGAGATATTGCTTTATAATTTTCCTTTCGTAATGTTTTAACATAGGTACGTACTTGTAATTCATACACAAACCATGTGAAATGTGACCTTAGAACGGGCACCCCAGTAAGGTCACATTCTTTTTAACCCTCAACACAGCATCCCAAAGATGATATAGACCCCGACGGAAATTGTTTTCCTCAGAGCCTCCTGTGTGGAGCTATTGTAAAAAAAAACTTTTGTAAGAAATTAGAAAAAAAATACTCATACTTGGTACTTACTTAGATACTATCAGCAGCTATTTGCTAAATCGTAATAATTATTTTTCTACGATGAATGTACTAAGTACAAATGTTAATTACCCCTCAGAATTGATTGTTTCCCCTTTCCTGTTAATAAACTGTGATTGAATGTAATGTAAAGGAACCTTCTACAAAATGCATTTATTCGGACGTGTGATAAACCAGACGTATCGTATATTTTTCGTAATTATAGGTGTTTCTAAAAAAACGGAAATTGATTTTAGAATATTTACAAGTCGTGTACAAGATTAAAATAGATATTTAGCCGTTGGAAAATACAAATTATGGCACAGATAAAGTAGGTATCTACCTATAGTAGGTATCTAGTATCCCCTGTTGGCCGAGCTACCTGAAATAGTCTTTGACCAGAGAGAGACCCGTCTCTCCATTATATCCTGCCCCACCCCACAAGGGAGACATTTTACCACCCCGCCAAAAGGGTAAACATTTAATTGACTATTAAATCTGTACCTGAAGTCGAGAAACAATTCTTTTGTTATGAACCCTCGTATTTTTATACCGGTTTGGACGATTATGTCCATGGAGTTATGATTCTAGTTAACTCCGCGGGTTAGGGAGTATGAAATAAAAGTTAATTATTGTTGTAAATTCCATAACTCGTTCTGGAACCATAAATTACTTACCTAGCCCGGCAGCTGGAGCCGGTACCTAGCACACTGTTAACCGTCGTACCTTTACAAATTATTAATAAAGACTCGTTGACAAGTCAGTTTATGTCGAATTAAGATAGACACGTTTAATCTAAAAAATGTGTTTTATGATCTGTTGTTGATAGGTAAAAATAAAAAAAATTAAAAGTGTTATGTTTATCCAAGGTAAACTACTACACTGTTCAGAAAATAACTTATTACGACGTAATTAAATGATTACTATGTTTTTATGCAGGTGAGTATTAATCGAAATGAATCATAGAATTCCACGTGTCATTAATTATACAGGGTGCTAGAATATCGTACCATAATAGTCAGAATACATAGTCGATAAACGTAGGACTCATTATTTTTCGCTACGGAACATAGACTGATTGATGCAGACCAAATTATTCAACTATAGCAGACCCGGACACACGTTGCTGTGGCTAACGAAACACAACGTCACGCCATTACCCAACCTTTATAACCAACGCCATCTATAAAATCAAATCCACACCGCCCGCTTGCCAGCCCGCTGTCCGCTGCCCGCTGTCCGCTGCCCGCTGCCCGCTTGCCAGCCCTATTTCAACCAATTTACACAAAACCTTAACAAATTATATACCTTAAAACCTTCCTTATGAATCACTCTATCTATTGGTGAAAACCGCATGAAAACCCGTTGCGTAGTTTAAAATATCTAAGCGCACAGATAGCAGGAGCGACGTCATTTTATACTACGTAAAGATTTTTCATATCTAGTATTCGACATGTTATTTATCAACACATATAGTCCAAATTATTCAACATGTTTCGTTTCTAACATTCAACATGTTTCCGTACTAGATATACGCCAAAACTTGGATGTCTATGGCCAAAACCAAATTTCAACAAACACAAACTATCACCGACCAGTTAACACAAGTTTAGGACAACCAACTAACCATCACGCCGTTTACAAAGATACCATAAATGTAATGGTATACCAAAATACACCATAAATGCCACACGCAATAAAAGCCATCAACAAATCACTGTCTCATTTGATACAAAAAATGAGGAAAACAAAAATAAATTCAGATACATAATTAAAAGTTGGAGTAAAACTAAAAAACAATTTACATAAAAAAGAATGAAACATGTACACGTAACACACAATTACGTTGTAAAACACACACACAGCCCGTAATATATGCCGATTTTTAATTAGTTTTCATTACTGACTTTATATATTTTATCAAAATTTATTATGTACTTTATCGTATTGAATTTCGTACTTATTATAAAATGGGGGGCTCAGCACGGGTAAGCTACCGAGTGAGGCCAACATTATTAAATTGTATTATTATATGTAAATTATTGTACCAAATAAAGAAATAAACTACAAAGCTGGTTAGATGTTTTAGCTGCACAGCCATTTTTGTAAGGTCAATAGAACTTATAAAACGTTGTCACAACATCCAGAGATTATCGCCCTGCCCACCATTCAAAATACAAACTTTGTTGCTGAAAATGGCTTTAGCCGAGTTCGGTGACATAGCCAGGTTCTTCCAAATTCCAACCTTCCCCTTTCAATCTCTTTCCCCTCTGTACCTCTTCAGCCTAGCAAAATAACTATACAATTGGCAAATCATCAAAATTAGATTTTTTTTTATTGCTTCACTTACAGATTTTGATTTTTATACTTAGGTAAGTAATATTAAATAGATCAACACCATGAACGAAGCTCTAATGAGCTTTGGAATATCCAATCTATCGTTTGGATTCGTAGTTGGATAATTTGTAGAGCGCCGTTTTTGTGAAAAAAATCACCTCGGGGGAGGGGTGGGGAGGGGTGGGGGATGTAGGGGATCGAGGGGTTGAGGGGGTAGGGCACGGAAGGTCTGGAGTAAGGGAGGCAGCGCCAAGAAAAGGACAATAAGCGTTGGCAAGAGTGTCGGAATTTTTACGTATAGCCCTAGGCGCCCCCAGATGGATGAGGGTAGCCCAACTTCACAAAGACTCTGAAATCCCCTTATTGTCTCGCGGAAACTTTTTATGCGGGAATTCCCACCCATGAAAACGCGTCCATAAACTGCCTCGCCCGGTACGACGAAAACGTACGTACCACACATAAAAAACCAAAACAAATCCTCCGTAAATTCCAACCTCCCCATATTGCAGCCATGTACATTTGCAAAAAAAAATTTAACAAACAACTAAATAAATCAATTTTCTTCTACAACCATTAACATAAATTCATGATGAAAGAGAAAGGGGCCTTTTTGGCCCGGAGCTCTGTATGCCAATATTTCAAAAAGTCAAAAAGAGTGTCGGAAATTAAGGGTTGAAGGGCCAGGGGCGGTAACGGCCGGTGTGCAAGGGCCTTGACATGGAGGAAGGCTAGAGGGTGGTGCAACTACTAGTAACAATCGTCAAAGACCAGCCCCCACATTGGAGACCGGCCTTAACCCTTGCTTAAGCCTCGATTTAATTGAGCGAGTTTACAAGCTACAAGCCGACGATTCACTATCTGCTAGTAAACTCGCTCAGTGTAATTATATTACTAGCTCACTAGCCGATTTTACACTGAACAAGTTTACCAGCCATTCACATACCTACTTGGTCGAAGTTACCGGCAGATAATCGAGGTATGGATAAGGTAGGCTTTATATTTATTTTTATCGTACTAATTCATCCAGCTTTTTCCGTCATTAAAACAAGCGGAAACTGCAACAAAATAGTGCGAATACATAGATGCGAAGGAAGCCAGGAAACGCCGAAGGCAGCTAATAAAAAAAAGCCACAACCAAAAAGTTTTATTGGAGACAATGACAAAACAAGTATAAAACAAAGTTTACTAAGGTCGGGCTGTTCCGCGAATTTTGAACAACTCATCAAATATCAAAGTTATAATCCCACCATGAGCCGGCTGCTTCGACAGTACATAAATAATGACAGAACTCGAACTGAACTTTAATAGAACTCAAGAACTTTAAAATTTGATGAATCGTTTAAATTCCGTAAAACAACCCATTCTAAATATTTTAAGTCTAGCACATATCGAAAGTTTTGAGACGTCTTCAAGCGGTGACGAGAGAAGAGACGATAGGTGATGTGAGGCGAGGCGACGCGAGGCTGGCGTGAGGTTAGCTGAAAGCGGAACAGAAAAAATGATTAATTCAAACAATGATTGTACTGCAAAACATCCCATTGCAAAAATGAAGTACCTAAAGATAAAAAAACGACAAAGACATAAAACTAATACCTTGATAGGATTCTTTGTTTTAACCACTTTTATCTATATATATATATATATATGTATATGTTATGATTAAGGTTTTCATGGGTGTAAGATGTAGAACAATTTTCTCGGTTTACCCGCGTAACGTAGTCCTTAAAAGGACTTTTTAACTCCTGACGTTTCGGACAGATCACACTGTCCATCTTCAGAGGCCTTATGTCTTGAGTTTTTGTCTCAAACTGATAGCTTTCGCATGTCTGTTCGGTCCAAAAGCTAAAACTTAAGTCACTTAAGTTAGTCACTCAGGTTAGCTGAAAGCGGAACAGAAAAAATGATTAATTCAAACAATGATTGTACTGCAAAACATCCCATTGCAAAAATGAAGTACCTAAAGATAAAAAAACGACAAAGACATAAAACTAATACCTTGATAGGATTCTTTGTTTTAACCACTTTTATCTATATATATATATATATATGTATATGTTATGATTAAGGTTTTCATGGGTGTAAGATGTAGAACAATTTTCTCGGTTTACCCGCGTAACGTAGTCCTTAAAAGGACTTTTTAACTCCTGACGTTTCGGACAGATCACACTGTCCATCTTCAGAGGCCTTATGTCTTGAGTTTTTGTCTCAAACTGATAGCTTTCGCATGTCTGTTCGGTCCAAAAGCTAAAACTTAAGTCACTTAAGTTTTAGCTTTTGGACCGAACAGACATGCGAAAGCTATCAGTTTGAGACAAAAACTCAAGACATAAGGCCTCTGAAGATGGACAGTGTGATCTGTCCGAAACGTCAGGAGTTAAAAAGTCCTTTTAAGGACTACGTTACGCGGGTAAACCGAGAAAATTGTTCTACATATATGTATATATATATATATATATATATATATATATATATATATATATATATATATATATATATATATATATATATAAAGAATCGCCGAAATGTATGTACGCGCATAACTTCCGAACGACTGCACCAAATTGGATAATTATTTTATTTTGTGTTCGTTATTGTCAGGACAATAACGAACCCTCGACTCTGTGCAGAAACGGGTGGTCCGTTTGATAGATTCTCCCATCTTAACAGACGGATTGCAATCTTTAGAGCACAGGCGTCGGGTGGGAATGCTATCCTTGTTCTACCGGTATTACAATGGAAGATGCTCCGAGGAACTAGCATCATTGATCCATATTGTGCATAGTCGGGAAACACGCCAAACGCGTGCCCAACATTTGTACACGGTTGACATTTTTCACATGAGAACGGGTCGTTTCTTCGACTCGTTCTTATGTTCAACAGCTCGGCTGTGGAATGATTTGCCGGCCTCTGTGTTTCCTCCTTCGTACAACATAGGTCTCTTCAAGACCAATGTTCATTCCTTCCTGTCCTCAAAAAGACCCTCCACACAGCATCCCAGATGACATAGGCCCTGAGGGAAATTATTTTCCTCAAGGCCTCCTGTGTGGAGTTAATGTAAAAAAAAGGACAAGTTTTTTTATAAAACTACTGGTGAGATCTGGCATTATGAAATTTGTATAAAAATGTAATAGGTGGCACGCGAGCTGTTTGATAACTGAATGTATTGAATGCGGGAGGTAGGAGGGCTGCAGGTTTGTGTACGTCTCCCTCCTTTCTGGAAACAAAGCATGTAAAAGAAAGAGAGGTTAAACAGGAGCTCTCAATGTTAAGTCCATAGGGAAAGTGTACTAAATCTGTGTTGTATTTTTTGTCGGTCGCTCTGAAATCAAATACAGATGATAAAAAAAAACTATTTAAAATAATTCATTACGGTACGACTTTAATGGCGTTTTTAGAGATATTCAAATATGAAAATCAGAGAAAATCATAAATTATTTACGAATTGCACAAAATCAATTAAAAAATAATAATAACATATTTAAATAATCTTATACAAATATCAAGTTTTTATGGATGTATGGATGTATTGTTTGTTACTCTTTCACGCAAAACTACAGATTGGATTTTTTTGAAACTTTACAATAATATAGCTCATACATCAGAATACATGTGGGCTACAGCTCAGAGTCCCATCTTTTAATTTGCATACATATCAAATCCAGATCGCCCGCTTGCCCGCCCGCTGCCTATCGCCCGCAGCCCGCTGCCACTGCCACATATATTATATATTTCAACCAATTTACACAAAACCTTGACAAATTATATGCCTAAAAACCTTCCTCAAGAATCACTCTATCTATTGGTGAAAACCGCACGAAAATCTAAGCGTACAGACAACGGGAGCGACTTTACTTTATACTATGTAATAGATGATGATATAAGATACGCCAAAATCATAAAAAACTAGAGCCAATATTTCTAAATCATTCATAGTTTCATAAATTGTAGGCATAAAATGATTCAGAACCACTTTCATATCAAGTGATTTTTTGAATGAGTTAATTGTGTAATAACACAAATTAATCAAATAAAATTTATTTGCCCATGCCGGGATTCGATTGCGAGTCTTACTTAGTCTTACAAGGTCTTGAAGAGATCCATGCTATAGGAGGGAGGAAACACCGAGGCGGCAAATGGTTCCACAGCCGAGCTGTTGACCTCAAGAACGAGTCGTAGACATGACCCATTCTCATGTGACAATTATCGAGACCGAGAGCGTTTAACCAGCCAGCGGACGAAAATCCACATTTCGTCGAAAGTTGTTCTTACGATCGTGCAGGGCGGTTACAATGAGAAAGATTAATTATTCTCCGTACCAGCTTTTTAAAATTATAACTCAATATCGATTTTATTTCATTCCAAATTTGCTTTAATTTATACCTACATCCAAAAACACTGAACGGCGTGATGATAAAACTATTAAAGTAATGTACTTTTTGTAATCATTTTTTAATTATAAGTATTTATCATTTTTCAATAATGTCTAAGTTAAATAAGAATGTCAAAAAAATCTGAAATGAATTAGTTTGTGAGTGCGCAAATAAATACACAAACGGACCAATTTTGGTCAAGAAACACATGTATGTATATATTTTTAATGATTTTATTCAGACTAAAATTAAAATTCTAAAACGTGCGATTCCCAGATAATGTATTGATTTATTTAACTGCATGATTATATGATTTGAAATGGGTGTGGTATAATACAAAATCGTTTTTGAAAATTTAACAAATCTGCCAACGACCTATAGTATAACCTTATCATACTAAAAATGAACATTTTTCCTCAAAATTTAAAACATGTGAATGCTGGGAAATCCATTTATAATTTTTTTTGTGGAAAAGAGTCAATACGTCTAAAATCTGATTTAAAAATGACACATTTATGGTTTTATCTGGTAATACCCTCTTAACGTGTTTCCCGACTATTTACCGGTACCGCAGTGGCCGATCAATTACGCTCTTCTTCAAAGCATCTACCATTGTAATACCGTTAGAATAAGGACAGCATACCGACGCCTGTGCTCTAAAGATTACAGTCCGCAATAAGATTTGCGAAGTCGAAAAATTTATTTTGCCTCTCAGCACTCGTTTCTTAAACTTTCGTAGGTTGTTGTGCCCTGATTATGGACACTGCAACGATGTCTAAAACGTTGGCTAAAGAAGGAGGTAGCGCAACACGGCATAGCACCCCAAAAATAAATAACGAAAATGCTTTTGGCCGTGAAAATCTTAAAACATATCTTTACTATTATATTTTATTTTATCTTTTATCTCGTATATTCTATTTTATGTAATTTTTATAGATGTATACTTTTATACGGCTGACAGAGTATTGCATTTACTGCTCTGTTTGGCTGAAAGAAATATTATTATTATTTTTAAAAAAAAGGTAAATTAATAACTACTTACATCATTTTTTAAGCATTCTCCCAAGACAATTCTGTTTCGTCGCTTTTGTTTTTAAAATGCATCATCCTGAAAAAATACATCTTCGGAAGGATCAGCAAAAAATAAACAACACGACGTTATCCCAAGAAAAATGTTAAATAGATATTATTGTAGGTACCACAAAAAGAAGCGTAGATTATGATATGCCCATGTAAATTAGGATCAACATTCCTGCATATTAATAATATTTTCCTGTTCATTACAAACAACAATAAATCAAATTTATTATGAAAATGGTTTTCAAATCAATGGGCCGTATTCATAAAACTGAAGGATATCCTTGTAAGTATAAGGTAGAAGTATAAGGTTTTGAGATGAAGAAAAATGTAGGAGTATAAGCATATCCTTTTTTTCGTATTCATAATGATTACCTTATACTTGCAAGAATATCCTCCAAGAATAAGTAAAAGGTTGTTGGAATTGTTGGCTTGTGACTGTGCCGCGGCAGGTTCCAACCTATTTTCGATGGTTTGTTTATTTACGGTATTTCTTTCGAAAATTCTTCGATCAGAAAAGATGTATTCGTCAAGCAGCGATAGTGAAAGTACATAAAAAGATAATGCTAAAACCGAACTGCAGTTCATAGCAGATGAAATTTACAATGCCCCGTGATTTTGGTAAAATTCTTTGTAATCACAAACAGGCGTTGATGAACCCTGCTTGTAGTGTTTAATATCTCTCAGTTACACAATATCTTCCTTCGCTACAACTGATCACTACACGACTGGGTTTGCTACTGACCACACTCGAAATTATTGAATGATATCCTTTTTATTTGGAGTAAAAGGTAACGTTTGCGAATAACCAAATACTTTTTGTGAAGGATTTGCTCGTCTCTAAGTAAAAGGTTTTACTCGGAATATCTTGAATTAGACTCTACTTTGAATTAGTAATATAGGTAGATAGGTAGATATTATTAAACAAGTGTATTATTGTGGTTCGCTCTTAATTTTCTTAGAAGGTCGAGGGTTCTGAAGGTACTAATTATCAATATACAGTTTTTGTATAACGAGTAATTTTTAGGTTTCAATAAAGTCGTAAAGTAATTACACTATATATACTTATACACGCGTAATATTTTAATACCCCTACCTACCTATGGTACATAAAATGATTTATGAAGGTAGGTAGGTGAGTACAGAGTAGATAAGTAGGTTCCTTATTGAAATGTAGGATTGTTTATGTTATATTAACATTTATGACCAAAAGCAAAGTATGAGTTTTGGCCTCAGAAGGTCTTGAATTAGGCGTGGTGGACAAAGAGATGGCTACCTACAGGTTGTTTCATTGATGGATGAACACTGAAAATCAGCAACCTCCTTTTATGAAAGCTTTTGTTTTTAACCGTTTCATTTTCATTTCATGATGATATCAACGTATGTGATTTAATACCTGTTTGTCTTGTTCAAAGATATTTGCTATTTTGGACACGTCAAAATTGCTCCCAACCTTCTGCAGCCAATGAGACTATGACATACCCAATTGCTGTATGTTGTGAGGCTGAAGGTAGTGGGTAGGGGAAGGAGAAGGGGTGGATAAAGGTCGGGGGCATACCTGGATATTCAGATCTAATCACCAAACACGTGTTTCGAGCATCGCATCGTTTCAATTCTGTTTTTTCACTGGGGCGATACTAAGATCATCTACCAATATCTCAGGTTATGCAGTTGGGATAAACCTTTTTATTTGTATTTCCGAGTACATAAACAAACCTTTGTAGTATATAATGTTTCAATTCGATTCGGTATAGTTTTTTGGGATTATATTCTCACAATAGTTAATTTTCGATGCTTTACAATAATGTTCTCAGATCACAATAATGGTGTGCTTAGTTCAGTTTGAAAGCTTCTCAAAACATTTTCACGGATTCACTTACTTCAATTTAATTAATTAAATAAATCACAAAAAAATCGTTTTTACATTGCTTGAAATGATCTAAGCCGTGTTTGGTGACTGGTCACCAAACACTGTTCAAATCTGGATTTGAACAGCCAGGCACTTCCCCACTTTCCATCTTTCGACTTCCCATCCCCATACCCTTCAGCCTCACAGCACAGGTCCCAATTGGAGATATCATAGTCCCACTGGCTTCGGTTTGCAGAGAGCAATAGGGACTTGTTCTGTACACACAACAAAGAAGTAAAAATGCACTGCTTAGTGCATTTTTTTTACATTAGCTTTACACATGAGACCCGGAGGAAAATAATTCCCCTCAGGGCCTATGTCTTCTTTGAGGATGCTGTGTGGAGAGTCTTTTCAGGAAAGGAAATAGAGGAATTTTTTGTAAGAAAGAAGATATGAGGGGTGGGTAGGAATCTGGGGGTCAATTTGTCCAGGAATTATGGATGTATGAATCCATCCCTCCTACTGCGGTGAGAGGCGATGTTCCGAGAGAGTCCTGCTGGAGAGGTCAAAATGTCTTCCTTAACCTCTTCCGATCTGGCCTGCCACACAGTTGGTGGGCTGACCCATCCACCACCAAGACCGGTCAAACCTCATCTCTATGAACCAGGGCACCCCTGCTAAGTCACCAAACATAGCGAACTACTCGGGGTAACCTACAGCAGAGGTGTTGGTTATCCAATAATCCAATAAATGGTTCCCAGGGCGGCGGTCTCCAAATTCAACTATAAACATTAAAAACAAACTAATTACTAATTACAACACGAAATACAACATCAACCTATGATGTTGCTACTGTTCCAATATTCTCAATGAACGTGATTTCTGCGGAAACTATGCTAATTAGAAAAATAAATTAGTCACACCTCAGTGCAGGTGGAAGTGTTGGCAAAATCAACTCGTTGACAATATACATACAAATCTCGACATTATACATACATTTCCAAGTCATTACAGTATTGTGCGCGAACCAATAAATACTTATTAAGATGGTTGTTTGCACTTCACGCATCATTTGAGTCCATTAATATTATTGCATACTTATGGACGCGTTAGTAATTATTGTGGATTTCTGTAAGCAAACGTCATTTACTTGTTCAGAAACTGACATCATTTTATATAACCGCAGAGCGGTGGGAAATCGTTTTGATTATTATGAAAATCTTATTTATTTATTTATTTGTTTATCAAGACATACACAGTACATTATAATACAGATTATAAGGTATGTTAAATTAAATTATTACATGGTTATGTACCTATTACGTAAGTCCATAAGAATGTCATTTGATAATTACGCCTGAGATATGAACCGGTCTTAAAACTTAATTATTGAATGAATGAAGTAATAATAATAAGAAGGAAGAAAAGAGGGGGGGGGAGGGGGGAGATAAGGAGACATTTGGAAACTTGAAAACTTATACTTGTACATTAGTAGCTTCTAACTTGTTTTTTTATTTATTTATTTATTTATATATTTATATTTATTTACTCCCTGTTGGGCTTTTACATGAATAGAAGGAAATTTATACTCACAATATTAATTTTGTGTGTTACTAAACCAATAAATAAGAATGAAATCATCATCGCAAGGTTTAGAACATCATAACAGAGATTAAAAGCAATGAAATAGTATGAGTAGTACTTATAAAAAACAAAAAACTAATACAATTTAGCTTATAATATATGTACATTTATAATCAGTAATAAGACCTGAAATATAATAAAGTGCAATGTGTAAGAGCTAGTTAGTAGATACAAACAAACAGTCGTATGTGTATATTATTGTAGGTTAATAAAACAGAACCAAATAAAACAGTAAAATAAAATAAAATAAGGATATAAATTACTGGTAAGGTTTTGATTGTAAGGATGAGTGAAGGTTTTATGAAAAGAACAAAAATAATAAAAGTTAATTATTAGCAGATAAAATCGAGATTAGTTGCGTCTTGAAATTTTATTGCAAAACTGTCAACACCAAATATATCTATAAATTCGCAATGTTTATATTAAAGCAAATTAGTTCCAACAAATTAGATTGCAACTAATAGATTATCCGAATCACTGCTTTTTCTTAAGTTGGAGAAATTTCATTATTTTTTAATCAATTATTACGTCCAGGGTAGGTTTATTGAAGATGCACTTATAGCCTTGTAGATCCAAATATCGAAGGCTCACACTCGTTTTCACTCTCACTTCATAATATAGAGAAGAATACACCAATGTATTAATTATATTCATTATTTAGGTCACAGTTACCCAAACATTTTATTCGTCTTATTTTATAGGTTCCTGGGTACCTAGCATGGTCGATCGATATAGGTTTTATCGAAAATGTCGGTAACTTGTCATCGCTCCCGAGCACGACTGCAGGCCGCTAACGAACAAATAACAGTTCACGTCAAATAAAGTAGGAACTCTTAGTCGTTGTGAACTGTTGTTTGTTTGTTAGCGGCCTGCAGTCGTGCTTGGGAGCGGAGACAAGTTACCGACATTTTCGATAAAACCTATATCGATCGACCATGCTAGGTACCCTGATCATAGCGATTCAAATCCATATTTTTGAAAGTAAGTCCCATTTATCATCGCATTAACCCAAGTTCGTAATTGTTTTCATTAAACTGTACAAGTGTAAACGTTCTACAGTTTGTCGTTCATAACAAAATTCTTCGTGTCTACGGGAATTTCAAGGCTACCTGAGTTACCTGTTAGATGTTTTGTTTTCGAAGCATTAATTTTAAGTATAAGTTTGTAACTTGATTCGTTAACCTTTCATATTAGATCGTCGATATTATCTGTGAGGGGTGTGGTGTGCTTCGCAAACATTATAATATTATTTATCGACCTACCAGAAACAACTTTACTATTCCGGCAGTTTCGTCAAATAAGGCTTCGTGGAATAAGATTTAAGCATATTGAATAAACGGGGCGATATATATTAAACAATGCAATTAAAAATTTAATTCGATTATTAGCTTCGTTACCTACGTTTACCACGAATTCTTGTTGTGTCGTAATTTTATTTAATGTAGAAAATAGATATATTCACCTCTTGACCCTATTTCCCTGCTGACTGACTTTATTGGGTTTTACAATACATTTCTGATGATTTGGTCACACTTTAGGAATGTAGATGTCAGGGTATTGTTACAAATCCGATCGATTGACCAGTCACATTGCGGTTGGGTCAGGACTTCAGGACTAGAATCTTCAACCTGCGTGCATATCGCTAAAACCCAATTTGTGACGCTATGCTGCGTAGGTATCTTTGGAAAATAAACCGATGGAATTTGTGGTTAGTTGAGTAAAAAATGATGATTATTTTTCTAATAATATATTTAGTAGAAGATTGTACTAAATTGTACGCCGCATAAATCAGGAATTAGTTGCTATGGAATGGTTGATGTTTTTTTTTCAAATGCAAAGTTGCAATCTACAAATTTTTCGATGTTATGGTTATATTATTATGAGACTGGTGGAAGTGAGGAGAGGTAGAAGGGGTAAACAAACGCTGGAAGTGCCCAGGTTTTGGGAACAGGAGGACTAGCATGGTCGATCGATAAAATCCTATATCAATGCGATATAGACTAAATCCGTCATCTATGATCAGTTATCAATTTGGGAGGCGGGTATGGGTACCGCCGCCAACCAACGCCAGGAACCATTTATTGGATAACCAACACCTCTACCGTAGGTCACCCCAAATGGTTCGCTACGTTTAGTGACTTGGGGGTGCCCGGGTTCATGGGGTTAGGTTGGACCGGGTCTTGGCAACGGATGCGTCTGCCCACCAGCTGCATGGCAGGCCGGATCGGAAGAGCATGGTTGAGGGAGTCCCTTTGACTTCTCCAGCCGTACTCTCTCGGGAGGGATGGATTCATACGTCTGTCACTCCTGGACACACTGACCTTCAAATTCCTACCCACCCCTAATATCCTTTTCCTTCCCAGAACTTCCCCTCCTTCTTTCCTAAAAAGACCCTCCATACAGCATCCCCAAAGATGAATAGGCCCTGAGGGGAATTATTTTCCTCGAGGCCTTCTTTGTGGAGCTATTGTAAAATAATATTTGTGATGAAGGTCAACAATTGGTAAGAGATATTCCAACCGACGATCGATATATTTTAGCCCGGACTCCATAGTACCAGATAAGTTTTGGTTAATATACGCATTTATTTGGATAATGTCGTTCGTTATTCAAAATTACTGGCCTATTAATGAACGGAGTTCAACTAACGAAGCTCTTAGAATTGAAAGAAGACGTATAGGCGATCCGTAGATTTATAATTCAACTAAGACGCGACCAATTTATTCCTTTCGATCTTTTAGAAATAAAGTCGTTGCAATATGACTAAAGAACTGATTAATTATAATAATACTTGGATGATTTATATAGCGCCGTTTTTGTGAAAAATCACCTCAAGGGTGCTGTACAAACTTACAATACATTTCTAAAATCTAAAAAAAAAACTACAAGCTAGACAAAGAATTAAAAACAAGGCTAAAAATTGCATACACCGGTTCATTGATCACCGATACGAAAATATATGTGCAATATTTTGACCAATGAACGCGATGCTGCCTAAAAATTAATGAAAACAGGACCATACTTACCTGTGAGGTCGCTTGAAATTAACACTATATATTGTCCATTTAAAGAAATTTAGATAGAGTTCGCACGCAGAGGACATAATTGTGAACACGTGTTATTTAATCCATTTAGTGGGGTGAACGAATTAACTCGAAGTATGTAATTGCTTGGCGTTTGACATTTCGTAGTGTAAATTCACAGAAAATATCATCAGTATTGCCAAAGTACATCGATTTTTTATTTATTTCCTGTCAATATCGGTTCGGCTGTCAACGGTGAAACTGTGCTCGGGAAATCGATATAAATTCATCGGAAGTTACCCTTATCGATCCGATATTGTAAAGTTATCGATTTCACCGTGCTAGAGCTCCTGGTAACTAAACTTACCCCAAAATCAAAAAGAAGATATTTGGCTGTTACTTACACCTATAAATTTTTGCAATCAACTACTTTCGATGAAGCGATGAACTTTATAAAATGCAGGAAATAAAACAAAATAAATGCATTCCTTTGCAGAAATCGGTACTTAATGATATGTGGGTTGCTCACATTTACACTTTTGACAAGACCCTTAAGATAATAATATATGTCTACTTCTAAATTATATACTCTTTGATTTTAGTGAAAAAATTATCAGCCATTGAAAATTGCCGTTAAAACTTAAAAACAATGGCAACCATTGGCGACTCTGTTGAGGTTGTCATTGTCTACATAAATATGCGGGAAGCGATTTGACTCCCAATTTAAAAACAGGACATTATAAGATGCTTACAATGGTAAATAAATTTATTCGTATCTGTGAGTTGGTACTAGCTTACTAGGTAAGCACACGCCACAAGCGATTTGTTTTTTTTTTACTACGATCCTTGAAGGATTGCTGGATTATAATTCGTAATAAATTATTCAAAGCTGTGGTCAAATATTCAAATTTTTGTTGGTTGCATTCCTGTGAGTCGTACATCATCAAAGTGATTCGTAGAAAAATATACCTACGTTTTGGTGCAGGGAGAGGCATAAAAAAGCCCTAGGCAAAAAATAATTTATTTTAGCAAGAGAATTCTGGTCAGTTGCTTCAGGATAGGTTCGAACCGTAACATTTTTTAACTTAGTAAAATCTTGTAGCCTATCAAATCGCTCAGCGCAAATTAAAATAAAAAAAATGTCCACGGGCCAAGCAATGTGATGGAAAACAACACCATAGAGAACTACTACGAGGGTTGTGCCTTTTTCAAAATATTGAAATAACAACTGCTTTCGCAAAACCCTAAGCGAGAATTTCGAAGGGCAAGTTACCGATTAGTTGATACAAGGACCGCTGGCTATAGAATTTGCCTTTAAATAGGTACACCACAAAGAAAGGCTATTCTTACTCAAAGGATTGGATTTCTCAAAATAGATTATTCAGGGTATTTATTAATACACATAAAATAGATAGTTAATACGGTGGGAATATTTTAGTTTGTGTCCGATTATGGTGTTCACCAGTCAATAGGAGAGTTGTCTCAAACATTAAACTGGCGACCAACCGTCTTCTCCGGCCCTCGTTGGTCTATGGTTATGCCTTCGCAATCTAAATGTCAAAATTTTTCATCGCCTTTTCCTGCTGTTTTTCTTTTTAATACATATATTTTTATATTAGCTCCACACCGGCGGTCCTGAGGAAAGGAAAAGATGTGAGGGATGTGTAGGAATCTGGAGGTCGGTGTGTCCAGGAGTGACTGACCTGGGAATCCACCCCCCCCCCCCCCCTCCCACGCGGTGCAAGGCCACTTCCGAGAGTCTTGCTGGAGAGGTCAAAAGGTCTCCCTCAACCAGTCTCTTCCGACCCGGACTGCTCCGCAGTTAGTGGGCAGATGCATCCGCCGCCAAGATTCGGGCAAATCTCACCCCATGAACCCAGACACCCCTGCTAAGTCACCAAACGTAGCGAAGCACTTGGGTTTCCGAACTACCGTCCTGCGAAATGCCAAATATTAATTTCGGCAATAGGCGATATGACAGATGAGAATTTATGAAACGATCTATGAATATGAATAAAGTAAGAAGTATGTGCCAAGTACAACGTTCTTATTAGTACTTACGTTCCGTTTTGAACGGGACCGTCCCGTTTTTGGGACCCTGTCCCGTGGTCCCGGGGAAATCAGAAATGTCCCGTTTCAGGAAAGCGGGCCACTCCGACTCACGACCAACGACATCGAATTGAGAGTGAAAGATTACCTCAACAGTAGTATCGACATAATGTTAGAAGTGTGAAATATACATACCGATTTGAAAAAGAAATGATGTCGCCAATTAGATAAGTCCTAAGACCTACAGAATGACCGTAAAGAATGAAATTTTCATATTTGTTCAAGAAAGACTTTCGATACCTATTTGTAAATGTTGGATCAATTTCACTCGGAGAAAGATAAAAATGACCTTACTTTAGGACCTTTGGACACACAACTCACTTACACCTTGTTATCTCTTCAGCGACTTTTGTGGTTCCAAATATCTAAAGATGGTCCCGGCCAAAATCTGATCGCCCAAGTAAGAATTGCGAAGCGGTACATCCGCTCAGCCTACCTCTGCTCTGTAGTGAAATAACGTGATGTTGTTTAGTTATTTAGCCTACGTAAACGCCGCCTTAGGTGGTATGTTTAATATATTGTACAAATATGTCCCTACAGTTTGTATGAACGACGTGTATTATGTTCAATTAATGACAATATTGGGTAGGTAGTGGATACTAGGTACGTAGGTACTCTTTCTCCGTAGCCCGAGGCCTGGTATTTACTTATCGAATGGGGTGAAAACGTCACGAATACGGAGGGAAAGCTGACATTTAGAGAACCAATCAGTGTGACATGTTTGTATTGTTTTGATTGTCGAAGAAAGTGAGCGTAATTATCAACATTGCGTGCGAAAAGAAATTGGGGAAGTAACTTTCTTACCACGGAGGAATTCAATATTTCTGTTGATGTGTTCATTACATTATGGATAGGCAATTAATATGAGTTTGTCGAATTGACAATCCATGGGGTGATTGATTGAAGGCATGGAAGAGGAAGAAGTTTTTGGGGAATACATCGTATTCTGCAGGGTAAAGATTGGCCTGATGATAATCAACCTTTGATAAGAGAAGGTGTTGACGCAACTATATGCATCTTCTTCTAACATAAGTTCCCTCATTCCTACACCCAAGTTGTTATCCAAGTACCTGTCCCTATCTGACTGTGTGTAGCTGATATACCTAAGTGTGTGACATTTACAACAATAAATTACCTATTATTATTATTAATCAGTCTGTTAAAGTAACCTATGCCATGATCACCATATTGATTTCTCGGTGCATTTAATATCGAATCTGTTAAAGTATCCTGTGCAATGATCAACTATAGTGATCTCTCAGTGCATTTAATTCAAATCTGTTATGTGCTTGTGAACTGATTACCATCAGCTGCATCCCTCAAGATCATAATATCGATTCACCATACAAAACACAAAATACAAAACGTTTATATTATTATAATAAAAAAACAAATTTATGTGTTTTTTATTGTAAATTATGGCGAGCCACAAAGTTAATGCTTTTTACAAATATGTTTATATTATTGATTACAGTCCAAGAATTGATTTGCAGAGTAGATGCGAATAGAGAAGACATCAGAAGAATTACCGCTTTACTCCATAATATCAATTTATTTGCACTTCGACTGGTATTTATCGAACCCCTACTCCATGCATTATTTTTGTATTCTATACTACATTTTTTTACCACCTGCGTAATATGCCCATTTCACAACATACAAAATCGTGTGACCGAGACACTAGACATATTATGTTAAAAAAGATCGTCAAAAACTTATCTTTAAAATATAAAAGAGGGTAAAAGTTCGCCAAAGGGTGGGTTCCTATGTGAGCATTCAACGCCGTTCACCCCTATTGAAAGAATATCTAAAAAGGAGACCTTTAATTTCCCTATGAATCTTTTATAGCTTGTAGTTAAAAAAAACACGAAGGTCTGATATTAACAATAGTGGTCGAGTATTCAAATAAATAAAGGTATTCGGTGCCTATCTAAATAAACCTTGACAGGTTTAAAAGGATTCAATCTCATTTGGGGAATACCGGTGGCTTGCATTATGGGACGGGAGCCGGGATAAGACCAAAAGAAGGAATAAAACTTGTTTTCCTTGTATGTAAATTAACTGAGATATTAGTTACAGGGGATCGTTGCTTTTAACGCCACGATCTTCCCGCCTGGACAGATAAGTACGATTGCTTTTCTATACGACTGTAAAATTATATTTATCTTATTGTGGTATCGATGTTAGGGCTAATTAAAGACGCCCAGCTTTTACTGAGGAGGCTTGTACGGGATTCGAAAGGGTTCTGATGTGTGGCTAAACAACAGCTATACTACTTTCGGTCGCTTGCGCCAATCAAAAAATTTAAGAAATAATTTACCTTTGGCAGAGGATTTTACAAAGAAGTGTTAAATGTTATTTAATTTCAGTTTTTTTAAGTCAGCCTTATCGCAAATTCTTGAAAATTTCTTTGAAATTTTCGTTTTTGATTAAACTTGTTTTACACAGCTTCACAGTTAATAAATACGTAATATTTCTTATTCAAACATTTAGATTTATTTTTACGAAAAATGAGTATTTATGTCGGGGTAGACGAAATTATACGCAAAAAATGTGTATTTACATTTTAATTTTTTAAAATTAATTCAATTACGAGATATAGATATGAATTGTACTACGCCATATTCATATTTATATTAGCGGCTTACATTAATTACGTGAACAGTTTTTCTTCCAATCTAGACCCCCCCCCCCCCCCTTGGTGAAATGAATTTGGGCCAATTCGTATATTATTTTCAAGTAACGTGAGATTTTGCTGGACCCCTCCACCCGCTTTTGAGCTCACGTAATTAATGTGTGCCCCCTTGCATTTCATGGACACTCAATTTTGCCAATCATGGAAAAATATTATTGTCATATAAAACAATATGGTTATGAAGTGAATGCATTATTGACAAGTTTGAACCAGTATTTATAACAGAAGAACAAGGAAATAAATGTATTCAAATAATTACCCTTGTTAGACAAACCCTGCTTGCCATATAAGGGAACGTACCCATACTACGTGACCAACTTTTTGCAATTTTTTTAACCCCCCCCCCCGGTGACCAAAAACCTAAGCAACCCGCCGCTCATTTGTATGGAGCGTGACATTTTGAAGACCCCCCCCCCCCCTAAACGTGTCACGTAGTATGGGTACGTTCCCTAAACCATTCAAAACCTGGGATGTACATCTAAAGAACCCCTCAAAAGTTAGCAGTACCTACCTACAATCCATATGATGAAGACACACAACTACCACAGCTTGAACCTCAAACCAGTACGGGTAGTAGCGGGACAACCAACCAACCCAGTACCGGTACGTTCGTTTTTATTTTGACAGTAAGGTTGGTACTTCCACAAATGCCATATTTTATTGTCTATTACATAAAAAAAAGAATATTCCGTATTATCCGTGTATCGAACTTTGACAAGGAATATTCCGTATAATTTTAATAATAATTTTTGATCAAATACTATTATTTAAAATTCTAAATAATGGCCTGGACTCACGAGAACTTAACAATTTAATAAATTTTCATATTCCATCAAGATCAACCCGACAATCCGATTTATTTTATTTACCCTCATGTAGAACAAATTTTAGAAAAAAATTCCCCAATTCCTTGTTTATGTGAACAATATAATACAAATTTCACAGCATTGACATTTTTAGTAACAACTTAAAGAACTATCGATATGAAGTAACGCGTACGATCGATTATTAATATGAGAATACGGTATGTATCGGAAGCATCGCATATCCTTTTCCTATATTCCTCTTCCTCTCCCCTTCCTATAACCCAAAATTAAATATAAGATATTAAAACTTCTTTTCCAACGTACAAGAAACTTCTGTGACTTGACTTCAGCTCACTTGTATATCTATGTATATTATGTAATAGCTGTTTGTTTCTTACAAATAAATAAATAATCTTTAACCGTTTTTGTTTTTAAAGTAATATTTTTTATAATTATTTTATTTTATTTGTATTTTTATATTACACAATAGATACAGTATTTTATATTGGTGTTAAATTTTTACCTTCATATCTTTTTTTACAAAATTGAACATGAAGCAACATGGAGAACACACCTTCGTCGTTTAGGTGATATTCATAAAATCTATCTTATTCTTACTTGGCGATCGCCGTAACTGTGTTTTGACTTTTACTAACATGTTACTTTTAAAAAAAGCGAATGATTTATGCAAGATTACACTAGGAAGCTAACATAACTTTTAAGTGGCACTAACAATCACGGCCAAATTCTTCAATTTAAAACAAATCTACTTTTACCTCGAATTGAATGAATTGTAAAAGCGATTGGTCTGATGCGTTGTTTTAATCGACATAAAACACACAATGCATTACGTACGTATGTAATGTTAAATAGCATAGCCACACGCAATGTTTTGTATGTGTTTGTATTTTTTATATTATTTAGTAATCAGTGAAACGCTCGCCGCTGTTCAGTTATTTGGACTAATTCGATTTTCCTTTGACCGCTTTCCCCAACTCCCTATTTCAGCCAGTACGTTAGGTACCTACCTACTGTACCTTGTGGGAAAATGTATGTAGGTTCCTACCATAGACATTTTCTAATCTAATCAACAAATAATATTATGCGTAGTTTTAATTCTCCTCCAGAAATATCTGTTTTTTTCCTTCAGAAAAAATGGACAGGCGCATAAGCTACGTTTTGAATGGAAATTTAAAGATTCGAGGTGTGCATGAAATTAGAATTAAGTGAAGTCTCGATAAATTACAAAAATGCTAGATCAATGTTTAGCCATAATAAATTCGCTAAAAACAATGTAATAGCTACCGATGCACGCGTGTTTTGTGTGTGATTAACTCCCCAAAATTGTCCAAAAATCAACCCCATGGCCATTTTGCATCTTGCCATTTACGTTAGTAAGGTCCGTTACTAAGACTAAGGGTCAGTTGTTTCACAAAAATTCAAAAGTAACATTGTTATTAAATGACCGTTCAAACCCAATTTGTTTTTTTTTTACATTTGAGAGGTCCCCTTTGAACGCCTATTCTAGGTGCATTTCTATCAAATTTTAATAAGTCGACAAACTTAACAAAATGATATTGTCCTCTTCTGCTAATCATAATTTCGACGCCCCAGAGCAACAGTAGGATAACAGTGAGTTCGATGTAAAATAATGTGCTCTACATGATGCAATACTGACATTTTAGGAAAAAAATGTAATTCGCACGTAGTGCAAATATCTCACTGTTGACTTCTCAAGTAACTTAAAGCAACATTGAGACAGTGCTGATGACCCACTGGGATTGTCCCGCTGTTGATGACAACACTGGGATATATCGAACATCTCACTGTTGCTCTATGGTTTGCCATTGTTTAGCGCGCTTGATAATATATTATGTAATCGGTCATTATTAAAGTGGCCCCCAGGGTCAATTCGACCAGGAATCCATGTCAATGAGAAAAAATGGGGGTGCCTGATACGTAAATGGGGGTTCACGAGAGTGGATCCATATTATATCAAAATGGATTATCAATCCATACGGTGACATTGAAGAAACGATCCACACGGTGATATTGAAGGAACGTAGATATATCATGTTAAAAGAAGATCTGATTGGATTAATCTTCAACAAATTTTTTAAACAATACTTGAACCAACTTACGAAGAACCAACATTCATTCCAGCAATAAAAAGAGAGATCTTATGGCCGTTATACACGACATCTTTTTTCAGCCCGATTCCAATTAGACACAAAAGTCAACATTTTTCGCTCTACACGATCGCTATTTTCATCTCTATTTTCGTATCTACGATTTGAATTTTCATCACTGCAAACAACACATGAACCATGCTGTTTGCTGTGATGCCAACTGAAATCGTAGATATGAAAATAGCGATCGCGTGGAGCGAAAAATGTTGACTTTTGTGTCTAATTAGAATCGGGCTGAAAAAAGATGTCGTGTATAACGGCCATCATGCCTTGATGTCAAGGAGATGTTGTACATCAAAAGTATCGTCATTTTTGGTATTCTCAAAGACTTTAACACGGACCACGTACAAGAAGTTGTAGGAACTGCAAATCCATATTTTTCTCTTCAAATCATTACTGCTGGATAATAATTTTTCTGTTAAAAATTAAGTTAGTAGGTACTCAATTTGTTTTTTTAATTATTTTATTCACCTAACCACTTTTTCAAAGCTCAAAGTTCAAATAAATTTCAAAGCTCTGGAAAAACTGTAAGTCTGATTTGGATTCCTGGACATGTTCTTGGGTTAAAAAAAAACAGATTTCGTGGCAAAACGAGGAGCATCCCTTTTCTGACATTTATATAGATCCCGCAATGTTTGGTTGCAGAGCACATTGCAAGTCAAACCAAAGGAGCCGCTATGTATCAATACGAAGGACTATCCCATCAAACTAGGGTTGCCATGCCATACCTTAAATTTGGCAACCAGGACAAGACGCGTGAAAACCCCGGATTTTAGAGCCCAGAACCCGGATATGTCAACAGATTTTTTTAAATATAGTCAGTATAATAAAAACAGTTGAAAATGTCATAAATCACCTTTTTATTTATTTTCAAATTAATTTTAGTCATCTTTTATCATCGTTATAAATGTACCTAACAAAACAGAATCTTGTTACAGTTTGTTACAAATTGTTTTAATAATCAGTTAGAATTTTTTTATTCTTAAAATAAAATACAAATTATTAATATACTATGTTATAAAAACAAAACCTTATTAAAATATTAAGCCTAACAAAATTCAATTAAATTTTTAAACAAAAATCTTAAAAGTACTGAGACCATTTTAGTATACAGTCTTACAATTTTTGAGTAACTCAATAATAATTTTATCTTTAAATTTTTATCAGCAGCCATTTAAACAACAAAATATCTCTTAACATAATATGAACTAAATTCAGTCTTCTTAAATCTTGCAACAAAACTAAAACTTTTTAAAGTTTAGACTTACTGTAATGTAAGTTACATTATTAATTTTTTTAAGCATAAAATAACCAAAAACTATACTCATTTATATCACCTTAAAGTTTTTGCCATATTGTAAATTTCTTTTACATAATAAAAACAATCATAACTTTGCACTCAAAAGTACCTATATTATTTGATTATCTAGCAATTTTAGCTTTATCCTCAGCCTCTCGCCCTTTTTACCTTTCAGTTTTTTTTTTATTTATCACTCTTTCCAATAGCTTGTAGAATATCTTCCCTTTTTAAAAGGAATTTGTAAAAATCAATACAGCTGTATTCTTGGAAATTGAATTTAATTTTTATTAAAGATAAATGAAACAATGTTACATTCATTGATTCACTTTTATATTTGTTTAAAGCCGACCGGTTTCAGAACGACCGTTTCTTCCTCAGGGCAATCGTATACGTTTGACTTTAATTTTCAAGACTTTAAATTTTTTTTTAAACCCGGACATCAAATAAAACCCCGCCCGGACGCTCCCCGAACGCCCTCTAAACTAGGACAAATCCGGGGAAATCCGGACGGATGGCAACCCTACGATCAAACCAGTGGGTTCAACAACGCCCTCATTTGTTAAAAAAATAAATGTCCTTACATATTCGAATGAGAATTGGACATTGTTCCGTTCCTTATCATCGCTTTAAAATGTAGGCGCCTGACTTCCTATTTTGTACTTTCTGTGATCTAGAAGTAGGAACCTTTAGATCACATATATTTGGTTTTCCCTCTCTAATCAAATATCCTCTCTTCTATCATGCCTTGTCTAAAATTGCCTCATCTCTTCTAAGTCTGAATTCGACTCCAATCTTCCATATATAATTTATGAATTTGCTTATTTAAATGAAATTAATATATACATTCTCGCCTTCCCGTAATTCGAAATGATGGCCTTGAACACCCTTGAAGGTTAAAAGCCAAAAACGTAGAAAAAAACTTCCTCTTCACTTTCTGTACCACCACGAAAGTAAATTTGATGGTCAGCAAATATGCGTATATTGAAACATGCTTTATCATATAAATTGTTCTACATATATATATAACAATTTTCTCGGTTTACCCGCGTAACGTAGTCCTTAAAAGGACTTTTTAACTCCTGACGTTTCGGACAGATCACACTGTCCATCTTCAGAGGCCTTATGTCTTGAGTTTTTGTCTCAAACTGATAGCTTTCGCATGTCTGTTCGGTCCAAAAGCTAAAACTTAAGTGAGTGCAAGTCACTTCTTATGTCTAGAACGAAGTACCCGGGTTGCAGGTGATTGATGGTGGAGGGCGTGGGGGGCGGGGATGGCAGTAGATACCTGCTTGGTTAAGCTAATTGGAGACACTACTGGTAATTTTGAAAATGCCGTTTTGGGGGGATTTTAGCAATAGAAATTTATAAACATAAAAATAATATGAATACTAGAAATGACTCAATCAGAATTCCCAACACCTGGAAAGTCTTAATCGATGAAAATCCCCCCAAAACGGCATTTCCAAAATTACCTTTTAAGGACTACGTTACGCGGGTAAACCGAGAAAATTGTTCTACATCTTACACCCGTGAAAACCTTAATCATAACATATATATGATATACTAGGTCAATGACATGTATAAAATTAGTGTTTTTTGTTTGTCCTTTACAAATGATTTGTTTGATGTGTTTCTATACATAATAATGAGCTCTGGCGTTGGGAAATTATTTCCTTTACCATGCATTCAAATTTTGGAGAGTTGTTATGCGCACGCCCAGAGGGGTGGGGGAAGGTGGGGAAGATGGAGTGGAAACGCGAGAGAGGAAGAGGACGTGGCAGAGGAGGGGACGACGGTGGGGGAACGGGGAACGGGGGGAATGCGAAAGGACACGCAGGGAGAAACTATTTCTTCACTTGAGTGGCATCGCATGCTTGTCTATAATGATAAAATTATCATATACTCGTAGGTACAATTTCAAACACAGACACAAGTTGTTTTTGAAAACAACAATAATTATACGATTTTTCTAATAAAACATTCATACATAAACAAACATTAACAGCGATTTTTTCAAAGGTTGAAACGGACTCGGCGTTTAAGGGGGATCTTTCAACTGTCTAAAAAATAAAATGGCGCTATATTTGATGACAATATGGCACACTGAAAATGGAAGGTAATATGCTTGCCATTGGATGACAATATTACATTTGAATTTCGTGAAACAATCCGTCCTAATTGTATGCAAAAAATATAACAGGCCTATGTTTACGTGTATCGTTAATATTGCGCTTGTATGCATGCATAACACGTACAATACTGTTTGTGTAGATGATCCGTAAAACGAGCTTCTTCAACTCCAACTGAGAGTAAGTAGCTCCTAGGTACCTACTATAGAATTATCGCTTGAAAGAAAGCGGTTGTGGACAAGTGGCAGCACTCACTTTCCTGTACTTGAAGATGTTTGCTTTTTATTTTAAAAAATCGATGAAAATGAAACTCTAAAACTCCGCAACTGGTTTGTTTTAGAGTTTCAATTGATAAAATATAGGTAGGTGGGTACTATAAAATGTATCACTTGCTAATGCTTATTTAATAATATATTTATCTAACCTACCTTACTCAAAATATTGTGATATCTATTATTGAGACCCAACTTTCTTGTTAAATAATTACTAGGTTTAATACTAGATTTCAAACTCCCACACTCCGATATAACGATTTCACACTATGGGAAATCAATACTTAGATGATTTTGATTATTTAATATCAACTCGGCGAGTTTTGGGAATCATGAAAAATATTTATTCCAACACTATTACTAAACACATCTAAATAAATAAATAAAAAATTATCTGGAATCATCAAAGGCCTAGCTATTATAGCATTTACATGGGGAGGGGGGTTCGACTCTAAGGGGGGATTGCATTCTGGGAAGGGGCAAGGGAGAAAAGGGGGGGAGGGGTTGTAAAATATATTAGAAAGTTTTTTGAGGTCTTTGCTTACCACATTACCGATAAAAGAGATGGTGCAAATAATATCGTTGTATTTTCCAGGAATGTAATCTACAAGAAGGGTTATCTTTTTTATTGAGGGTGGGGGGGGGGGGGGGGGGTTAAACCCCCTAAATCCCCATCACATTGCAAATAATAAGTATCCCCCTCTCTCCTCTACTCCCCCCCTTATTTACGTCCTAGGGAATCATAGTCTGTGGTCTGTTACCTGAGCCCTGACGAAATGAAATTTGCACTGCTTTTACTTAAAAAAAACTCTAATTAAAACGTCTCAATATTTATTTTGTGGTGCGAGTTTCATTGGAGCACTAATTATATCTGAATTTTAATTACAAGGCTTAATTGCTTCAAATGGCTTTATCAATAATTCTGTCGAATTATTAATATCACTCCACTCATGTACAAGCGGTAGATAACTACTAACTACTCTAAGTAGGTGATATTGTTTCACTAACCATTCGTTTTCAATAAACAGCTTTCGAATCAAATTCCTGTCGATTGTAAAATAATATAATATATCTGTGGCGCACACAACATAAAATTCATATCATTTCTCGCAGCAATTAAAAAATCTGCAATTATTAGTTACAAAATAAAACAAGTTAGTGGCTCCGGTTTATTGTGCGCATTGTTCCACAAATTACGTATCAGAAATATTTCCACCATGTCGTAATTGTAACGTACGGAAGAAACGTAATATTTTGTAATGGCCATTCATTATTCATTGTTCTAGAATCATAACACGACAAGACTGCATTTTTGGGGGCTTAATAATGATTAAAACTATTAAATTAAATGACGTAAGATGGACGATAGGCGATACGCGATAGGTGTCCACATCACAATATCACTGTGAAAGCCGTGAAGAGATAAAAGTTAAGTCGTACTTAAAAGCACGCAGAGTGCATAAAAAGTGAGAGTGGCATCATCTTTTGTTGCACTCGTGATGTGTTGCAATGGAGCCCATGTTTTAAATTGAAATTTTAATGTGATCGATGTCATAAAGACTCGTAATTATAAACTTTTTATTTGGCCCTTCAAAATATTTAAATACCTTTTGCCGCCGCCACAGCGATGCACCACGTTGTGTAAAATTCGGGATCGGACCGCTTACAATAACACTCCTTGTACAGATGGCGATAAGGTTTAAGAGGAATATAAACGCTAGAAATATTTCGAATCTCATCCCTGAAAAATTTTAAAATCGAGCGTCTTTTTGCAGGAGGCTAGTAAGCGAAAAGGTGGTTTTTATTTATTTTGTGCATAATTTTATAAGAACGAAAAAAAGTTAGAACATGGAAAACCTCAAAAATAATCTAAGCCATAAACGGGTATTTTTTAAAATTGTTTCTTGTATTACTTCATAGTTAAGTCATGAAAAAAAATTTTTTTTGTGGTTTACGCTTATATTTTTTGTTACGTAAATAATAATTTTATTGTAATTCCAGTACATAGAAAAGCTAGTAAAAGCTTCGATTTATCCATAGCATATTTTTAGATGTTCATACTGTAAGCCGATTCGTCGTAAAGATTAATAAAAATAGTAGCTAAATAGGATTTCACGTATATATTCGTCGCCTGTTTTGATTTATTGAATGAAAAAAACGTCGCCTAAAAGCGTGTTTTATTTTATTTTGCCAAGCTCAGACACAAATTTTTAAAAGTCTAGATCATTTTATAAAGAATTTAATTTCCCACATAATACGATAAAACCATAACCGAAAATGGGTTTTTTTGACCTTAAAGCAGTTTTTATAGGTCTTATACATTTAATCAAAAAATACATGTTTTACTTGCAGTATTTATTTAAAGCATCTAAAATATTTCTAACCTAATTTTCAAACCAAAATCACATGATTTTGGTTTACTTATTAGTAAAAGTAGTAAAGAAAGCCTTAAATTAACTTTCCAGATCGTATCATAAATCAAATTAATAATAATTAAATTAATTATGAAAATATCTTCCCTAGTTCTTCAATAATAATGAGGAATTTTCACAAACTATGGGAGTTAAAAATGTGTGGAAGATTTTAAGTTTAATTGTCTGTTTCTGATCATAATACTAAAAATGTGTAATTTTTATGTTTTCATTCATAATTATTAATTTTAAAAACGATATAAAACCGCACATTCCGAAACGGTTCCATTGTGACTTCAATTTTAGTTCCATGATTGTGACGTTGAAAATGCCGCTGGCTGGTTAGACGGCTGGCACCGGTCGCGACGTTGGCCGGCGTGACTTCAACGCCACCATATTCACAAATAAAAACATACATATCGAAAATGGCACATTTTAAATCGATATAGAATATTCCTTCTTCGACATAAAAATTAATTTAAAATACCTTCGTTATAGTAATTTTTTCGAGAGTAAAAAAAAACAATGAAAATATCCTTATAGGGCAAAACCCTATTGTTTTCAATGTTTACAAGAATGTATTATACAAATTGTTAGAAAGCAAATTCATGAGTGCACTCAATGAATGTAACTTACGATGACTTTGTAAGTTATGAAATATTCCATTACCTATTATTTACATGAAATATGGAAAATTCACATCACAGGCTCTGAAAGGGTTGTGATTTGTGATATATTTATAGACGGGATGCGGTAGATACCTACTACCGGAGTAGGGGTGGTGAATACACGCTAAAGGGTTGATTATACAGGTACCACGGCTCATTAAACAATTCAAAGTAAAACTCGGTAATCCGAGGCACCAAATCCCTCACCTGGGTGAATCTCATTCAATTTTCAGCTCGAGGGAGGGCAAAGCACTGGATAATTAAATGGAATTATTTTTACTTTATTGTACGACAACCAAAAAAATAGAAAAGTTAGATGGAAGGTATTCAGACCTCTAAACCTGAGAATTTTTGACACAAAAAATCGACTTTCTAATGTATTAAAATAAGACCTTAAAATTAACAAAAAAAATCAGATTTTATTTTATGTCTGTGTTATTGGCGATCTTCGGCTCTTAAGTCGGCGCGTGCTCTCACAGGATATGAGATGATAATGTCGTAAAAACTTATCATTATTGAACGGTTTCCAGGGCCCACGGTTGAGACATAAACTCAAAACATACCTGTGGAAGTATAGGTGCAATCATTAAAACACGGAATCCGTTATCTGTGCCTTATAGAGTATGGACCTTAATTATGATAGTAAGTAATAAACTCTCCAGGGCTGGAGTTGAGCCTCGGAACTTTTAGAGTCGGCTCTGTCAAACGTCAAACAACATAGTCTAAGGTTTTTCTTAATAAGATATCTCGATTTCTTTTAGATTTATTATGCACTTCTCTCTTCTTCTTCAACATTTATTTAAATAATTAATTACGTTAATTCATCAAGTCGTTTCAGTCGGAAGATGGAAAATGATGTTGTCTTTTGTCAAATTAACTTGTCACGAACACCAAATACCTACTACTCCTTAGAACCAAATCATAAGACGCTTTTGATAAAATTTTAACTGTCATGATTTTTTAAAATTATATCGTTTGAAGCACTCACGTTCCGTTCATAACGGGATTCTTTTAGTGCGATACAAATAAATACATATATGATTACTTACCTGCATCATAACATTATAGTAAACGAGATTTTGCCGTTTTTTCCTCTTCAAGCGCTGTGGATAGGAAAATAATCTAAAATAAACGGGACATCACCATCGCCAAAACGTATAAAAAATGATTTAGTTATCGCAACGCACTTTCGCCATTCGAATTTTAATAAATTATTCACATTTAAAAAATATATTATTATATTACTAGCTGGTTCCCGCCATGCGTTGCTATCCCATTAAAGAAATTGTTTCTCCCTGGGTGTCCTTTCCCATTCGTCCCGTTCCCACTTCGCCTCTTCCACCTTCCCTCTCTCCACTCACTCCCCCCTTTCCCCCGGAACATCCCTCCCGAGTTCCCCTCCCCCCACCCGGATTCCCTATTCGAGTTTCCCTCCCCCCTCCCGCATTCCATACATTCAGTCCCGGTACATTCAGTTTTCAAACAGTTCGCGTGCCACCTAATGCATTTTTTATACAAATTTCATAATGCCAGAGCTCACCAGTAGTTTTATACAAACCTTGTCCTGACAATAATGAACCCAAAAAAAAAGAATTATCAGATTCATTTTTATTTATATAGATAGATAGATAGAAGATATACGGAGTGTAAACTAAAATTTTATATACATTTTTTACTCCAAATAATGTCAGGAATCACTGATAATAAGGCAGGTACTTTCATTAACATCCTGTGTATACACGGTGTCCGGAAACCAGGAGTAGGTACAAGCGGGTCACTGGAAAAAGTAAAAAAAAAAATCGATACGAGCAATTCGATTTTTTTTTAACATTTGGAGCCGGGTCTTTACTTGTACACATTTTAAAACAGCTGATATCAGCTCCCATATCAACTTTTTTTAAATTTATCCTATATATCGGAACTTTGGGCTAGATTTAATTTAAAAATTATTAATAATAATAATAATAATATATCTTTATTGAACAAAAATTTAAAGATTTATAACTACAAAAAAAAGTATACAATAGTTTAAAAGTTGCATAAGTACAAAAGATAATAATGGTAAACAATATACATATAACAGTAGGTTCTTAAAGAATAGAGATTTATAATTATAAACGTAGGTTTCTCGTAACCTGCCTCACTAGGCTAGCCTGTGTTGAGGCAGTAATTTTACGTCAATTTATAATTCTGTGAAAATACCTACACCTATATTAGAAAATAATCGCACAATAGATTGGTTGCATTAATAATAACAATAAAATAGGTGCAATAGTGACAGCATTGGTTCATTACTAATTTCGAATTTGGGTGAGTGCACCGGTAAATGCCCTATCATTATTTTTTATCCAAACTTTTATGTTTTTTTGAAATTTTTTTGTGAATCACATTTTTTATACTAATTGGAAGAATGTTGTAAAGTCTTGTTGCAAGGTATCTGAAGCTACGTTGACCAAAAGTAGTATGAGTTATGGGAATTTGTAGTAATTCTTTGTTATTGTTTCGAATACAGCGAGTATTTAATCTTTTTTCATAGTATTTATGTATATTTGTGAATAGATGAGTGAGGATTGTTTTTGCGTATATCTGCCGAACATCAAACACATTCATAATATTAAAGATTAAAGATTAATTAATTATACTTAAAAAGAATTTACCACTAAATCGTTTCCAAACAAGATGCAGATTGTAGACCATCGAGACCAACCAATTTACATATAGGTAATAATATTTTGATATCTTCACCATATCGTGAAAAAATATTGATCGTCGTCGTCCAAATCTTCTTCTGATTATTGGCTTTCATTGACTAAATAAAACTTTTGGGGTGGTTTTTTTTTGTCAGTCTGAATGCGTCTTTTGCGCAATTTTTTTAAAAGAAGTGGCGAGAACGTAAAGAAAAAGTATCTTCGCCAAATATTTTGCTTGCTTTCGAACGAGGCTCAACGAGGCGAACCATAACATTTGAGCGGTGTAAAGAATTTCGGTTTTATATGTGAATCGTATAGTTTATACTGCTGGTCATGATCCCTCGACCTTTACGACTTTAGGGAAGAATGCCAAGCCAATCAAGGACAGAATAGCAGTCGGTTTGCAGTGCCGATCAGCTTTGTTTGGGCGAGGATGCCAAGTTACTGCATTTTTGCATGGAAGCCTCAGATTACATCGGCACGGCTGCTTTACGATTTAGCGGATCGAAGTCGAGTTTGTTCGCGGAATTGGGGTCCCAGATAAACAAAGAATGTCCGGATGACATTCAGATTCGGAAAGACGCACGTGACAATGTAACACCTCCAGTCAGCATCTAACTTCACTTGTAAAATGCGTTGGCAATTTCGAACAGCGCCTGTATCTGCGACGACATTTGGATGTTTACAAAACTGGAAAATAAAATAAAACAAATTTTGATTTCCTAAAAAATAAAATAAATACAATGAACTTAATCACGAAGACGCTAAAAACGACATAGAAGACAAATGAACTATATTTAAATAACTTTAGTCCGCCTCGGCACAGGACCCCCTAGTGAGGAGGACTAAGAAATACAATATTTTATACTTAATTTCACATTGCATTTTGTATGTGAAAATTCTTTATATAGTCGCTATAATTATTAAAAAAAAAAGTTAATTATTGTGAAGTTGGTTGGGTTGTTTCCAACTTGCAACTGCAAAAAATTCAAAAAGGTGCTTGCCGATGAACGATTTGATGGTCATCAACGTACATGTGAGTTCCCAACAAACAAACCAGATCAGACAAAATTCTTAGTCTCCATCGATACAACACCAATTCTAAGCAGAACACTTTCATCTATCGTGCATCACACACTTTCAATACACACTACACACAATTTGACATTTTTAACTCTTCACAACGTCTCTTATAGTCACTTAGGTGATACTGATCACTCAATTTTTTTATAACAAGAGATTAATCGAGTGCTACCACCATTCTATCAACTTCTTTTTTTTTCTATAACTTCAACTAGATCGACACCCCCATTCCTTCCCCTCCCTATTCCCATTTAAACAATTTGTTATGAATTTTTTCTTAATTATCATCTTTCGAATGACTAATCCAAATCCATATATATATTAAATGAATTCCTGTTTCCCTTGGTCACACCATAACTTTAGAACGACCTTTCTATTTCATTCAAACTTTGGGGATTTGATGAGTGCATGCCCGCGATGGTTTTTATATACAATAGTGAGTTCTGGCATCCTGAAATTATGAATTGCAGGCCGTTCATCCGATCGCCATGAAACTTTGGTGAGTTGTTGTGAGCACACCCGCGAAGATTTCTATATATACTGGTGAGCTCTGGCATTATGGAATTTGTATAAAAAAATTGCAATAGGTGGCACACGAGCTGTTTGAAAACTGAATGTATGAAATACGGGAGGGCTGAGGGGGGGGGAACTCGGGAGGGGGGTTCGCGGGACGGGGAAAGCGGGCGAGGGGAGTGGGGATAGGGAAGGCCGGGTGGGAACGCGAGAGGGGAAGGGGAGGTGGAAGGGGAACTTGACGAATGGGATAGGACTGGGCAGGGAGAAACAATTGTATCAAAAAGCATTACTTACAATAAACAATATGTTTTGAAGTACCTTGAAGTAATATTTTTTTATTATAATTTATTCCAGTTCAAATTGAATATTCATAGCTAAGACAGGACAACGTCTGTCGGGTCAGCTAGTATATTATAAAATTCAAATGGAATCCTTTAAATGGTACAGTTAATATAACTTAGATATTATTAGGCTGTATTCTATAAAAATAAAATCAAATTTAATGTGATTTGAAACAGCCCAGCCTTAGGACGGGTTGTTTCATAGAATTTGAACGATTCATAAAATATCAAAGTTAATATTCAAGTTCTGCGAAACTCCTATTCAAGTTTTGCTATTACTCAAATTTTGTGAAACAACCGGCCTATTATGAAATAATGACATTGAATAGAAATTTTACTAATTTTGAATTTTCATGAATTGTTCAAATTCTGTGACACAATCCGCCCTTAGAGTAACTACTTATTACGTTTTCACAAACAAAAAAGTTTTTTTTCCATTTTTACTTACCACAACTGGATAAGTCATTATTTGTGCAATATTCATCAAACTTAACAATCAATATCGCAACACTCATGTTACCTTCGGCAGAGTTCATTACCAAAAGAAACAATCGTGTAATAAATACGTCAGTAACCGCCTAGAACCAATATACACTGTATTTAATTAATCATATATCAAAACTCTCTTCAACATGCCAGTGACAAAGCACAGATAAAAACAACAATTTTTTTCAAAAGCGTGAAAAAAAATTCTCCCTCTTGTACCTGTGCTTCATTATTGAGATATACTTGTATATTCATATGTCCGTGGATATACTCGTATACAGGGCGTTAAAAGAGGGTATAACCAGAGAAAACCAGAAATATGTCCTTTTTATTGTTCTTATATCTAGTAAACGCATGTTTTAAATTTTGAGAAAAATGTTTATTTTTAGGTAGTATAATAAGGTTATACGTAGGTCGTTGGCAGATTTGATAAATTTTCAAACGAAAAATATTATTTTACAAGACATATTTCATACCATTTAATCATACTTTATTGTAAATCAATACGTTATGTAGTAAACGCATGTTTCAAAATTTTAATTTTAGTTCAAATAAAATCATTAAAAAATATATCCGAACGCTTATTTACGACGAAAATTTCTCTATTTTTTGTCCATGTAATATTTACGGTCTTACTTAATATATTAAAGTTTTTTTACATTCTTATTTTGCTTAGACATTATTGAAAAATGATAAATACTTATGATCAAAAAATAATTACAAAAATACATAATTTTAATAGATTTATCATCACGCCTTTCAACATTTTTGGATGTAGGTATAAATTAAAGCAAATTTGGAATGAAATAAAGTCGATATTGAGTTATTATTTTAAAAAGCTGGTACGGTAAATAAATAATATCTTTCTCATTGGAACCGCCCTGTAACGATGGTAAGTACATCTTTCGACGAAATGTGGATTTTCGGCCGCTGGCTTGTTAAAGGCCCGGGACGTTCTTGACTTACTTTAACCAATGATTCCTGACATTATTTGGACTAAAAAATGTTAATTAAATTTTAGTCTCCGGTGACATTTTTGATGTTTTTTTTTCCTAGAAAAACATAAAAAAATAGTATGTGTTTGACAGTTAGGGGCGGGGTAAAAGGTTGAGCGGTTACTCAGCTGAGGTGACCAGTGACGATATGCGGAAGAATTTGTTTGTTTGTTTTATTTTGAAGAAAAAAAAAAATAAAATAAAAAGTTACCGGAAACCAAAATTTTATTTACATTTTACTTCAAATTATGTCAGGAGTCACTGGTTAAAGTAATCTGGATAATCAAGTATACGTCCCTCAACACCCTTTATGTTGTATATTTAAACATATTTAATTGGTTACTTGAAATATTATATAGAAGTCTTTTAATAGTACCTATATATTATTATATGTATATACATATTTTACCGTTTAGGTTTTTACTGTTGATTTCCCTAAAAATAATAGGCATGGAAGCCAATGCAGTTCTAGGAAACACTTGAGTCACTAATCACAATTAGTACTGGGCGTTGACGATAATTCTATCCAATGCCAACGTCGTTATCGTTGGCAATTTTCAACTGTTGAAAATAACGTCGACGTTGACGCAACTATATTATGAGATCGACACGATACTAACAAAAAATATATCAAAATCGTATTAAGGAATCCCTTTTAACGGGTAATTCCCCGAATCATTGATGTATTATTAATTATTATTATCTCTATGCCCCACGCGACACACACGTAATAATAATCCTATAATAACGTTGAAAGTTGAAACTGTTGGAAGACGTTGGTTTCGGTGTTGAAAATATTATCCTGTTGAAGATATATTTTGCTTGTCACTGATAAATTCGCTTGTTGCTTGGCGCTACGTATCGGCCGTATTGGACGGGAAAATAAAAAAAAAACGTGCAGTAGGTATGTACATTACCAAAAGACCTTGTGTAATTGGGTATAATATCGTTCACGAAGTGTGATCTCTTGACCCTTTTGACTTAATCATTCCAACACCGTTGAAAACAATAGGTACAAAACATTGACAATTATCAATAGGTTATTTTTTTGCTTGTCGTTGATAAATTTGATTGTTCCATGGCGCTACGTATCGGCCGTATTGGATGGGAAAATAAAAAAAAAAACGTGCAGTAGGTATGTACATTACCAAAAGACCTTGTGTAATTGGGTATAATATCGTTCACGAAGTGTGATCTCTTGACCCTTTTGACTTAATCATTCCAACACCGTTGAAAACAATAGGTACAAAACATTGACAATTATCAATAGGTTATTTTTTTGCTTGTCGTTGATAAATTTGATTGTTCCATGGCGCTACGTATCGGCCGTATTGGATGGGAAAATAAAATAAAACGTGCAGTAGGTACGTACATAACCAAAAGACCATATAAAATATCGAGTAATGTTGTTCACGAAGTACAAACTCTTAACCCTTTTTATTTATTAGGCAGTTGAATCGTTGACTGCGTTGAATAATATTCGCATGTAGGTATTATATTTCAACTGTTGGCGCCAATTATTTTCAACAGCGTTGGACGTTGAAATAATATAACTATTGTTTCCAACGGCTAGTTATATTTTAATACAGTACTAATCACAATAGATAATGGCATATTGCGTTTGCTAAGTAAGTGATAGGTACAGCATTACCGAGTCATGAATCACCAATCATCATGTTTACATCGTACTGTGTTGTGTAGGTTTGTAGGTATTTCAATAGAAGGTGTTTGGAAGAACTACCGTCCTTGGTCTCTACGGCCCGGTGCACAGTCGGGAGACACGCTAAACGCGTACCCAAAATCCGTACACAATTGACATTTTATTCTGACTCGTTCTGGTTCTCAACGGCTCGGCTATGGAACGATTAGCGATTATTTCCTTCTTCCTACCACGCTAATCAAAACACATGATCATAATATTATTTTTTAGTAAAGTAAGGTGTTTGTACCATCATCTCGCTGTTATGTTTTTTGAAGTGAAACTTCTTTAGCCCCGTTAGAGTGATTTGAAAATCAGATGAAACGGAAATGACGCACTACGGCACCCACGAAGCATTGCGCTCAAAGCTCTTATTGGTTGAGATATAAAACGGAAACGACAGTAGGTCGTCAAAACTAAATACTAAAATAAACAGGCAAAAGAAACCGACATCTAGCGACTTTCTAGTTTCACTTCTATCGCGTGTGAATTACACACTCTAATTTTTTCTTAAACTTTGCAACTTCATTTTTTTTTAATTATTAGACAAGATAAATATTGTAAAAGCACTTACAAAAATAAAGAGTGCCAGGGAACAAGCTGAACTACTGGAGGACCCACCACTTACCCGCCCTGGTATAGGTAACAGATGGTTACCCCTTCAAGGCTCTTGCAAGGACTGGTAAAAACGACTCTACATTTGATAACCAAACTAGACCTCCAATGTCTCTGCATACGTTGTTAGTAAGCAGTATGCAAGTGCTTAGCGGGAAATACAGATACAATATGTGTTAGTTTGACAAAATATAGACAAGACAATGGGACAGGTTGGTGAACACGAGGTGGAAAGCGCTGGGTGATTGTATCCAGCGTATTCTACAAGTACCTGTTTGGGAGGAAGACACAGAAGATAAGTAATAAGGGCATGGCAAGTGGTTGGGAGTCCTCTCCAATCGATTGGCAGTCCCAGCAAGAATGCGCACGACGTTCGGTCTAGTCGTGAACTACACTCAGCTTCCGCGCCCCTTAGCCGGTTCCTCGGTGATGCCTCAAAGAAAAGTAAATGTGAGATTGGGGGGAAATACCCGACGACCCTAAGGAATTCAGCGTCGAGTAGCCGGAGGCAAAGCGAAGGAGAGCCGAGGTCGCCCCCCAAACCTAAAGCCTGCACATCTTGCTGGGGGTGGCGCATCTTGCTGGGGGTGCCCAGCCCTGACTAGAGTAGACAAGAGTGGGGAGGCTACGAAGCACCGCACAGAAAGGAGACAGAGACAGATAGATTATACCTACTATCTCATTCTCAGTCGGCTAAATCCTATAGAGGTATGTGTTTGTCTCTTTTTTGTGTCGCTATTTTTGGTTTCATCAAATTTAAAATCACAATGGTGCTAAGAAAAAGTATTTCACACCAAACAGATTCTATAACAACAACTACCGGTTTGACAACATCACATATTAAAGTGTCAAAGTTCTTAGCAAGTTTAAAAATATAAATCTGTACTTCCAAGTGATATATTGTGTGCAAACAATTACCTTAACAGTTATTCCGTGTACTGAACATTGAATTTGGTGGAATCAAGTGACAGGACATTATAAAATTAAAATTGAAGGATTTAATTATCATCGCAAATAATATTTATTGTTACCCACCATGAGTTCTACCTGCAACCAATGTAGCAAGTCAGTACAAACAGCTGACTGTATGAAGTGTATAAGTTGCAAAAACCTAATGCATCTCAGTTGTGCCAAAATTACCTCTGCAGTTTTTAAGAAGATGTCTGAGGAGACCAAAGAGTCATGGATATGCGCTAAATGTAAAACAGGACAATCACCGCTCTCCAGCAATCTCAACTCTAACGACTCGACAATTCTTCTCAGCGAAATAAAGAAACTCTCCTCACAACTGCACTCGATGAATTCAAAACTGGTTTCTTTTGAACAAACAATCGTCTACAATAACAGCACAATTGAAGACTACACCAATAAAATTCTGGTATTGGAAGAAAAACTAAAAAAAATGGACAAACTTGAATCCGAAGTAATTGAATTAAAAAAGATCGTTACATATCTGGACAAAACAAACAACGATAGAGAACAACAGTCGCTCATCAATAACATTGAAATCTTCGGTCTGATCGAAAAGCAAGATGAAAACCTATTTTCCACTCTAACTAAAATTGCTTCAAATGTCGGCCTAATTATTAAGGAAGAGGACATTGAATTTATCACCAGAGCCAAACCACGCCTACATCCTGAAGAGCGAATAGCAGCGGCTCCCCGTGACGCCCGCCCTCGGAACGTGGTGGCTAAATTTGTCAACAAAAGGAAGAAGGATGAGCTGCTGGCGGCCATTAAGAAGAAAAAAGGAATCACTACCAAGAGCGTCGGAATGGCTGGAGCTGATCAGAGGATTTTCGTTAACGACCATCTCACGCGGAAGAATAAATCTATACTGAGGTTCGCCAAAGGCTTTAAAAATGAACACATGTATCAGTTTTTATGGGTAAGAAGCGGAAAAATCTACCTACGGAAGAACGTCACTTCACCTCCCATACATGTCTCATGCGAATCGCAGCTAGAAAACCTTATATAATCACCATTACCATGTTAAATCATCTATCGTGTAACCACTATTTTTCTCCTGATTTTTTTCTTCATTTTATAAATATCACCCTTTTTTACATTAACCCAACCTGCTCATTACTCACTAATGCTAAATCACTTAATTAATTTCTTAAATATCACCCTTTTTACATTAACCCAACCTGCTCATTGCTCACTAATGCATTCTATAATGTACTCACGCACTTTAATTGATAGTTGTATGTTTTGCTTTGCCCAGTGGACTTATGACTGTGAACATAATTCATGAATATGATGTTCTTCAAAAATATTTTACAGAAAACAAGGTTACATGAGTAATTAACAATACTTCTCAATGCTTGATTCTTTAATAATTTTTTATCAAAATGCAAGAGGTTTGCGCTCAAAAACGTTGGAATTTCATCAGAATGTGCTGCTCAATAATTATGACTTGATTTTTATTACCGAAAGTTGGTTGGTTGATAGCATCCTAGATGAGGAATTATTTGATAACCGCTATTCGGTTTACAGAAATGATAGGGATATCCATCGAACTGGTAAATCAACTGGTGGAGGCGTAATCATAGGTATTAAAAAAGATTTTTTTGTTACCCCCCGCTCTTGGAATTCAGACGCTGAAGATATTTGGATAACTGTCAATACATCAAAATCAAATCATCATTGTTATAACATCCATATGTGCTGCGTGTACTTACCTAGTGTCGGTCCAAAATTAACGTCTTCAGAAAGATTAGCATTATTTACCAGTCATACAAATACTATTTCTGACTTAACAATCCGTTTTCCCAATGACCAGTTTCTAATCATAGGCGACTATAATATGCCAAATTTTAAATGGAATAATCAACAAATGTCATCTAACAGAGACCAATGTTCACTCACGTTACTTAACTGCTTATATTTTGCAAATTTAACCCAATTTAACAATTTACCTAATAACTATGGACGAATTTTGGACCTCGTTTTCTGTAACACTCCAGCTAAGGTGTCGCTTGCCGATCACCCTTTAGTTAAAGAGGATGCTCATCATAAATCATTGGTTATAGAGCTAGAATTTCCATCCACTAATGCAACCCTCTCAACTCCTCGAACAATAAAATTATTCCATAAAGCAGATTACACCGAGATTAATGAGAAACTGAATGAGACCAACTGGTCTACCGTTATAAATGCACCGGATGTAAATACAGCGTTACATTCATTTTACGTTATAATTGAACAAATTGTCGATGTGTTTATTCCCAAGAAAGTTGTGAAATCTGGAAAATATCCACTATGGTACACGGCAGCCTTAATAAAAATAACTAATGAAAAATTAAAATTCTTTAGAGCATGGAAGCGTCACCGGAACCCTCTTGATTATCTGTCATTTTCTTTGCTTCGCAAAAGACAAAAAACGGTCGCTTCAGCGGCTTACAAAACCTACATTTCTACGATAGAATCCGGCATACAGCATAATGTTAGAAAAATATGGTCCTATGTCAATTCTCAAAGAAAATCTCCTACCATCCCCGATCATATGATTTATGGTGAAAAAACTGCTAATGACAGTAAAGGAGTAGCCAATTTATTTTCCGAGTATTTCGGTTCTGTATTTTCGAATGTTCAACCTGCTCATACAAGCAATGCCAGTGACTGTTTAAATTCAAATAGCGTTATTAGCTCAATCGAGATCAATGAAGACATAACTTTCAAATACCTTAAGTCCATCGATATCAAAAAGGGACCGGGGAACGACCAACTTCCAGGAATCTTTATAAATTATTGTAATAAACAACTGACACCCCCCATTTTTGCCATTTTCAAACTATCGCTATCTGAAGGAACATTTCCTGACAAGTGGAAAACAGCCTTGATTACCCCAATCTTTAAAAATGGTAGTAAAAATGATGTCTCCAACTATCGACCTATATCCAAATTACCCATTCTAAGTAAAGTTTTGGAAAAAATTGTTTACGATCAATTATATTCTACCATCTCACCTTCACTCTTAACTAATCAACATGGCTTTATGAGAAATCGCTCCACAACCTCGAATCTTGTGTCTTTTATAAATTTTCTTCATGCTCAAATGGATATGCGATGCCAGGTAGATGCCATCTATACTGATTATTCCAAAGCATTCGACCGTGTTAATCACTATATTCTTTTACAGAAGTTATTTAGTCTAGGAATTCACGGTGATCTCTATAGATGGATCGCATCATATGTCAGTAATCGGCACCAAATCACGGTTGTCAACGGTTTCGCATCCTCTTTAACGGAAATCGTCTCGGGTGTGCCCCAGGGGTCGCATCTCGGACCACTCTTATTTAATATTTACATAAATGACATCTATGTATGCTTTCAAAATAGTTACTTTGTGTTATATGCGGATGATATGAAAATTTTTAAACCTGTACAGTCTTTATCTGATTGTATAGAATTACAAAGCGATCTTGATCATTTGTGCGCGTATTGTGAATCAAATTTACTCTCCTTAAACATTTCTAAGTGTCATTCAATTACATTTACTAGAAATAAAAATAAAATCATCTATTCTTACAACTTGAATAATAAACCTTTACAATCTACATCTACATGTAAAGATCTAGGTGTTTATTTAGACAACAAATTAATTTTTGATAAGCATATCGAACACATAATATCAAAATCCTACAAGATGCTAGGTTTCCTATTAAGAATATGTAAAGTTTTCAAAAGTGCTAAGACTCTTGAAATGTTGTTTTGTTCATTGGTCAGAAGTCCACTGGAGTATGCGTCCCCGGTATGGAATCCTCAATATAAGGTGTACATAGATATAGTAGAAAGTATACAGAATAAATTCTCTAAATATTTATTCAAGAAATACAACAAAACTACAAATAACATGTTAAGTTTACAAAAAAGACGCACATTATCAGATCTGCTGTTTCTGTATAACCTGCTAAATAATAAAATAGATAGTCCTGAATTGCTATCCACTATTGGTTTAAATGTCCCAATGAGGCGTACCAGGCACACTTCTCTTTTTCATATAGAATCCAATAACACTAATGCAGCGAGTAACTCACCAATTACTCGCGCAATCATAACTTATAATCACTATGAAAAATTACTACACTTAGACATTTTTCATGATTCCTTGCAAACATACAAAACTAATTTATTAAATTTCTTGGCGTGATATAATTGTTTTAAATTACTTACACTTAACTTTTTATTAAACTTTAATCAGTCAGTTACAATTAATGAGCATATAATTCTTGATTTCAAAATGTCTCCTTATCTCCCCCCCCCCCCCCCTCTTTTCTTCCTTTTTATTATTATTACTTCATTCATTCAATAATTAAGTTTTAAGACCGGTTCATATCTCAGGCGTAATTATCAAATGACATTCTATGGACTTACGTAATAGGTACATAACCATGTAATAATTTAATTTAACATACCTTATAATCTGTATTATAATGTACTGTGTATGTCTTGATAAACAAATAAATAAATAAATAAATAAAATAAATACAAAGCATATTTTCGCAAAATGACGATAAGATTATTAATTAGAGCGATATCCTCTTTATCCATTCTTCCTTAGTAACCATTTGGTTGACAGGTGATACGTCTTCTTACGGTCTTTATTGAGATCGGTGTTAATTAATTATGTGATAAAAATAATACATAATGTATAATACCACCAATATCAGAATTCAGACACTGTTGGAGATTGTCTTCCACTTTTTCTACGGTTGTAAAGCTTTTTAAAGTAAATACTTCGTTAGCACCGCTGTGATTTGAATCTCGACGAAACGGAATCGACACAAAAGAAACAACCACATACATCTATGGCCGGCCGCATAGGTACATCAGATTTTGCTTTCCGGTTGTCTGATCAGACAATCGGATCGGATAAACACCGCACGCATCCAATTTGAAAACCGGATAGGTAATAAAACCGGGCCACGCCCTTTTTCGTCCGATCCGATCCGGTTGTCGAACCGGATTGGACAGCTGGAAGGGCGTGACCTATTTTTATTACCGATCCGGTTTTCGAATCAGATGTGTTCGGGCTTTCATAAGAAACGTACGGCGCGAAGGTTGTCTGATCAGACAATCGGATGGAAAAATCTGATGAATGGACCCGGCCTATAGGATTTAGCCTGCGAGAGAATGAGACATAGAATGAAACCTTACCTATATACATACAGTAGGTACCTACGAAGAGTCACGCCCTGTCAAGCTGTCTTTTACACAGATGAAACAAAGTTTTAATAAATCGGCAGGAAGACAAAACATAATCGTCGTAAAAAGCAACGAATTTTTTACATGTGGTAGTGTTCTCTCGTGATTTTTAACATTTTGACATTCTTTTTTAAAATAACAAACAATTTCATTGTTTCCCTAACCGAGGTGTTGTGTGCAACTTTCTAAGGCTCATATTGGTTGAGATTGTGTGGGTGAAGGTTTCACTTTTACCTCGTGTGAACTGCACTCGATTTTTTTTATCGTTATATTCGATTAATTATTCGCTTTTAGCTTAAAATGCAATCATCAATGGGTATTATCACAAGCACGCTATCTTGTAGATTAAAATATGATGCATATCGAAATGAAATTCTAATGCGCCAATGAAAATGTAGTCGCAACAATGGAGACCGTTGCGTTGGTGACACTTTTATGACAATTGAATGGGAAAAATAATTATATTTTATTATTGTTTATTAGGAACATTTCGATATAACATAAAGAATAATTCATATTGATAGGAAGAAAAATAAAAGTAAGGTCTTCAATCCATTTACAAAATTTAGTGTTCTCTTAATGTGTTGGATAAAAATATACAATTAGTTATAATTTATAATATTACACTATAGATTGGGTAGAGAAGAAAAGTATAATATTAGTAGGCAACAATTTTATTGCAAATTCAAGAATAATAACAATTCGTTTTTTTTAACCCCCGACACGAGCAGAGGTGTTATAAGTTTGAAGTGTATGTGTGTCTGTGTGTCTGCCTGTGGCATCGTAGCTATTATGAACGAATGAACGCCGTCATTTATAAAGATAGCAGCCATAAAAATGAAAAAAAAAGTTGGGGATAATATTGTTATTTCTGAATTTGAAATATGAGATCGACAAAAATTACGTAAAATGAAAGTCCCAATGTCCGACTTGGCGCTGTGTCCCGGTAAGACAAGTGCTCCTGGGTTCGATTCCCAGTTGCGACCGTTTCCTTTTTATTGAAGTGAAAACTTCTTTAGAACTGTTGTGATTTGAAACTAGATGAACCGGAAATGAGCGACACTAAAAAGAGACAAACACACATATCTATAGGGTTTATTTAGCCTGCGAGAAAATGAAATGGCAATGAAATATTTATTTTATTCACGAGTACTCGGTTCCAATATAATACGAAAAATCCACGGTCCCACGTAATTCCACTTTAGTGTAGTGGTATAAAGCGCCTGGCGAATCTTTGCAGACATTCAGCCGACGCGACGAGAGGTCGAATCCTACGAAATCCAAAAAAATATATTTTAATTATTGTAAAATCAATATCTAATCTTAAAACCATTCCAAAATGAACAGACAATAGAAATTACAAAAGAAAGCGACATCTAAGAAAAAACCACAAACACTAATAAGATGATGTGCAGGAGATGCACTGGAATTCGACAAAAACATGGAAAAAATCATCCCTCACATTGATAATGTTTCGTTTAGATTTATTGGTATTATCTTCCTCTTCAATCATTGATGGTAGGTATAACCTTCAAAAGTATTAAAAAGTTATGCCAATAAAAATGTACATTATCAATTTTTAAATATACCAACCCACCTTAAAAATAATAATGATTGTTATTCCGAAGAGGGGAGATAAAGAACAATGGTCAATAAGTGACCCCGGCGACTCCTTACTACTACTCCTTGTATCTTGTGTTGTTATCGAAGGCTTCAAATCATTTTGACAGGATTGTGGGTAATAATAATAAGTAATATGTAACAATAGCGGGCGATGATTGGTGACGCGTGATGGTGGAAGGGACTCGACTTTAAAATTATTTTTTTTAATGTTTGATGTTTTGTAATGATAGGTAGGTGCCATTATTTTAATCAGGTAAATAAATATACTTGTATTTGTAGCTGAGATTAAAAATCAGTTTTTTTACATTAGCTTCACACAGCTAGCGCTGAGAAAAAAAATCCCACAGGGCCTATGTCATCTTTAGAGATGTGTGTAGAGGGTCTTTTTAGGGAAAGGAAGGGTCTTTTTAGGGGAGAGGAAGCTCTGGGAAAGAAAAGGGTATGACGGATGGGTATGGTGGGGATCAGTGCGTCCAGGAGTGAGGGACGTACGAATCCGTTCCTCCCACTGCGGTGCAAGGCGATGATTCGAATTAAAAATAAATTTTAAATGAAATACAAATTTATAATTTTTTAACATTATTTGTGGAATATTGTGCAGATCAAGTGGTTGCCTTCGACCGTGGCGCAAAGGCGAGCTTTTTTTAAATTAAGCACATTTTCGCAGACTTCTTGTGTTATTTCAGTGACTTCGTATCGAATGTTATCCTTCCAACGAGGCTGTGGTTGGTTTGTTGGTGTACTCCTTTTCTTTTATGTATCCCCCATACGAAGAAATAGGGAGAGGTCAAATCAGGGGATCGTGGGGGGCAGTCGATATGATCACTTTTTGACCACCATATTCACAACTGAACAATTATTGAAGTAAAATATTTTAATAATTTCAGCACATTGTTACGGTGTTAGATCTGATGCTCTATAATAAATTATTATCGATCACTCTCTAAAACCGTCAAACGCCAATTGCCAAATGTCATCCAAGCCAAAATGACAGCCAAACAGAATTGACCTGGAACATAAAACACACTGTATTAGGACAATAATTTATTATTTATTGGTAAGTGATGTTACAAGATTTTGGTAGCATAAAAACTTCCAGTTCAGCTTGTTCCTTTACACTCTTTATTTGCGTAAGTGCTTTTACTCTTTTTCTTACATAATAATTTAAAAAATGAAGTTACAAAATTTGAAAACCAAAATCAATATCTAAAAACCTACTTATCGACATAAGAGAGGACCCAAACTTTTTTGTAGACTTCATTTTAATTCACAATCATCGCTAACTGGAAATACCAAAATATTATGTTGTTACCAACTTTTTGCATTAACCCTACGAAATGGTTACACGGTATAATGGTATTTGCACTTTGACATACGTTCCCTATTAAATTGTAAGAAACAACAGGCGAGAACCAAGGTATTGGGAGAAATGAATCTTCAAATAAACAAAATTTCATACAAAGCTGATTACAGTGATTAGAGAACAACATAAATACTCTTACATACAGTCCTTATGAAACAAGAAGTGAACAAGCGTCAAAGAGGAAAAGTTTTTAAAAATAAAACGCTAATTGACGAGGAAGCCTGGAAAATAGATTATTATTTAATTTACATGTAGTGCAAGTGCAAGAAAATATGTTATTATCATATATTTTTCTTATTTGAATACGGAAAAATTTCCATTCGTTCGGCCAGGATCACAGTAGTTACTATTGCCACTTCTATTCGTCCGAGACAGATCAATTAATCGATTAACGATTAGCGATTGGCAGCACCAAGATCTGTTGACCTCAAATTAAATCGTGGATAGTCGAGGTTTTGTTTTGCACTATTCTATTCTAATAAGGAATTCCACTATTATTTTTTTTTAATTATTTGAATGTTCACCTCTTTGTTTGTGAACATTCAACAGCAGTATTTTTTTTATTTACAAATAATGTCGATTTCATAGTTTTTAAAGTTTGCATTTTTAAAGTTCCAAAAGATACGAATTCTTTTGAAATAATTTGTATACCGCAGAGGTGCCGACCGTGTGTGATACAAGGCGTTTAAGTCTCTTACGGTTAATCCCTTTTAAATGACGATTTATTAATTCTTCTAACAATAATATAATATATAACTTATGTAGTGACAATTTGCGTTTGTTCATCTTTATCTACATCATAGGTTCTCAACCTTATTTTGCCCACTGCCCACCTTGAGAATATTTTTTTCTTAGAGCCCCCATTTTTTTTTACTTATGGGAGGGGGGGGGGGGGGCGACTCAACTGTCACGGAATCAATAATTCCATTAAAATATATTAAATTATTTGTTATACCTTTTTATTTACCAAGTTAAAAAATCAATTCTTTTGTAGTTTAAGTACCGGGTTGCTACCTCCTTCCTTCTTGTATTCATGATGATAATATTATATTATAAAAAATAAACATTTTCATACCATCCAATTTAATGTAGATCTGAATGTAATAGAATCTTTCAGTTCAATTTACATCCACTTCCCTAACTACTGAAATGTGAATTATCGCACACGCGATAAAAATTATTACAATACATACAAAATCAAAAATTAACCAATATTAATGTTCGCTTTAATTTGTTAGTACGATATAAGCGTGTTTTTTGTCTTTTTTATTTCATACTTTTTAGACCATATTTTTTGAGATGATCTCAACGCCCTCTAATTTTCTCTGGGCCTTCTATGCCCCCCTGAAAGTCTCAAAGGTCCACAAGGGGGCGTTATCGCCCACGTTGTGAAACTATGATCTTTATGGGAATAAATAGTATATGTTTTTTTAAACCATAATATTTCTCTCTCAAGTTTCTTGTCTGGTGCTATTCTATATATGAAGTACTCTTCCCTTATTTTTCCCTACCCGCGAGCCTTCTACCCTACAACAAATAAAAGGGAATGTCATAGTTCCACTGGCTCAAGGCATTTAAAACTCTCTCACTTAAAAGTACTTTCCTGATTACGTGTGGGTAATACATTAATTTGTAATGAACGTAATAATTTATAACAATGCGATAAAAAACACACAGCGATAATATTATGAAATTTGACTTTATCACTGAGAATTAAAAATTCACAACATGTCGATAGCGTTATCAATTAAAAATTCCTTGCTAATAATCCCAACGAACCCGCATACATAGGTATACGAAATATTATTAAGTTACGAAATCTTGAATGAATAATTATGAATTATAAATTTCACTGATCAATGTTTGATAGTCACGTGTAATACTGATGAACGCCTTTTTCTATTGTATAGCTTTTTCAATGAATGCGGAAATTAAATATTTACCAAGGAATATATTAATAATAATATGATGATGTTGTTCCATTACCCACTTAGTTTAAAAGGAAGAGGCTGTTGTTAAAGACAATTAAGTGGGTGGATATACCTTACCTATCTACGTGAAATAATCTTATTATGACAATTCGAAAATCAGGTATCCTGCAGTTAAATAAAAATATAAACGTATTAAGTGGGTACCTACCTACCCAAAGTAGAGGAAACCGGGCGGCCGGCGTTTTGTCCATGCAAAGGGATTCCCCAATTTCCTCTCTTAGCATGTTGGCATGTTTTGATAAGTTACTTTTTATAGGAGTTAGGACCCTCCAAAAATCGTTAAAATTGCCTAGTTAAAACGCCATCAAAAGACGTTCAGTATGCAAACTAACTAACTAACCATCACGCCGTTTCCCCGCAGGGGTAGGCAGAGAGGACGGACCGCCAAACAACTCGGTCTTGGCACACACTCTTTGCCTCACTCACATTCATACATCGTCTCATACATTCTCTTCTATTATTCTAACTTTTGACATGACCCGACTCAAGTATCTGATTAACTTGATCGTGCCATGTCTTCCTCGGGCGTCCCCGACTTCTTCTAATTCAAGCGGCCTACACACGACACTGCATTTAGTGACTGCGGCAGTGACTGCAGAGAGGGTGGAGTTAAGCGAACTAGCGCTGTCTCGTTCTAGCGGCCCTTTAACAAACGAGACAGCGCTAGTTTGCTCAACTCCACGCTCTCTGCAGTCACTGCCGCAGTCACTACATGCAGTGTCGCGTGTAGAGCCCATCAAGTAAGTTGTTTGTATTAATTTTAACTATTGTTACGAGTTGTATATTTATAGAGGTAGGTTTGAATACGTGTAACGGTGTTTTTATGAGGTTAAGGTAGTTTTATATGTAGTCCTTGGAGGAAGGGAATGGAATTTAAAGGAAAGGAAGCAGAGGAGAGTTCTGAAAAGGAAAAGGGTTTAAGGGGTGGGTAGGAATCTGAGGTTCAGTGTGTCCTGGTCATCCACCTCAAAGACCTAGACAGACCTCACCCCATGAACCCGGGCACCCCTGCTAAATCACCAAACGTAGCGAACCACTTGGGGTGACCTATGGCAGAGGTGACATCAACAGTTTGGTAAATATCCATTGTTTAAGTTTTTCGACAACCGATTCCTCTTAAATGCTCATATTTATTTAACCTGGTGTCTATGCATAGATGCTAATAAAAAGTAGGTACAGATGAATCATTTTAATGAGACCCTTCTTTATGTACCTAATGGTGTTCCGGTCGTTCCGGTGCATAAAAAATATTTTATTTAATAATAATTCGGTTTTTGTTAGGAAACTAAATTTAAATTCTAATTTTGGAGGCGGTTTTCGGGTATCGCCACCCCGGGAACCATTTATTGAATAACCAACACCTCTGCTTTAGGTCACTCCAAGTGGTTTTTTAAGTTTGATGACTTAGCAGGTGCCCAGGTTGGTAGGGTGACGTGACGTATGTTCCCCTCTTGGCGGCTGATGAGACTGCCCACAGTGCCCACCAGCTGCGTGACGGAGCAGATCAGGAGAAGCTGGTTTGAGGAGACCCTTTGACCTCTTCGGATGGTCTCTTTCGACCCATCGTATCGTGGGTGTGTTGGATTCATCGACCGTCACTTCTGGACACGCTGACCCCTATATTCCTATACCCACCCGCATACCTTTTCCTTACCAGAATTTCCTCTCCTTCCTTTCCCTAAAAAGATCTGCCACATAATATCATCTCCAAAGATGATGAAGGCCCGGAGCCTCCTGTGTGGGGTTAATGCAAAAAAAACGAAATTGATACATATTGCTATGCTCCCAGTATCCTCGAGCATTTGCGGGGTAAGGGGGACCGCGGGCAAAATATATATTTTTTTAATGTAGGACCTACTTACCTAAATGCTTATTCTTATTACTATTTTTCTGTTGGTACCTACATATAAACGTTCCATTGTTTTGAATGTGTGAATTTCTGAGCGTTTGGTGTTGAAAGGACGACCTCTATTTATTGTGATGGCGGAATTGGGTTTAAAATTTTAAAGTTATGGGTTCAGTGCCCAGCGCTGTGTTGTGTTGGTTGGATCAAATCAAATGATACAAAGTGACCGGATGTTGCCACAACGATCGGATAAAATCTGCAAAACTTGTTCAAATATTTTTCGTGGAAAACAAGAACGCGTTGGTGAAAATTTTTGTTTGCGTTATGTTGTATTATTATTTTAATCTGGGAAATGTGGATGAAAAAAAATGATATTTTTTTTCAAGAATGTCACTTCGTAACCAGTGAATTCTGAATCCTGTTAGGAGGGAGGAAAAAGGCGAATAATCACCGGAAAGAGGAAGACAGGAGAATAGGTTTCTAACTGTCTATTTATATGTATAACTTTGTTCCGAAGATGGAATGTCAATTTGGGAGGCGGGTACAGGTACCGCCGCCCAAAGAACCATTTATTGGATAACCAACATCCTTGCATCCCAACATCGTCTCCCCAAGTAGTTTGCTACGTTTGGTGACTTGAGAGGGGTGCCCTGATTCATGGGGTGAGTTGTGTCTAGGTCTTGGCGGCGAATGCGTTTGCCCATCTACTGCATAGCGGGCCAGATTTGGAAATACTGGTGAGGGAGGGAGACATTCAGACCTTTCCAGCCGGACTTTCTCAAACCATTGCCTTACTCCGCAGTGGGAGGGATGAATTCATACGTTCGTCACTCCTGAAAATATTGACCCCAGATTCCTACGCATCAAGCCCTTCTCCTCCCCAGAACTTCCTCTCCTTCCTTTCCCTAAAAAGAACCTCCACACATCATCCCCAAAGACGACATAGGCCCTTAGGGATTTTTTTCCTCAGTTTGGAGCTAACGTAAACATTTAAAATCATTTTCTCAGTGTAACCTTTTGTTCAGATTCGGAAGTCAAAATACCATCAGATTGAATTTTTTATGGTTTTAAATTTAATGTTGCTCGTTATTTTCTTTGCCCTAGCAAGATGAGCCTTGTGACAACATTACTAAAAATACTGATATACCTAACAGTAATAAAAAAAATTATGTTCCATTTTAGATTATTTTGACGCGCTAAGCCTAGAAAATTATATAGGTATATGTAGTTAATTATTTCAAATTTCGAACCCCTGCTTTCTTTAGGTCATTAAAAAATGATCGCCAACCATTGAGCTGACTTGTCTCCAATCTCGTTCAAAGGATGTCGGGGGTTAAAATCTGATTTTGATATGAAAATTTAAAACTAAAATAGCTGACAAAATAAACGTAAAGCATAAAAAAATCAAGCATTTTAGTCCACAACTTTATATTTGTGTAAGACGGTAAAGTTTTTTTTACGAAGTGCCTACTTAATAATGACTGCGGCTGTGAGGTGGCATGGAGGTTCTACCGCGCTAGGCCTACGTGAGTTTCCCAGTTCGACAGTTCGCCATTGCCGATCGAACGACCGGCGCGAGCGGTATTTTGCGTTGCGGCACCTCGAACTAACATTGTTTACATTACGATCGTGTGTGGAGGGTTGATCATTCGAATCTACCGCGAAAATGTGCGAATAAAAGTGACAAACGACATTTTAACTAATAATGTTAACCAACTTTAAAACTATTAATAGTGCGTTTTTATTGAGATTTCTAAACTGATAATATTATCCGCTGTTATAATTATTTTCTTCAAGAAAACAACAATCATAATGGACTGTAATATTGTGTATAAATAATATATAACATCTTGTGATTTTTAATAACTTACCTTGTGTGATGTTGATGTGATTTAGATTTCTTTATGTTTTGACCTAAATACTAATTAAGAAACTAGTGCAAATTTGTGACTGGATAACATAAAAAAGTGTCATATTTGAATAAACCATAAACTGTGACTTGAAATAACTATAAAAATAGTTAATTTTATCGAGGAGACGACAAAAATACTAGTGAATTTTCCCAGATAATTTGTGACTTGAAATAACAAACAAACTAGTGAACCTTTGGAAGTGTATTTGTTGCTTGAAACAAACAAATTAGTGAATTTTTCCAGGAGTATTTGTGACTTGGTGGGTGTCTTTCGACAATGTTGTGCCTTGTTCTGGAGGTTTAGGAGTTGGAAAAACGAGTGATATAGCTACTCCGTAGTCAGGATGTTGGTGGCCACTCCAGCGGCCGTCAGCCTGGCGGACCGGAAACCGAGAGTCATCTCGGAGATCAGGAAACCGCACGTCCAGAGATCGCCCTCGTTGGACGACCTTCCGAGACTATCCGGTGAGTTTTCGCAGTCTTGACATCGGTATAATCACGTTACCTAATTGCTGTTTGAAGTTTGAACTGATTTCTGATTTACATCTGCTGATTTGATTCGTTTTGGTTCCTATCATCCTTGATTTTTAAGTAGGTACTTTTTGACACTCATTATTTGCAGTTGTGGGCATTGCTATATTCAAAATACAAGTAGATTTAATAAATGTTCGTTAGTTCCTCTTGCACAGCAAAGTTGTTTGTAGATCTGTTGGTAGGTACGTACTTACTTTGACTTGGACTTTTGGGGTAGGTAGGTACATATTTATTTATTAAAAGAAAATAACTTAGTTTACATCACTTTATTTTTTATATTTTATAATATCAACATGTTTCGTGAACCAAGTTCACTTCTTCAGGAATAAAAGTATACTATTCCTGAAGAAGTTAACTTGGTTCACGAAACATGTTGATATTATAAAATATAAAAAATAAAGTGATGTAAACTAAGTTATTTTCTTTTAATAAATAAATAATGACATCACAAAGTAACAACCTTTTAGAAGAAGTTTTCTTCGAAAAATTAGGTACATATTTCTTCACTTCTACCATGACGATGGACACTGCAAAGCTGTCAAAGAAGAGGAAGAAACGCAGAAGGGTTCCAGAAGTCAATCTTGGTAATTATAGTTAGATACCTAGGTAGGTACTTACCCATTCACCAACAAATGAACAGATTTTTTATTCCATTTTATGATTATTGATATAATGATTATTTATTTAAATGGTCTACGAATATGGTAGAAAGTCTCAACCCACTGATTTTCTAAGGGCGAAGGAAGAACTGTAACCTTCGACCAAGTAGGTATAATGGCCGATGACTAACTAATATTTTGGTTTTATCAATATTACAATCAGTGGCGGCTCGTGACTTTTGGGTGTGCAAGAGTGCTGATATTAAAAAAATGGCATTATTGATGTTGTTGTAGCCGAAAAAATATATATTTTTTTAAATCAGTTTTTTGTATGAAAGATTTCAGGAAGTTTCAGTTTGGCGGTGTGCCGCACCGATTTCCTGAAAAATCTTCATACAAAATACCAATTAAAAAAAAAAAAAATTTTTTCGCATACGACAACATCCATAATGCCATTTTTTTAATATTAGCACCCTAGCACACCCAAAAGTCACGAGTTGCCACTGATTACAATATCAAAGTACCTAGGTAGGTACCTATCTCGGGTAAGTATACAGAAAATACGGACAAGCACATTTTATTTCAAAAACACTTTATATTAGGTAGGTACCTAGGTACTTAGAACCTATTTTAGAAAGAAACTGATCTTTTGACATCAATATCACCGGCCGCCGGGTGAACAAACGTTTTTAATTTTAACGAAATACCTAGGTAACTATACATATAGGTACCTATTAAAGTGCATTATTTTCCATTTTCGTACTTATTTCTCATTGTTATCAACCTATTACAAAGTCTTTTTAAAATAAAACGCGCTGTGCATGTTTCTATTTTCTGTATTTACCCAAGCCTATTAGAAAAGGTTTATATCAGGATGTAAATGGAGGTGGAATTTGCAGTACACCCTGAAAATTACTAAGGCCTCTGATAACGATTAGCCATAGCATTAATCTGTCTGTAAAGGCTTCTCGGAAGGTGATATCTACATCGTATTGCTATATGTAATGTCACTAATTAAGCAAGACCTTATCGAAAGGTAAAAATAGTCTTGTAATATTACATCTTTACGTCCCTGTTGATTATTTAGTAGGTACCTACCTGAAACCTGGAGATTTAATATTACTAGCTGTTACCCACCCAATCAAAATACGGGATGTAACTTGACTTGCGAACACTGAGAAATTTAGTTTCACGCATTTCAAATATAGAATAAAAATAAAGGTTTTGGTAAATCATATTAGGTGCGTGGGTAGGTAGGTACCTACCTACACACTTGTACTTTATCGCTTGTCCGGATTTGAAAAAATTCTTTTTTATAATCATCACGCTGCATCAGTTTGAAAATGTTTATATTGTTTTAGAATCTAGCTCGTATAAAGGGAAAGGCACTTCCTTAGGGAAAAACACATGGCGACTGTCGCATGTCAGAAAGAAACTAATTTCATCCGCGCTTCTAGGTTGATCGATAAGTAGTAAGTAGGTTAAGCAGCAATAAGCCTTCAATGCTCTATGTACGTCACACCCAATGGTTTCGTTTAAGGCGTTGCATTTACAATTATTGATCTAATTTTAACGTATGCGATATTAAGCGATAAATTAACCCACTTTGCTAACGACACCTATTACCTACAGTACATCGATTGACCAACGCCAATTTGCTCACCAATATCAAATCGGCCTTCGGTGCAAAATGCCAGACTTTATTATTATTATTAAATGGATCAGGGAAAGGGGTCCTTTACTGATGAAATTTTCGATTGAAATGATTAGGACTTCATGAAAAACACATTAATTTAATATGGAAAGTATGTAGGTAGGTAGGTACCTATCTCACTACAAACCTAAATTATATCACATAGTGTGCAATGACAGACATTGTAGAAAACGCCGTACCTGCTCACGAATGACGAGGGTATTTAACTGGAGGTAGGTAGGTAGGCACTGGTAGGTTAATTTTTTTTTTAAACATCTTAACTTGTCATTGTGCAATCGTTCCTTCTGTTTTAGCTCTTTAATGACAACATAACCCATAACCCCTACCTTCTCCGAGTACCTAGTCAATTAGGAAGAAAACTAATGACATTTTAAATGCAATTAACAAAACTCGCTTTTGAATTAAGTAAGTGTTTACACGAAATTACAGTTACGAAATAGGTACCTATGAATAAATTATGCTACTGTTAATATAGTCAGATATGAGTTAAAACATAGGAGGTTGGATTTATGCTAATCAGCCCATCATTTTGATGTGTTTCTCTTATTTTTTATGAAATATTTGGCAATATTTCTTAGAAAGTGGCCGCAATCCCGGCAGGTTGATCGGGTAGACCCTTATCGATGTTAATTTACGAGTAGATTATTAATATTTTATTATTTGGAACATTCCTCCAGCATTGGATCACTGTGATTATTGAGTATCCTTCTTGGGTCGGGACCAGGGTTGCCAGGTCGTTTCCAAAAATCATGGTGAAATTTCCCTAGATTTCATGGTGGTATCTTGGCAAAATCCGCGTCGGGGGGGGGGGGGGGGTTGGACTTTGAAACAATGTAAGCAGTCAAATTATTTCTAATAATCAATACGTAGTCACCTAATGCGTAACACTAATCCGCGAAATGGCTTGAAAACAGTGAGCGCGTGCACGAAGCGGCAACATCGCACAAACTAAGTAAGGATGCTACGCAACATCGATTGCCGATTGCGTCAAATCTGATGGTTGAATCGCTTATCAGGGAGAAAAATTAATCAGAAAAAATACCGAACCGCCCATACTTCGGTATTTTTGTCATACCGAACACCGAACACGGTGCTAAAATACCGAACGGTTCGGTAGAATACCGAACACCTGGCAACCCTGGACCCTGGTCGGGACGCCCACACAGTATTATTTTATATTATGGTAATAATAATAAGCTCAGCATTCCGAAATGTTTCGCAAAATTGATTACAAATTTGTTCTTCGATTTGTTTCCAAATAACAGAGATTGTTGTTTAAATAGCTAACAATCGGGTGATATTTCAGAAGGAATGTGCCAACTTAATGTACCTAGGCCTATTATAACCTATAATTATTCATTATCTTTTGTCGGTTTTCCCAAAGAGATTAGGTTGTTTTTCCCGCATTTTTACGCGGGAATGCGATATTAAAACAGGAAATTCGGAATTCTTAACTCTCAGTGAGGGTTTTTAATAAATTAGTGTTATTATAAAATGTCGCACATGTAACTCGTAATTGCTGTTTAGCAACTGCCATTCTGACTGTTGTGGTGTTCATAGTTATGTTTGATGACCCTTACAAACATAGCTTTTCGAAGGGAACGTTAGAATTCATTGTCTGTATAGTTTTGAAAACCAAATCATTTTGTTTTACCAATTACCATTGTAATGAAATGCTTATCACAGCCACAAGTGAAAATATCTTAACACTACCCAAATTAACCTAACCTAACACAAAATTACTCAGTTTTTTGGCTCCTGAACAATTGGCCATATGTAGAAGGGCAGTTATAATACAGCTAAGCTTACTAAATATTGTACAATACTCCCGATGAGCTTGAATAATTAAATTATGGAATAACTGGTTTTCCCCAAGACTATCAATTTATATAACACAAAAAGGAGTGGTGATGCCATTATCCTTGGCCACCCTCTTCAACTTGGGAGTTATTCTAATATTAATCACAGTTTATGCATTATTTACATCGTACGTAGGTACTATGTTCAATGATCTGTGATTCCTGCATTACTTGATTACTTATGGTCCTGCCGCTTTGAGCTCCGTTGTAACCTCTCCTTCTTTCTCATAAACGACACGTGTAACTGAAAGAGAGGTATCAGCGGTATGTCTATATAGGTTCTCAATACCTACGATGAACTTATTTGGTTCGCTCATGTGAAACCCGTTGTAAATGGCATTTTTAAAACGCGTCAAGCGTGTTCAAAATAAGTCGACCTTTCCGATTGCAATCTCTGATTTATCGATATGGAATAGTTATAATAATTCACTTTCATTAATGATAGTAACTTCATATTATTAACTCATCTGCACTGATACAAGATAATAACATAAGCGTGGATGTCCATTCTTGTTGGGGCCTTATGTCATTTCGCCCACGGAGCATCGTCAGTAGTTCGCGGTTCTGCGTTCTTGTGATAGTTAATAGAAATACAGTAGACTACCGATTTAACTGGGTTTATCTTCAACGCGAAGCGACTTAACTGGGACTATTCAATAAATAAATTTTAAAGATTCTGGTTGACCTCAATGAGCAGAAAGACGACAATACCCTAAGAGAAAATAGTTTTGAAGAATATTTACCGCAAGTAGGTACAATCCGTCAAAAAATTCTATTATCTATACGTAGAGAGAAACCATATGGTTAAAAAAACATGTTTTTTAAACGTAAAAAATATACAGTCATCGTAATATACCAAACTACATCTATCGTTTTTGCCTCAAATATGCTTAGGGTGACCTCCGTGGTCGAGGGGTAAGGCTCTTGACTACGAATCCAGAGGTTGCCAAATAAATTTTATTTAATTAATTTGGGTCGTTTCACAATTATTCATTCATTATAAATAATACATAGTATATTTGCGGTACGTTCCAGAGTGATTGACATTCAGTATCGCCCTGGTAAAAGACCGCCATTCAGATTTGAAACGTTGCTTGAAATGACTTTAGCGTATTTGGTGAAAAGAACTGAATAGCCAACATGTTCTTTCTCTCCAGACTAATTTCAGCCTCACAGCATCCCCCTATTAGGTACGCCAGAAGTCATAGTCTCATTTGCTCCTGGGAGCAGTACGACTCTTGTGCGGTATTCACCTAGGAATCCGGTGTGTCCTGTTACTCCTTACCTTTGGATGGTACCCGCTTGTGCATCTTCTCATTATGAAGCTATTATATATCTGGATTTCCCGGAAACATGCCCTGATAAACGATAGTCTACTGTACACTGTATATTTTATAGGCTGGTAGTTGAGGTATGTATTTCTCCATGACTCCACAGTCCACACCCACCGCTCCTCCTCTCACTTGCGATTTCATCATGTCACCTGCAAGGTCAAGACAGCAGCATCCCGAGCAGTGGCGGTGGCACAATCCTCCGAAATCTCCATGCTAATCAATTCCGAGCTGAGATGAGTTGCAACCAACCAACCAACCTAATCTCTCATGCTAATCAATTCTGGGAGATGAGGTGCTCCGACCTAATCTGAGTTTCATCGCCCTTTTGTGGTGGGTTAATGGAATATTCAATTTTTCACTGTCACGTTTCTCGTGGTCTTAACATCTGTAAACAAAGGACTGATGATTATATTATCGGCATTTTTTCGTGTCATGCCAAAATTTCTTAAAATATTCGCGCCATTATATTTTGTTTCTAGGACTTCTATACAGAGGAGTAACCTCATTATGCAAACTGCCACATATTATTAAATTTACAATTTTAAATTCATGGCTTTGCATGTCTGAAAATGGATCTGATTTACAATTTCTAGCCTCGTCCGGTACGGCATATGACTATATGACGAATGTGTGCGAACAAAATGAAACAAAAAAAACAACCCGAACAAATCTTATGGATAGATTAGTCCTCACAGCAGTTTATATTTTATCAGAAATCAATGTCCAATATTCAATATTTTGAAAGATCAATGTGCCTAAATATATACTCAAAATTATCCAGATAAAACATTTATTTTGCCTTAGTGCAAAATAACTTTCAACTAATTCATCATCAGTAGGTGTGCAAATAATGATTGTTAGATCAGTGTTTCTCGAGGGAGCCACAGAGCTGCAGGGCCATAGAAGTGTCCTTTGAAATCGTCGAGTCATCAGTTGCTGCATTTCGAAATGCCCTTTCTGTCCAGCGCTAATGGCATGATCCAAACATATCATCAATGCAAACAACCCAAGGAGAGACACCTTGAAGAAAGACACCGAGTAACCTCTTAAATCTTATAAATATGCTGTGTTTGGAGTTATTCCTTTTTAACGCGTCTGCTAATCGCTTGAGGCCCTTGGACGGGTCCTAATGACACCAGTAATGAGTGTCCTAAAGTGAGTCAGGTTGCGTGGGATAAGTGTATAGAAAGTTTGTTTTCATAATGAGTGATTCGAGACCCTCGAGTGTTCATCATTTCGAAAGTTAAACTTTAACAAGAATGACCAGAAAGTTGTTATTTGAGTGGAGTACTTACTTACTAGATGCGAGCATTGATCGGTGACGTATACAATGTCATTAATTAAAATTTTGTCAAACAGTTACAGTCCCAACATGTAACATTGACTGACCGGCCTCACGACAGTGACAAATTTATGAGATTATTCCCATGGTCCTTGGTTTGAAGGAATATTAGAACAATTAGTGTGTAAGTCATATAAGTAAATAATTTATCATAAGTAAATATCCGGTCCACAGTTCTCTTATCGTCCAACAGTGATTAGTTCCATTGTGCGCCGTTAAACATTAAATGAGTGAAGCGAGTTGAAAAAACTGCAATCGAAAAAGCATTCTGATAACTTTTATAGTTATTAATACGATGAAGGGGGCAGAAGGCTATCGTAAAGTTTAAACTAATATCCTATTATGTGTTTAAGTGTGGCATTGAACCGAATTATTGTGTTAGCACTGATATGAAGTAAGAGTAAAACACGGCACAAGATTAAACAATAAAATTTAATGTACCCACTTATAGTATAAAACGATATTATCTATTGCATACCTAACATCAGACACGATTTTGATTTTAGTAAAAACTGTGTAAGTGTAGTTTCGTTGATTATCATCTTTTAATGGTCTCATCTTTATTGCTAGTTATTTATAATTGTCATTTCTGTAGGTAACAAATTTAATTAATAGATACTTGTTAGTATCTTCCGTTCGCCCACATGCGTTGAAAATATGAGTAAATATAGACATTGGGTACTTAAACTAACACCCACTTGAATTCTTCAAAAGAATAAACTCATCGACTAAGCCAATTTGCACATCAGTAAATGCCTTTGCCAATCAATACTAAAGGTGTTGTCTAAGTGAAACTTCAAATTCCTTGAAAAACAAGTTTATATATTCCTAAAACTACATAACTAGTTTGAAACATTTCTTTTAAAAAATTGTAGATAATTCAAAAAGCCGTGGAAAATCATTTTGGGAGCTGCACATTAAATACAAATGTGATTATTTAGAAGCCTTAGCTCTCTTCGTAATACTATATAAAGGTATAAAAAACAAATCCCTCAACAAGGAACTTTGATTTTCTAAAAATAAAAACCACTGTCGTACTTGTTTACAACTTCAACCTAACCAAAAAATAAAAGCATATTTCTTGTTTATAGATAGAGTATCTGTGTAAAACTTGCAAAAATTTTTGTGTATCCACATTGGCCGTCTGTGAAAATGCCGACTTTGATGTTATGCTCTTGAATTATAAATAATATTTACCAAAATTTTGCTGTAATGGTTTTTCGTAAATTAATTTACAAGTTGGTTGCCAAAAGTTTAATTCTTTGTCGCAACGCCTCCACAATCAAGGATGTTAATTTAACATCTGTTAGCGAGGCTGAAAAGCTCTCTTGCTTCTTATTTCATTGTACCTAAATGTTCCCAGTTCCCATGTCGTGTCTCCGTAGAGAATTATATTGACGTCATCTCCTATAAATAAATAATACGTTACAAACGCGGAGTAACCGCTATTCATTTGTACCAATTTAATAAATGGCTTTCAAAATTCCATTTGAATCGCGTTTTTTGCCTGTATTTGAGATACTGCGTCTCCGATAGCACGATAAGTGGTTGAAAATCTCTAATGTTTGTTGACAAATGGTTGGTGTAAAATGTGTGTAGGGTTATCTGTGTGCCCACTGCCCGACCCGCGACCTTTGCTATCAACTTGCCATGGCGCCAAATACCTAACACATATAAGGCGATGGCTGGTCAACTCTCGACTGGTGGCTGGTCAGTGGTCATATCAGGTTTACTGCAAATATGTTTACTTTGCAAAGATCGTTAGGCATACCCCGCATAACTAACTAAGCACATACAAAACCACAAAAGAGAGTAACATAAACTGGTTGCCACAAAATAATATACAAAACAAACAAATCATTTCAGAATTTTTCAATTAAGAATGTCCAGATATTTCACGAATTTTTCCTTGTAAATTTAATAACATAAGCACGCTTTGATAATGATGAAATTGATGATGGTAAGTGGTATGGTGTAACAATTATTACAAGCAATAATTGTCAGCCTGAAACACTCATTTACATTGAAAAATCTTCCGAGAAAAGATACTTGCCGCCAACGGGACTTGAACCCGTGTCCTTCCGATTGCCGGTCGAATGCTCTGACCACTGAGCTATGGCGGCTTATCAAATACCCGCCAAATAATTCAATATATACTAGTGTTTCATTCAACAATTACTGCTTGTTATATTTTTTCCACCTGAAAACAACCAACTTTTATTTCTATCTTTATTTCAAATCTTGTCTAAACGTTAGTTTATAAATTAAAAAATAATAATTAATGGTATGGTGTAGATTATTTGGGATATCGTATATATAAGTGTGTAAGGACTGGATTATTATTGAGGTGCACCTGGGCTGGCCGTGCGCCTAAAACACAAATAAAATAAAATCTCGTGGTTTGGAGGAGCATCCTGATGTAAAAACCGGATACCGACTGCGGCAAAGGAGATTTTTAAGATGCTTCGCCTTCGCTGGACCGCGTTTGATTGGAAATTTTTAAAAAATATTTTCGTCACATTTGAAATGTTTCTTCTGTTATGGATTTTTAAATATGTACATATACATCTATTTGAATTTCACTTTGTTTGAATGCATGAAGTGGAATCTTGGAAGTGGAAAATAACCCATCTCCCGACATTCGATCGAGCTGAAACTCTGCAGATTAACTCGTTATGTGACAACGCTTTCTATCAACTTTTGGTGGAAATCACACACACGCGGACCCACACGCATTTCTTTGAAATTCGATGACAATACAGCAGTCGGTGTAATCCAATCGACATTTGGCTCAGTTGGGGGCGTGGTTGACTTCAGTTCCTGGGTAGGAAGGTTCAATCCTCAGATAAACAAAAAATTGGATATGTTTTACAGTATAAAACTTTTTTTACGGGTTGATTTTGCATTGTATTTTTGCAGATTGATTTCTCCTTTGTTGATATTTGCATTATTTGTAAATTAATTTATATTATCAGCAAAAAGCATATCGTATTTTTCATTGATGTACAATATAATTTACGGTATAACAAAATTTCCTTGTATTAACAATTTTCGTGTTCTTGGGGGGCATACATTAATTACGTGAGCTCAAAAGAGGGGGAGAGTTCCAGAAAAATCTCACGTTTCTTGAAAAGAAATACGAAGTGACCCAAATTTATCTCACCGAGGGGGGGGGGGGGGTCTAGATTGGAAGAAAAACTGCTCACGTGATTAATGTATGCCCCCTTGAGGTTGATTGTTTGACTAGGAAGGTATAAGCTTCCACATTTTCACGCGCGCGTGTGTCAGGTTTAGTATACATGTCGGTACAAAGAAGCCATAAAACTTTTACAATGTCTTTGATAAATCGATGTGCAAATAGTCAATATCCAGCCAATGTATACTTAATTAAATACATAGTTTGATTACAGCTTACACGGGGAATACAAAGGAAACTACCCGTGTATGTCGAAATAAGCGATATCTAACGGGAAATGGGCGATTTAATATTATGATGCGACATAATATTAAATTGATGTGTACTACCGACAGCCAAATAATAGGTGATTTGTCTATGTCAACATGTGTGTCCACTGTCCAACATGCTTCTCTGTGCTTGGTGCTTGATACTTGTACCTACTTCTACTGTAACAGAATACAGGACAGCCCATAGATATATGAATGTATTCCTGCCAAGTGCCCGCTGCAGGTTACTAACTATTCCAGTCATAGATTGCACAACATTTAATATGCAAAGCTTTGTTCTTGGTAGCACTTGCACGTGGTCAGTACGTGAAAAAATCTAACATTTTTCTTGTCAACATCATTGACGAGTGTTTTCCTATTGTTTGCACGACCGTCCATTTTAATCTCGATAAACCGCGCGGCTCATATATTTGCTTTAAATTATATTGTCTCACTTTTGTATCCAGTGAATGACCAGTTGAGTCTTAAAAGTTGTAGGTAACTACTTGTGTTACCATCTTGTTACTAAGGCGGGAAGAATTTGGCGGTTTCTACCGGTGGAGATTCTCAAACCGACGCCAATAAATAAAGCGTTTATATGCTAATCTAAATTATTCATCATAGTTATGCGAAGGTCAATGTAATGGTGACACTGTTTTCTTATAAATGATTTTAGAATAAAAACCTTTAATTCAGCATTTAAATTCCGATCACGAAATTTTTTGCAAAGCTTCCATAATATAATCTAGTATTTATTCAAATAATGTATTTAGATAAATATTGAATTATTTAACCACATTGATAAATAATTTTTATATTGTGTGCTATGCCGTACGTAACGCCTCTTACTTATCAAAATATTTGTATAAATCAACAATCACTGAAAGATTTCTAGATACCAAATTACAGATCGCAGTCAGGCCTAACCGGGCGCGGAGTGAATACAAATTAGAAACCAGAGTATTAGTATAATATTATCATCACTCACATATCAAAATAATCCCCAAGACGTCGGTTTACCATTGTGTGCTCAAATTATCACGACCGGTTTCTGTGTACAGACTGTACAGCAAGGGTAGTTCCATTCCCACGGCACGGGGGTTGAAGGCAGCGGCCGGCAATAGGACAAAATAGGGGTAGTCGGTTCTTCAGACCTCATTATTCACACATGTCAAACAATTAATGAGTATTATTATTTACAACACGTCGGAGATTTTATTAATTCCAGCAACAATGAAATCATCACATCTACCGGATCTTCCGGATCTGCCCTGATGATGGATACTGCAACGATGTCCGAAACGTTGGCTAAAGAAGGAGGTAGCGCAACACGGCATAACACCCCAAAAACAAATAACGAAAACAATGAAATCGATCTTAATCCTTAGTTTTACTGTTTACCATTTTTAAGAAAAATAATGTCCGTTTATTGTATACTTTTCTAACCCGACACGGTAAACGGTTGCCGGTCGCCTTGGGACCCGCTGCAAACTCCTTACGCACAATTGATTCCACATTGTTGATTCAACAATACCACCGTCTCCCGCTGACATTACATTTTTTGCGGATTCCGTAGGTAACATAGCTACATAAATCTTGCAACGTTTCTATTGTGAAAATACTTCAAAATGTGTCTCACTCGCCGATGCGAGTTGCCTAACGAAACGCAGGCACTATTTTATTTTACCGTATTTATTTTAGATTGTCAGTAATTTGCAATTTTTACGAATAAAAGAAAATGTTGAAATGCAATACGTTTGTTAATGATAATAAAATAATAACACACCGCGGTGCGTTATTCAAATGACAATATGCCATAAGCCAGTGAAATCGAATGCATTTCGTAAGTATTCCACGATAGAAACAAATGCTCCTGTATCAATCTAATTAATAGTTTTCACAACTTCAAGCTTCGACAACCATTGGTGTGTGGTGTGTACCTATGATTGGAAAATATATAGGTATCTTATACTTGTGTGACATTGCGGACTTTCAAAACGAAACGGTTAGTTACCTTCATAGAAATGCGCGAGTACCGAGTTAGTACAGATGGCAGGTAACCATCTAATAATAATAATATGGTAGGCGTCTAATTATTATTTTCTGCAAATCGTGAATCCCTTGTTATAAAAAAAGTCCCGTTTTCATTTAAATTTGTAACGCTTCCTGCGTTCTGTTAGTACACGCCCAAATGTCTGTTAATCGTTTGCAAATAAATCGTTAAAAACCTTGTCGCTACTACCGACGTAATCCCAACACTAGAATAGGGGATGGTAATAATCTGATAGTCATAGTCGTAAGTGTCAAGTTCGTATAGCGACCGAAACTACAGGACGATTATAAAACTATACCCTGAAAAATATTTTTTTAATGTCGAAGGAAGAGTAAATGCTTTATGATTAATGATTATGTTAAAACGCCAGTGATATTTCTGTCAGATAATGTATTATTGTTCACTTATTATCGTAATTAACTTTTGCGTTGTACCCGCCATTACTTTGGATTCGTGTCTGAAGCGCTGGGAAGGCTCAAAAATCCACAAACCCCCAATAAATATTAATAGGGACAACGATGCTAACTTGGTATCCGGTATTAGACGGCTACACCAAAACTAAACGCAGAAACTCACAAGTGAATTAATGCTTGCAACACGGTATCAAGTGCATGCATTCATTAGTTCTCATCTCACTAATATTATTCAATTAAACCTTTCTCATCTCAATGATGTTCTATGGACTTAAGGCGCCGTATCCCCGCTCAAAAAGAAGATGTGTAATTGACTAATTACGAATGTTGGAGAGGGTGCGCTAATATTTAAAACGGTAAAATTGAAGCGATAATTGTGAAAATGTTTAATTAAACACGACTCGTTTAAAATAGAGCAAAAATCTCGCAGGTATTATCTTAAACAGTATTTAAAGAAAGGCTGTGAATTTTTTCATACATATAACTTGTAAAATAACTGAAACAAACGTGTTAATAATAATTTTTGGAGCATACTTTGCGATTTTTTTCTATCGAGTTAATTTTATATAATTTGCGTTTCGGCGCGGGCAAAGTTCAGATATTATCTTCAAGAATAACATAATTTTTTTTAAGAGCTTTAAAACTTACCTTGTTTAAGGGAAATATGTAATAAATCGGTACAAATCTGGGTTGCGGGCCCTTAATAAGTGCTATAACCGTGTAATAATTTTATTTTATTTACCTTATCGCTTATATCTTAATGTTCTGTGTATATCTTAATAATCCAATAAATATGTAAGTAAAAATAATTTTAAGATTTAAATAACACAATTTGCACTCTGTAACGTTGTTTGAAACGTTGGCTAAAGAAGAACGAAGCGCAAAACGGCACAATAACCCAAAAATTTATCACGGTAAACTTTTAGTTACATTACTATATTGATTTAAAGTCATGGTGTTTGAAAGAGAGAGTACGAAAACAGTGTGCGATATAGTAGTGAATGATGAATACTTGGAGAAGGTGGATGAGTTTGTTTATCTGGGTAGTATGTTTACGAGAGATGGGAAGGCTGATAGAGGATATTGAAAGGAGGGTAAATGCCGGTAACTCCATTAATGGAGGACTGAATGCCGTTGGAGCTAATAAAAAACTTTCAATAAAAGCGAAACTAGCAATCCACAATGGAGTCCTGGTACCTACCCTGATGTATGGCAGTGAGGCATGGAACTGGCAGAGTAAGGATGAAAGTAAACTGAATGCTGTTGAAGTGAGATCCCTGAGACGTATGTGTGGTAAAACCATGTATGATCGTGTTAGAAATGTGGATATCCGCAAAGAATGTAAGGCTGATGTAAGTATAATGAGCAAAATTAAGAAAGGGACCCTCAGATGGTTTGGGCACGTAGAGCGAATGAACGAAGAAAGTAGTGTTAAAAGAATATATGATGCAAATGTGAATGGTAGAACAAGTCGGGGACGCCCGAGGAAGACATGGCACGATGAAGTAAATCAGATACTTGAGACGGGCCATGTCAAAAGTCAGAATAATAGAAGAGTATGTATGAGACGATGTATGAATGTGAGTGAGGCAAAGAGTGTGTGCCAAGACCGAGTTGTTTGGCGGTCCGTCCTCTCTGCCTACCCCTGCGGGAAACGGCGTGATGGTTAGTTAGTCTATATTGATTTGCTTAATTCATCCAAAATATCTGCAATTGGTGAGAAGGCAGCTAAATCTTGTGACTAAATTGAACCTTGAGGTGATTTTTCACAAAAACGGCGCTGTACATATAAATCATCCAAGTATTATTATTAAATTGATACCGGCAGATAAAATGCTATCATCTGAAGAAATTCTAACTAGGCACAAACAGATTATTCTCAATGGTAATTATACTAATTATTTACCAGTTGAACGTTTAATACTTTTCAACCACTGTGTGCCTCCCGGTTTTCTTATTTTTTCCAAAGATTATTAGCATTAGTTTATGGGTGCTAGATAATTACAACTGACACAATCCGTAACTTTGTCCCTCGAGTATGAAAGGGTCCCGACTTCAGACGGGGGAAATTGTAGGTTTTGGGGATTATTTGAAATACGATATCGTCATTTTTTATAAGACCATAAAATTCTCGTTTGTAGATTATGTTGGTATTATGGAAAACGAGCTTTATGCTCTTTCTGTGAAGTTTCGCTCTATAAACATAATTTATCGCTGTAATAAAAAGCGTTATAATTTGTAAAATAGGTTAAAAAATCATGACACACATTGTAATGTCTTAGCTTTTTGTTAGAATCGTTCCTTCTTGGGCTGCGTATACACACGCGAGCCGAACTAACGAGCCGGTACACGAATTATGGAGAAGCAATTGCAAGCGGCGATTCGCGCAGCATCAGATAATATGCCTTCATTCCTATGTTGAGCATACTAGGATTTTTTATGTGAAAACTTCTTTTGTACCGTTGTGATTTAAGACTCGACGATACGACAAATAGTAACACTAAAAAGTGACAAACACATAGGTACATCTACAGGATTCAGCCTGCGAGAGTCTCCTCTTTGTGCGGTGCTTCGTAGTCTCCCCACTCTTACCTACTTTAGTTTACTGAAGGTTTTACTTCTACCGCGTGTGAACTTCACACTTTGATTTTATCCATTGAACTACATTTCAATAGAACGAACCACCTGAAACACAAAATGCAGAAAAATATTTTAAGTGTTTTTTTTTAAATCTTGGTTACCATTATTAATAAATTTATTGTAATAAAGTTAATGCATACTGACGCCCTCCATGGTCTAGGGGTTAATTAAATTGCATGGTTTCACAATTAATTTAGTATATTTGCGGCAAGTTCCAGAGTGCTAAATATTCTTAGTATCGCCCTGTTGAAAGACCACTATTCAGAATTGAAACGTTACTTGAAATTGCTTTTGCCGTGTTTGTTGACCAGATTTGAATAGCTCAGTATTTCCCACCTTCTTTTCTCCCACTCCCTTCTCCCCATTACCTTCAGCCTCACAACATAACCCAATAGGGGTGCCACCACAATAATTAAACATAGTCTCAATGGAAGGTTTTTTCTCATAGACGGTTGGAAGCAGTTGGGACTATTTTTTTTAACTAAACATTATTTTAATATAAAGACAAAAACTTTGTTTACAACACTATTTTGATAGATAATCAACATGTTTCGTAGGCGATGTCCACTTCTTCAGAAAATGTGTTGAAGTTGGTTAAAGTTAAAAATTAAAACAAATATCAATTTAGGAAAGATGATGGTGGGGGGGGGGGGGACAGGCGTATGAGCGGAGGAAGCTTTTTGAATTTATTTTAAATAAATAAATAAAGCCATCACCATGTAAAAACCATTTAAAATAACTTTTCTTTGAAAGCTATTCGAGCAAAGCGCACTTGGTAAAATATCACAAAATTTTAAGTTTGTTAGCACAGCAATATCAGAATGTCGTAAAAGTTACACTTGCAACGTACCTAAGTCCTTTTAAATCCATTATTTTTCATATTTATGCTGCTATAGAGCCCAATGATCGTTCTCATATGCATAAGATTACGAGTCTACCATCTCGTTTAAATATGTATTTTATTGAAGCATCAAAAGCTTGTTTTTGTTAAGATATCCTACGTGTGTCGAGTCGCGTCCCAACTCCTCGACCTGTGAGCTCAGAGCTGTAGTCTCGTAGTCTGTCGCTTATCTGCGATTGGTTGGCTGGGTAGTTATTTGTGTCTATTGTGACAAAGGTCCCATGCCCCTGCCGAGGTGACAGTTGTGTGACAAATGACGCCTGACTAACACATGCAGGAGGTTTCAAATTATTGGAACTAATCCCGGCTGATGTCGGGAATTTGTGACACTCCGGGAGCATTAGCGTTGTGGGCCGATTCATACATCAAAGATAATTCTTACAGCAAACTGTGTGAGATGCGTTGGTCCCACTGTTATGTCTATGGTTGTTCTTATGTTCAACAGTCATATTAGATCTGCAATCAAATGCCAGATCCGATTATAGAACCAACAAGTGCAATATTATCTCTAGATCCCGCATTCTGAATTTCTACCAGAATATTATAACATACTTCCCTTCAACACTTTTAAGTTTTTGAGCCTTTCATTACTTAGGTTATTTTTTAATATAATCTCTATTCAGGTGCTGAGTTATTTAATAAAAATTCCTCCCCAGAAAAAAATCGCGAAGTATGCTCAAAAAATTATAAAAACTTAAAAAAATTATTGTTATTTAATATTCTGGTAGAAAAAAATCACAGTGCTCAAAGATGTCGAGAGATTTTTGTTCTTTTGAATGAGTCCCGTTTTATTAAATATTTTCATAACGGTCGCTTACGCCTTATTTATAATCTTTTAATATTAGCGCCCTCCCTTCTATATTATATCTCTCTTCCAAATCATCTTCGTCTTATTTTTGAACACTCACTTGTCTCGGTTTATACAAAAAAAGTCTTAAGTTTTTCTCCCGCTGTGTATTTGAAATCATCTGCCTAAAAATAATTATCTTTTGTTAATCACAATCGCGTGCATTTTACAAAATGATCTTTCGGCCTTGATACCCTCGCCTGTCAAACCGTTCCGAGAATCATCATCCGCCGGAATATGGGTTAGTGGTAGGTGAGTTTTTTCATTTGAGCAATTATTTATCTAATTTTATTTCGCTCACAGGTAGTTTCGGAGCGATCGTCGGCATAAAGAATAACCGAAGGGTCCCAAAACCACGGGATTGTAAATTGCAACCTGGAACTGTAGGGCATAACATAACCAAACAATAATAAAATAACTTATCACTTGAATGCCAGAACATTCCGACTATTTTTTCTTTGATTTTCAGGTGTTTAAGGTCGCTTTAATCGAAGTGAACAATAGAAGGAATGTTCTGAATTGAATTCAATCATTGTTCGTATTTCGCATGTAGTTTTGTTTTCACAATAAAACTGATATGTTTGTACGTAATCTAGATTCCGAGTAATGCTGTAATGATAATTATGTTGAGTCATAATATAATTTTTGGCCATTGTAAAACGATTAGCACTGACTGGTTCGTGTGTCTAATGACTTGTTTTATAAAGCGGTGCTTAAAAATATCAATTACTCTAATAAGGCTTTTTGCAATTAGATGGGTAGGTAACTGCTTTACTTATTGAGATGTGACTCATCCCAAAGCACAATTGCTTCTACTAATATTATGATTTACAGGTGACTTAAAATTGGGCTTTCCTTCGGCATTTTGTGGGGTATTATGAAAGTGTTTTATATTTTTATTCTGTGCTGCTTAGATCAGATGTCAAAGACATTTCTTTAGTAGAACTTATTTACAGTTACTTCGGTATAATGTGCCCATTAGGTTTTTCCTAAGTACCCAGTCAACCCTTAGAACCTTTACTTAACCCTTGCAGGAGTGGCAGGTGTGTGAGGATTAGGTCTGGTTTTTTTCCTACCTTCTCTATAAATGCATAGGTACTTATAAATATTGTGAGTTATAATTTGTACTGGTTTCGATATTAGTCATAATTTGTAATAAATACTTTTAATATGTTACAAGTAATTAAAATGCTATTATGCAACGAAACTATATTGTTTAATAGTTTTGTAATTACACTTATTACGATTTATTATATAGATTTTTTTATTAGCCATTAGTTTCATTTACTAATTACAAGTTCACAATTAAAATATCTTTCTGATGGGTGTGGTAGACTTTATACATTTGTTTGACTTATAATATTATTGTGAAGAACCCTTGAGGCAATCAAAACCACGCTGTATGAATTATCAATTTATTATAATCCAATATTGACAAGGTGATCCAGTTTTTGAACATTCCTACCTATTCGTGCACCTACCTCCTGGCTAACTGCCCATCTATCTACTTCTACGAAGTGTGAATCGCCGTATAAACAACCATTATTACCTACTTCACGTTTCATTATTTTATTACAAAGCAGTTCAAAGTAGTGATGCATTGAATATCGGAATTTAGTTTTACGGTATGACAGAGGCCATAATATTATTTCGTAAACTACTGCTGTTAGGTTACTGGGTATTCACTATTGAGTCAATAATAACAACTATGAGTCGCCCGAATTCCATATAATTTTACGCGAAAATTTGACTACAACATTCATGGAATTGCAAGTACCTCCCTACTACTACTAACTACAAACGAATCTACTCGCGGTTCTTGAAGTGTGGTATGCCATAAATTCGACCTTGTAGCATTTCACATTTTTGGCATCTAACCGAAAAACGTTTGAGGTATTGTAATATGAATATAAGCTGTATTTCACAATAAAAAAAACAACCTGCCTCCGAGTGTTTTCATAATAACCCAATTTGCAAACTGTTATTGCAGTAAGTCTAAATGAACAATACCGAAGCAATGTGACCAAATCGACCATGACCCGTAGGTCCTCGTGTGTATAATATTTACTTTGGCTAGGAACCTATTGTGTCATTTTATATATGTTATATTTAACAGTAACCAAATCAAATCACAAAAAATCGTGAATGACGCTTGAATTCGAATATTTATATTCAGATAAGCACAGGTAGTTCTTAGCACATTTAGTTCCCGCATTTGGTGACGTATAACGTATACAGCAGTATAATAATTTATTCGTGATTGATTATGAAAAGATAAGAATTACCTACTAACTAGTTAGGTAGCTAAAATTTTCGTTATAGCTAAAGACAACACTATTTACAAGACATAGTTTTTTATAGATTATAGATATAATATTTTTATAGATTATAGATAAATACTAAAGGCATACAAATACAACATTGAGTCGGCGATTTAAAAAAAAATAATTGTGAATACTTCACAAGTTTCCCAGCTGCTCCCGTCTGGAGCCAGTGAAACTATGGCATCCCCAATTGCGGTCGTGAAGCTGAATCTAGTGGGAGGAGAAGGACATGGGGAGGAGGAAGGTGGGGAAGTACCTGGCTATTCAAATTTGGTCACCAACCACGGTTAAAACCATTTCAAGCGACGTTTCAATTCTGAATGGTGGTCTTACACCAGGGTGATACCGAGAGTTCCACTCTGGAACGTGCCGCAAATGTACATACTATATATTATTTTAAATGAATTAATGATGAAATAACACAAATTAATCAAATAAAATTTATTTGTGCATGCCGGGATTCGAACTCGCGACCTTCGAAGGGCCCTAGACCATGGAGGCCGTCATTGGCCGATTCAGTCCAATATTGTGTTTGTAAGCCTTCTTAAAAGATTTTAGTTTGTTTATGAACAAAACTATTTACATATTGATATTCATATCACTGCACTGGCGCAAACAATTAATTTATTAATCTATTTTAAACATAATTTGTGAAAAGTGTTTTTTTCTTAAAATAATTAAACTGGCACTAATAATTAAACTACACCTTAAATTATAATATCATCGCTTAAAGAAGTGAGTTGGTATTAAAACAGTTTTTTTTACCTTAAACTCGTTTCCAGAAAATGTTGTAAATTTCTATAAAATTTTGTACATCAAATATATCTTTATTATTGGAAAAACTGGAAAGTATTCCGTGGAAATATATTTGCTTAGCCTTTAAGATTATTAAATATTTCCTCGCATTAATTATTAATCAAATAATCAGTCATTGTTCCCAAATTGATTAGCGAAGCTTTTCAGAATTTTCACGGTCACTGGCTGGTGTAAGTGGTTGTCGCCATTTTCTCAGTAATGAATTCACTTGTCTACGTAGACAAGGCTGTCGTTATACTGTGAAGGGTACTTCTATTACCACGGAGGCGAAAATCCAACATATTAGATTCGATATTTAGGTAAATAGTCCATCATAATAGTCCATCATTCGATATTTAGGTAAATAGTCCATCATAATAGTCCATCATTCGATATTTAGGTAAATAGTCCATCATAATAGTCCATCATTCGATATTTAGGTAAATAGTCCATCATAATAGTCCATCATTCGATATTTAGGTAAATAGTCCATCATAATAGTCCATCATTCGATATTTAGGTAAATAGTCCATCATAACAGTCCATCATTCGATATTTAGGTAAATAGTCCATCATAATACAACGTGTCACATTGTGTATAGAAATATTATTGTTTATTTATTTTTATTTATTTATTTTATTTGACATAATATACATATAACAATTTAAAATACAATTCAGCAATGTCGGCCTCACTGGGTAGCTCACCTATGCTGAGGCCTCCATTTTATAAAACAAAAATTTATACATAATACATTAAAAATAATATAAAAATAATGCTGCATAAAAAAAAGCTAATATTAAACTAAAAATAAAAATTTATAATTAAGGAAAAATTATAGGTAAAATGTATTTTTTATGATGTGTTTTATATTTGTTTTTGTGTGTTACGTGTATGTGTTTTATTCTTATTATGTAATGAGATTTTGTTTTTTTTTTGTTCTTTAATCCATTTTTTAATTTTGAGTATGAATTTATTTTTGTTTTCTTCTATTTTATTTTCAAGGGTAAGACTGTTAAATGCTTTTATAGCATGATATTTGTAGTGCCTTTATCCAAAGCTTGTATTCACTGTTGGAGTTTTTATGTTATTTTTGTACGATTGTCTTACTGGTCTGTTAGTGATATTTTGAGATTGTTGAAATTTGTTTTTTTGGTCGAAAATGTAGTTTAGTAGAGTTTTAGCGTATAATTGGCGTATATCTAGTACGTCACAACTGTTGAATATTTGGTATGTATCAGTCTATGTTTTTTGTATTGCCTTTAAATATGTTTGTGTGATTTTTTTCGAGTACTTGTGTACCAACGAACACAGGGCGGTATCTTTACCGATTACACGACTTTATTATTATATTAATGTATTATATCATCAATTGATATAAATGGATATTTTAATTATGTTATTATTATCACGAATGTACGAATGTTGAATATAAATAACATAACACACGCAATGATACAATGCAAAGCTCTGACACTTGTGATAATTATTAATGAAAAATGGCATTCAACCTGTAAAAAAAAATTCTGTGATATCTATTTTAAATTTTTGACCTAGTTACGCCGTCTCTTCAACCTGCTTTGACTGAGGTTTGACTGAGGATTGAACCTTACTTCCCAAGGACTAACTAAAATGAGTGAACGTTGACACCGCTAACCGCCAAATCCTAATTGGATGGAACCCAGATTTATTTCGTAAATTGCTGTGAAATTTTAAATATGGTTTCATCCGATTTCAGAAAAAATCGTTTTCGTACGCGTGTGTGTGTGTGTGTGAGTGCCACCAAAATAGAATAGAATGTTGATAGAGTGCATCGTCATCGAAGTGGGTTAATTTCCACCAAGATTTGAATTCATTCATTCTTGAAAACAAAAACTAAATTTAAATAGATGATCTTAAAATTGTCAAAGTACATAGTAGAAATATGTTCATAAAATACTACGTTTAAACTTATATCAAAATCCAATCCTCATTTAGTTGAGAATTTATATACGAAAACACAATTTCTGCATTGCTTGCGTAAACGATTGATTTTCTTTAGCATTCAGCAAAAAATGCCACAACCGTTCAGTCTTAGTAATACGTAATTCGGTTTATTGGTACATTGATTGATTTCAATTTAATAACAATAACACGCGAGATCTCAAGACGGATAAATAATGTACCATGAAATCACTCAAATCTTGTGTAGATATATCTGGAGCTGCTTTAGTGCGAGTACATCACTCATCTTATCTAGTAGAAGTCATCTAGCAACACTTAATGTAATATTCCCTCTTGAAACAAAAGTGTATCTGATTTAAAAATCCGCAAATAGGGTCTTGTGAAAAAAGAGATTTATCTCCCTTACGTTATTTACCGCGTTGCGTAACGAACAACTCTCATTTTCCGTTGACAAAAAAGCCAGCATACTGGATTAAAATTCATAAAATGTAGCGCACGATTTGTGTTTCGAGTTTTTACAGTGTAACGACTTTATTGCTGAGAATCAAGGTCAGCTAATGAAACGAATGACTGCTCTAGAAGTCAACTACTTCTAGGATTCCTAGTCGGGCAGGTTATTTGATTGGCCCAGCGACTAGATGCTGGAGATTACTCGTGTAGGAAATGATTCGTCTAGTTACTCGTACATTATTGTATACAATAAATTGTGTTATGGTAAAATGTTTGTTGCATAGCATATTGATCATCAGATTTCGAATAATAGGTAGGAACTTATACTTACACCTGTTCTACAATAATAATATGAGTAAACATTGCTTGTGTGGTTAGGGTCTATGTATATCAAATTTGGTTCTGCCATTCTTATTATTGCACTGAAATCAGAATATTTATTATTCATGCAGTTATAGTCTGTCTAAAAAGAGTAGAAAATATAAAAATTGGAACTACTAAATTTGTAGACTGGCAACACCAATTTAACTGTCAAATATTTTTTTGAAGTGCAATGACACCGAATGTACAGAACACAGTAAACCACATTAAAAAAAAAAACATTTTTCCTCCATGACATAAATTTGATTAAAAGGTGATTTATAAAGCGATTTGCTTTAATTTAATTTAACATTAATTTGAATTTAACAATAGATAGAAAAGAAGAATCACTAATGGTGAGTTTAGTTATACTACTTTTAGATCTGAATGAGTTAAATATATTCAGATCTAAAATTAGAGACATGATCTAAAGCCCAGGCAACGCTAGGTACTTTATCTAGTATTAAATAAATATGAGCAATTTCTAAACTGTGCTTTATATTTTATTACATTATAGTTATTCTTCATTATGTTAACACAAAATTTCAAAAGTATAATAATAATATACCTATATTTAATTTTGAGATATAGGCGAATCTATACCGCAATGTAAAAATATTTATTCCACTATTATACCTTTTTAATTTTTTATAAAAATGTAGGTTACACAGCTTTACTTTAACACCATGAGTTATGTGTTTAGTATTGCCATTTGATCAACAGTGGCGCCCTCATATATTTTCTACTCTTATTTGACAAACTGTACCTATGTGGCTTTTAAATATTATTCATTTAAATTTTAAAGTAGGTAAATAGCAAACTCCATTTTTTGGTTCGATTCGAGTTCGGTTTACAATGACGGACCAATTGAAATTCGCATTTAATATATAAACTACCGGTTGATTTTGATATCTGATGACATTTGGCATTATTCCGAAAATTATGATGAACCTCGCAAAAATTATACCATGCATATTTCCGTTTCAGATATTATAATTTTATCATAAACAATATTTTAAAGTGTCATTATTGCACATTTATCTGAAAAGCTATTATTTATTGGGCAGGTAAGTGTATTCCGACCGCTCCAATGAAGTATTCGGCGCAGGTGTTCAGGTAGTTAGCTGACGTGACAAACCTCAATCTTGCTGAGAAAATGATAAAGCCAGGTAATCGACCAACTCATTACATAACTGACAATAACAAGCGATGTTTTAAGGTCAACGGCTCTCTGTTGAGTCGCTCGAGGAGTACCGTCAAAAATCTGTTGTCTCGCGATTTTTTTTCTTTAATTAAGACAACTCTATTTAATTTTTTCATGGCCTTTGTATCTTGACATTTTGTGTACGGCCATGTATGACTTATGAAGTTATTACGCGAGGAGATCTGAGGTGAAGGCTTTTGTTGTGTCGTATTTGTGTTTGAAGAGGACGCCCGTTGAATAATTCAGAGAAACGTTGGCGGCATAGAAATGTTAATAATTTTATAAGGATGTGTTTGTTTTTTATGATTCTTATCAGCGATTACATTCCTCAACTGCTTTACAACAAAAAGCGTTAAAAGCATCTCTCAGTAAATCAGACGCAATTAAATTATAACAATAATTGTACAAGGTTAATTTTTGTCTATTAATTTAATAAGAAATCCGTTTGCAGATTGAACCCCTTGCTTCAAAAACACTATAATTTGTCGTCGTGCACACACTCGCCGACTTAAACTTATTTCTAAAACGTTTAAATATGTAGAATGACAACATTAAATGAATGTGTATGAAATTATCATTTCCTTGGAGATAAATAAACCACGAGTTCTAAGGCCACTCGCTAATGGATTACGCCCATAAAACACCTTGTCTTATCGTATATTATTTCGCACAAAATCCTGCCCATGAAATACCAATACAAGCTATAAAGTATTCGTATGCAAAATCCTCCGATATTGAATAATTGTGAACTTTAAAATTCCTCCGCCAGGACTGGGTAGTGGGTACTGGGTAGGGGCGCCGCAAGCCAAGAGGTGTGGGTTACAGCGCGCTCCTGCGGGCGGCAGCTTTCAACATTAAATTAGAATAATATTATTAGAGATAATAGATGGCACGTCTAGAAACAATCTCCCTCGCCTCTGTAATTTCATCACAAAACAAGCTGCGAAAACAATTCCCGCTGTTGAGTTAATCGCTATTCACATTGGGTGTAAAAAGACGAGATTCTAAACTCCTGCATATATTGGGCAGCACCCAGATATTTTGGAAGCTTTTTGCTGCTTGGTAGGCGATGTAACTGGTTGCATTTATGATTTGGAATTTTGCAGTAGGTACAAGTGACAATCGATTAAATGAATTTTCAAAAAGAAGAAGAGTTTGAGAGAATTTAAGTAATGTCAAAATCCACGTTTTAAAGTAATTCAGGAGTAAATTAGGTATAATTTAGCAACAAATGTTTTTTCCACAATTTCGGAAACTGCTCCACACTCCACACTGCTACTATAGTTATATTCCATTAAAAATCAGGACAGCAATTTTTGAACCGTTGTAAAAGTATCTCATTGTGAACAGTGTTTTATAGCGAACAGTTCCAAGGAGGAATCGCCATTTTTTACTGAGGTAACGATTATTAATGAGATTATCTTGATTGTTATATAAGTAGTTACCGGATAGATTCAATTCCCAACGTGCGTGGGGCAGGAAACCTTGTTCAATCCAAATAAAGATTTAATAATTATTTTAGAGTGTTCTGGTGCCTGAACCTAACTAAAATTGAAGCTGACCAAAATTGGTATTGCCTGTTTTGTCGAATCCCTCCGCCATCAATGACACAACTTATCTTCAAACCGTGCGTGGGAGTGCGGGAATATTGCAAAACGGAATCATACAATATATTATAGTAAACATTGCCTCCTCAGACCATATCTAATTTGGCAATCACCTATGGTCTGGCGCCCCTAAAAAACTGCAAACACTGTACAATAATTTTGATTCACTTCCCTACGAGAAACTGAACGGATTGCAATCTTCAGAAAAAAGCCCTAAACACATCATCTATAAAGAATAAAGATGACAAAAAGTCCTAGGGAAACTTTGGAGCCTTCTTTAAAATTAGTAAAATGGAATGAAGGATTAATAAAAGAACATGGATTAGAACTGGGGAATAAAAACGTATGTATATTATGTACGAGTAACACTGGCGCCCAACGTGGTGCATAAAACAACCAGCCCCAGCCCTGGCTCTATTACCGAGAAGCCGCGCCCAGGTCACGCTCCTGCCGAAGTCATCTCACATTGTCTATGATGGCTGTCTGATTCCTACTATTGAATAACAATCAGGTGTGCTGTAACTTGTAACCTACCCGCCATAGCCTACTATACCGAAACTCCATTATAACCTCTCTGCTACACGCTTCTTTATGCAAAAGAGGGAGAGGTTACAATGGATGTATCAGCGGTAAGCCTACCCGATTGATAGAAATTACGCTTACTGTTACATGCTCAATTTTTTGTCACGATATTTTGAATGCTTAATTCGAAATCGCAATGCCAAAATGAGCCCCGGGGATAAAATTGTAATCGAAACATCCATCTTATTTTTACGTAGGCACAAATTAATGTTTTCAATTTCATAACAGTCTACGTATGCGAGGTTCGTGTGTCTTTATATTGTATGTTTTCTGTCCATTCTTAATTTATTGCAGATAATAAATTAATTTATATAAGTAGGTATTAGATATTATTTTTTATTATACCCGCTTATTCTGCAAGGTACGAACATACGACAGACGTGTGAATAAAATGATTTAATGGTAATATTATCTAAAGCCTCATTTCACTTCTTTCATTCCTCACAGCTTAGGCTGGTAGTTTTTCAGATTACTCTTAGTATTGCCTTGTTGAGAGACTTTTCGAAATCGCAGAGTTGCTTGAAATGGTTTTAACTATGTTCAGTGATTACTTCTAAATAGCCAGGCATTTCTCATCCTTTCTGCCTGCTTTTCCATCTGCTTCTCCTCCCCACTTCAGCCACAGAATTGTTTCTCCTCTAATTAGGGATCCCATAATCTCACTGACTAACACACAAAAAGCCTATATGAACTTGATAATAAATTATTGTACGATGAAGGTACCATAATCCAGGAATAATTCTGTACCCGGGAAGCATACGGATGCAAGTCCAAAAAGGTAAATGTTCAGGAGAGCCAAAAAACATTTTTTTCTGTAAGTATGGTCTCATAACTTCTTAATGTTGATAGATAACAAAAGAAGTAGTAATTAAATCAATTAGTTCGGTTTTAAAAACGAGCAAATAAAACGAAATATTTTATATGAAAAGCTTTTAAAAATATTGTTAAAAAAACGCTACCAAAAAACACGGACTTGAGTCTTTCTGCTTCAAAATGAAATGGAATATTTTGTTATGACATGTGGTGTATTATGAAAGGATCAATGTTTGAAAATTGTTCACTTCCATAGAAAGCGTAGTAATGTTGGAGGCAGAAGGGTGCAAATTGATTTGAGTCATAATACTCAAAATGCAACTAAATCATAAAGATGCAAGTTCATGTACATCTTTCTGATTCTAAGATAGTTGTTGCATTAAAGGTAGTTGCATCCGTATACATTTTAGAAAATCCTATTTTTCTTCATGATAGGACTTTTATCTTTCTGCCACTGATAAACATGATAATTTACTTCAAGTCTGCATCAAAAACTCATTTCTTCAAATTTTGGACTTGCATCCGTATGCTTCTCGGGTACAGAATTTATTGCAATAATCTAATAATAAACGCTCTTCACTTCATTTCAATCGTATCAATTTTGTAAAGAAAAATTAAAGCCAAACAAAGGAATTCCCAGAATAATTAATCAATTATTTCGCCTATGACGTGTTTTACTTTGTTTCTGAGAAGAATGTTAATTCGGGGTAGTATAAATTGGGCTAAAATTTATCACCTGTTTTTAAAAACCGACGTAAATATTAAATTAATACTTTTATAAAACAGTATAATTAACTGCCTAGTATTTTTATTTTCTAACCACCATATTTAAATACTATCGTAATAATTTTGATATGTGTTCCAAACCGGAACCGGTTTTCAACTATGCATTTAAAATACCTGAAAATATTACCATTAAAACATATTATGCTAATTTAACGAATTTAATTCATGAGGCCTGAATCATCAGTATAAAAAGTAGATTTAAGATAAACGATCTATGTCTTAACTTGTAATAAAATATGTAATAATTTGATGGTGTTTTCTCTCTCAGATCAATACCTTAATTTTAGGTTTAACGGCAATAATAAATTATCCAAATTATATGAATTATTGCGAAATTATTAATATTTTGGTTTACGCCATAATCACGCATGTTTAAAATATGTGCCAGGGAGTCTTTATCTAGTTGCCATAGGAACAGTGGTGAACATTTCTGTGGTTTTAATTGGCTGAAGGAAGAGTCCAAGACATTAAGGTGATTAAGGTATTTCTAAAGAAATTTTTCATTCCAATCTGAATCGGACATTTTATTAAACTAATAATTCGCAACGGGAGTCTTTTAGACACGTGCGATAATTATTATCATTGCCATCCTAATTTTGTTTGGAATTTGACTAAATTTTCGCGAGACAATTTTGCTTAACGGTTTTCTTTCTTGTGGACGCTGAAAACTCTAAAACCCGAATTTAGCCACCAAAAATATTATTTTAAAACCGTTGAGGTAATAATTGAAATCTCCAAAGAAATATATTATGCTACTTAACCTCCTCGATTAAAACAATCGATTTGAAGGTTTAAATTAATATATCTATGGAATTTTGTCAGTTTTAAACCTTCATGTTTTCGAGAAATCATAATACGTAAGCATCGTCTATAAGAAAAATGCTAGTAAATACCTTGTAATCTTTACATCTTTCTCATAAACCAGGTTGGTTACATCTACATAAATTAGCAAAAACGCGTGAGATAGCAAAAAACACCTAGTGCCTTTCTTTCTCCCAAAAGTCTGATATTTTTCTCCCGATATGAACGGAATAAATGCTTTTTACATCTCTCGTATAAGTATACAGTGTACATTGTACACCCCAAATTGCGTCATCGAATATAGTTTAATCTGTCATCGTATTACAAACATATTAATGGATGGACTGTGAAATTATAACACCGTTTTGAAATAGTTAGTACGCTTTATACGCGATAAAGCTTTCAAATTGTTTCAGAGTTGAACAACGGTCGATGACACTCGAAGGCGTTTCCATGGCCCGAAATTATACCGCGTCATCTGCAGATCACATTTTATAACGAGCAATTTTCGCGCAATAAGTTTGTAACCCGTGTTTAGCCAGTCGTTATCTATGAATAATAAATTCGACTTGGTGTATTCGACTTGGAACATTTCTGCAACACCAGGTCCACTTCGGGGGCGGGCCTCCTAATATTTTTGCGGCGTGATGTTATATAATTATTGATAAATGGCCGCGTCAAGTTATTTAAATTGGATCAAAGCCCGCTGCTATAAATGTTACGAGAGAGATTTTTGAATAAGTAATCTATTTTTTATCGCGAAATTACGATTATCCATAGGATCAACATAACTGTCACTTTCTTCGTGACGTGTTCGTTACGTTATTTTTGATCCTGGAAAGACTTTCGCTGTCATCACTGAACGATAGAAATCATTATTTCAAGCGCCTTTTTGTCGGCTTATTTTGTTGTTGAAATTGACTAAAACACACTGGAATTACTTGAATAGCTTGCCAGTCTTCACACCTTTGCATTTGTCATGAAATAATGTGTAGTCAATGGTTAAAATAAGTAGCTTATAACACATATATTATTATCTTCAAATCAGTTAATAAACTCCCACACAATCATGGCGTAATAATAATTCGAAGCATTGCCTTATACGGCTTCCACGCTAATAGCGACCAAATTCACTTAAAACTATTATATTATAATCTACGTTTCATGAAACAATTTGACAAGAATTTGATAAAACCTAAATGTATTGTATTATAATCTATGATCCATACAAGATCATTCTTTTACAAGAATTCGGTAAAACGTAAAAGAAATATATTGTAATCTTCTTCTTCTTCTTGTGCCCTGTCCGTTCAACGGACGTTGGCTATCATGTTGGCTATGCGGACTTTGTTTACTGCAGCCCGGAATAGCTCCACGGTAGACTGGCCATACCACTGTCTCAGGTTTTTCAACCATGAGGTTCTCCTTCTTCCAGGGCCCCGTCTTCCGGCAATCTTTCCCTGCATTATGAGATGCAGGATCTCATACTTCTCTGGATGTCTCATCACATGTCCAAGATATTTAAGTTTTCGGATTTTTATAGTTTTAATTACTTCCTTTTCTTTATTCATCCGAACCATAACATCTTCGTTTGTAACCCTGTCCATGCAGCTTATTTTAAGTATTCTTCTGTAGATCCACATCTCGAATGCCTCAAGTCGCCTAATAAGTTCTTCAGTAAGCGTCCATGCTTCCATTCCGTAAAATAATATCGAAAACACGTAGCATCTGACCATTCGCATTCGTAATCCAAGGTTGAGATCATGACTGCAGAACATTTTTTTCATGCGGATAAAGGTTGCACGAGCTTGCTCAATGCGGCATTTGATTTCAACTGAAGGAACTGTAATCTATGATCCATAAACACTTTCACAAGAATTTGATAAAAGTAAAAGAAATACATATATTATAATCTACTAGCAGACCCGGCCACACGTTGTTATGGCTAACGAAACACAACGCCATTACCCAACCTTAATAAAATCCATATCACCTGCTTGCCAGGTGCCCGCTGCCCGCTGCCTGAATTGAATATTTGAATTTCTCGGCTTTTCTCTACTACAATAAGCATGTATTATACATATAAAAGTTCCTCTTGAATCACTCTATCTATTGGTGAAAACCGCATGAAAATCCGTTGCGTAGTTTAAAAGATCTATGCGCACATACATTTTGAGCAACTTCATTTTATTTTATTTTTTATTTTTAACTTTATGAGTAAAACCTCAAATTGTAATATTTAAATAAATGAAGACAATATAAGCGAAACTCAATCGAAAATCTGGAAACAGAAAAATCAGAAAAACATATTGACACCTCTGGGACTAATTGATTTTTTTTTGTGATTATGATTTTTCTGTTTCCAGATTTTCGATTGAGTTTCGCGTATATTGTCTTCATTTATTTACACTTCATTTTATACTATGTAATGATGATCCATACAACACTTTTACAAGAATTTGATAAAAGTAAAATAATTATATTATAATCTATGAACCATACAATACTTTGACAAGAATTTGATAAAAGTAAAAGAAATATAATATTGTAATCTATGATCCATTAACACTTTTACAAGAATTTGAACGCTGGTGTGAGTGAGTGTCATTAAACAGTGCTCGGTTATTATGGTAAAGCCGCCGAGAGCTCCATTTTAACCCTCTCTTTCTGTGTAATGGGTGCATTCATCGTAAGAAAGAGGGAGAGGTAACAACGAAGCCATCATCTGTACTATTTATAGTTATTAGTTGTCGGTCATCTCAGCCAGCATCTTTTATTAGACCTCATGAATGAAAGTCAGGTGCGGAATCGTGCGGAGTAACCTTCAAGCCGCTTATTATAACTAATAACTTAGACTTAGGTAAACGTAAAGTCAGAACTAAACTACCTGTCCATTAAAGGTCTAGATTCGTTACTGCAATATCCCTAGTGGCACTTAGTCAAATAGTAAGGAAGGTTTCTCTTTCAGCACAAACTGATATTCTGTTACGTGTTACTTTTTGCCCATATTATTCTTGGTGGTATTCTACTATACCGGCATTCAGCCATATTAGAGTAGTTACTGACCACTGACCAGTGATCAACAACATCTTTTAGCAAAGCGGTCAATTTACCTATTTGTTAAATGTTCATGTTTAATGAAGTAAATTTTTTGACATTTCTGGGGATTTCAGCGGTTTTTGTTGGTTTATCAGCTAGTTTTGAATAATTTCGTTCAAACCTTCCTGGATCAATCTATTTATCCAAACGTTTGGTGAGAAACATAAAAAACAGGTACCTACTACAGACTTTACTTGGCAATTCATTTAGGACGCGGGGTAAGGTCAGTAATGATCAGCTATATCAATGGGTCAATACGTAAAAAATAGTTAGGGTGCAGGCGAATTCTCTAGTTATTGTTTTTATTTAATGTTTATATTCAGTACTTTCTATTGCTGTCTGTATTGTCCTAAATGCTTTTATCCTAAATAAATAAAAGTTAAAAGAAAAAAAACGAGTGTGCTTTAGACCACACAACTGAAGTAAAACTTCTTTAGCTCCCGCTCTTGAAGTGATTTTTCACAAAAACGGTGCTTTTTTTTTTTTTTTTACATTAACTCCACACAGGAGGCCCTGAGGAAAATAATTTCCCTCAGGGCCTATGTCATCTGGGATGCTGTGTGGAGGGTCTTTTTGAGGAGAGGAAGGAATGAACATTGGTATTGAAGAGACCCATGTTGTAGGAAGGAGGAAACACAGAGGCCGGCAAATCATTCCACAGCCGAGCTGTTGAACACAAGAACGAGTCGAAGAAACGACCCGTTCTCATGTGACAAATGTCAACTGTGTACAAATGTTGGGCACGCGTTTGGCGTGTTTCCCGACTATGCACCGGTGCCGAAGGGATCAATGATGCTAGTTCCTCGGAGCATCTTCCATTGTAATACCGGTAGAACAAGGATAGCATTCCCACCCGACGCCTGTGCTCTAAAGATTGCAATCCGTCTCTTAAGATGGGAGAATCTATCAAACGGACCGCCCGTTTCTGCACAGAGTCGAGGGTATTTTTCAGGTATTTTGGAGCTCCAGACCAGAGGTGGCTGCCAAATTCAACCGTGGGGCGCACTAAGTGCACCGTGGGGTGCTCTATATATTATCCAATTATTATTATTATTATCTATATGATATGGAAGAGAGAAAGAAAATGTGCGCGCGCACTGCTCTCCCTTGCTCCTACAGTGTGATACAGACAATAGGCCTGCACTGTCTCGTAGATAAACGAAACGTAACTGGCTATGAGAGAAAGAGAGAGAGAAAATGTGCTCGCACCTCTCTCTCTTGCCCCTACAGTAATATACGAAACTCTCTCTCTCTTTCTATCTTCACTAACTTATATCTCCCTCTCGACTACCGTTCGTCTCGCTTTTCGTAATGCTCTCGTCACACATTCACTAGCTTACTCCCCAAGTCAAGCGTGCGTGAAGAAGTTTTACTTCAAAAGCAAAAATTACCGCAAATGTTTTAATTTTTTTATTTTGCCAAGTGGGTCGTACGAAATGGGCCCGCGCAAGCTGCGGGTTGTAGTTCACTGGACTAGAAGAGGCTTGGCGCATTTCGTTTTTATTATAATTTATAATCTGAATTAAGTTCTTATTTTACTTTTGCTAGTTATACGAAGATAAGATGAATATTAAATTGTTCGAGTTGAATAAAAAGGGTAATGTCGGTTGTATATCAATGTGTACATTATACCTTGATCCTACCTACTAATTACGAGTAAATTGGAGCGATTACTTACTTGACTGTTACTGCCGGTCAAGTTTCTCCCATTTCTCGTTACTCCGTCGTTTATATTACTTTTCTTTTATTGATTGTCCATAGAAATCTGCTTCAGTAGTGATGCAAAAGTGCCCCACCTGGACAAGTTGCGCTGGCTCAACAGGTGTAGGTTTGCGCAACTACTTTACAGGCCACACTCTATATTTCTATACAATATACTTGTACATATATACATATACACAGTCAGCTGCAATGATATAAGGACACGCCTCGGGTACATCGTTGATATTTCAAATATGTTGGTAGTGTAAACATCGACCAAGAATTTCAACACGATTTTAAAACTCCATACCTCATGATTGCAATGACGTTGCAAGGTGAAAGCTGTTTTTTTAAAACATTCATTCAATATTAATAGGAAAATAGTTTCACTCATGGCCTGTCATCTTTGGTGGACGCGCGCTTGACATGTTGAAGGGATCAATGAAGATATTTCCTCCGAGCATTTTACATCGAAACTCCATTACAACAAATACAGCTTTCCCACCTCACTGTCCTCTAAAGATTGCAAACCGTTTTTTGATGACCTAGAAATTCCACACAGGAAAAGCTGTGCAAATCTCAACTCATAAGTATTTTATGAACCCTTCACTAACTATTTAATGTGTTTTTAGGTTCTGTAAACCAAAAATCCAATCAAATCCATCAACGTACCAACCAGAGTTGCATAGTATGAAAGTAAATACACAGAGAAAACAATGTTATCGTACATAACATTTCAGATTTAATTACTAAATTTAAAAGTTTGTAATAAATAAATCAATTACCAAAAAGTAATTTTATTTTGTGTTAAGTGCAAGCAAAGCATTAAATGATGTTACGCTGAAATTGTTTGGAAAGCTGACATTTAATTCCAAATTGTAATCCTTACATAACGTTCCCAGCGCTCAATAACTAGTTTCCATACGCGATGCTCGATGTAATAAAGCATGTTAGCCATACAGACATATACATACATGTGCGAAGTGAAAGTGATAAATGCGAGTCGAAAAATTATATTTTTTTCTGTAATATATATACTGAATGGATCTTAACCTTGATAAGAACAAAACCGGATACTTTGACAGCCTCAACGCAACCAGACATTGCCATTATCTCGTCCTAATGCACATACACATTATACACTACAGAATAAACATTTGCTCATTGATTGAGGTTGTTTCCAACCTAATAAACATATCGGTTAATAATTCGCTGTAATAAAAATAATATAAGCACTCTGTAATTACGGTCTACAGATACAAATAGTAAGCGTTAATGCTTTTCGTTCCGTAAAAACTGGAAATCATATTATTTGTACTGGTATTCTGACCTGCGTTGAAATTGAATTTATTACTAAAGCCGGCAGGGAATGCTAAATTGAACCAACCTTTGCCGTCTGAGCAACAATTTGGCTGCGCAAACCCTCTTCTTAACTTCATAATTTGAGGATAACCATAAATAACAATTATTACTCGGGTGAAGGAATTTGATTGAATCACCGCCTGTAGGAGTCAGGATAATATAGCGCCGATGTTACTCCTACCGACACTTGGCAATTCGCGAAGGTGTTATCTTTATAATTATAATGAAATACATGGACATCATTTCATCACGTGCAATTAACGAGCATCATATCAAAAAAACCTGTTTTGATATTTCGTAGGAACCAACTAAACGATTAAAGTAACTAACATAAAATAATATATAATATCCAATAATTATTATTTGTCAGCGACGTACGAGCACGCTCTTCAACTGTCATATTATTTTGTTTGAGCACCTATCTGAATGTTAGAATGTTGTCATTGAATTAGTTTCTGGATTGGACGAAACTAGTAACAAGTTTATTAGCACATTACCATGATTACCTTTATCAAATCACTTTCCGGCATCCTCCAGGAACGCATTACTAAAAGTAGTTGGTTAATTTTTGTTGCCTCGTTACAATTTTAAACAATATGAAAATATGATTCAAATTATCAATAACCATGCGATCTGTATCGCACGCGAGACTTATTTTTCCGTAGATTAATATTGTACGTACTCACTACTCAGAATGAGTTTACACCTTGGTATTCTGATATTGCAATGCCGAACTTGATATGATTTCAATAGCTTTTCAAATACCTAAGCATTTACCAATTGCTTTTAATCCATTGTTCATTCCAGTTGATATTTGAATGTTGGCTGGTTTCATATATACCTACTATTGTTACTGAGACTCTTGGAGAATTCTTTCAATTGAATTTGCAACACTTATCTCCGAACTCTACGTATGTACTGTTATGTGGAAATGGTATTTCACAAAATGAAATAGGAGCACGCACAATATCGTGAACAGATCCTTGATCGTAATTCACACTCCGATTATCACTTGTGTCGCGGTGGCTTTATAAAAATGCGATGTGGACAATGTGAAAATGAAAGCATAAATTATGTAATGTGAAAGAATACTTCCCTCTCACTTACTACACACGACGCGCGCATATGTGTATTGTAGGTTTTATTGAAATATTTGTGCATGAGGGAAATGTCCGCCGTCAGGTGCCTGCTTGCCTGGTGTGTCGCAAATACATGGTCTATAGCAGCGGTCGTCACACTTTTCTGGTCAAGGGCCGCATAGAACAATATGAGGTATCACCGCGGGCCGCACACTTATGATGTCGGGGGGGGGGGGGGGGGGGGGGTGTTTTACCTTTTTGTTTAGCAAGTTAAAAGAGCAATTATTTTGTATTTAAGTACCGGGTTGCTACTTCCTTCCTTCTTGAGTTCATGATATAGTGTCAATTCTTAATAATAATGCATGTGAATTTTCGCACATAGGTACATACAATAACAAAAATTAACCAATATTAAAGTTTATTAGTACGTGATAAGTGTGTTTTTTGGTCTTTTTTAGATCTTTTTTTTACCTACCTACACCCTCACTGTGCCATCTCTAGGCCCTCTAATTTTCTCTGGATCCTTTATTACCCCCCTGAAAGTCTCAAACGACAATATAATTAATTGTAAAAAAACGGATAGTTTCTATAATTGTACTCGTACATGAAAAAAATATATTTAAAAAGAAAACGGTAGATATTTGTGCGGGCCGCAAAAAAACGGATAATAACATGAAAAAAATATACATTTAACCCGTTTAATCACAGGAGACCATATTTGTCCCAACGCACATAGGTCTCACATAAGACGCCGTAACTCCCTTACTATCGTAGTTAGAAATATGTTTTAATCGGTGTTAGAAAGGAAAAACATCATGCTTTATATTCAAATCTAAAAAATAGCCACTAAAAAAGTAAAATGTACACTTTTATGTACACAAAGTTTTGAATCGCAAATTGAAAAAAGAATTTGAAACTTCTGGAATTTAAAAAAAAAAAAATCATAGAGTGACAAAAAAGTGAGGTTACAATATGTATTTATTATGCATTTGTCTAATAAAATATGCATGTTTTTTTTATTATCAGTAACTTTAGTTAGAAAAAACATAAGGTGAGCCATTTTGAAAACTTTTTTATGTTTGTATGCAAAAATTTTATAATTTAAAAAATATGTATATTTTTCGAATTCTATAATTTGAAAGCGTATTTCATCACCTTTCTAAAACAGTTTTTAGTTTTTTAATGTGTTCAGAAATATTCCAAATATTTGCATTTTATTGTAAAGCGAAAATATTTTGACCATCCGAAAAAAAATCCAAATTTTTGAAGAAAACGGTAGATTTTTGTGCGGGCCGCAAAAAAACGGATAGTATAATTGTAGGATGAAAAAAAATACATTTAAAAAGAAAACGGCAGATATTTGTGCGGGCCGCAAAAAACGGATAGTATAATTGTACATGAAAAAAATATATTTAATAAGAAAAAGGTAGATATTTGTGCGGGCAGCAAAAAAACGGATAATATAATTGTACTTGAAAAAATATATATTTAAAAAGAAAACGCCAGAGATTTGTGCGGGCCGCACAAATACCCGCCGCGGGCCGCATGCGGCCCGCGGGCCGCAGTTTGACGACCACGGGTCTATAGTCTATACGTCTAGGCCTAGAGGCATCAGCATCAGGTGGCGGCCCCGGGGCTGGGGCTCGCGCACTGAGAACGCATCAACTTTAGAAATCCACAAGTCACGTTGACCGCTACCGATTCACGCTCCGCGCAATCGCTCTATCTCCTATCGCAATAATCGCCATTGTTGGCTCGTTGCTTGTTGCAGTTACGGCGACCACACGCATCCGCTTAATCTCGGAATGCAATGTGTCGATCATTCGTTTGTCAATACCCACCACTGCAGATTAGATAAGGTATGCGAGCCTTCCTCAAAGAAAGAAGTGCGAAACCTTCCGCGTCTGCTCTGAATCTTATCGAACGAACGTGTTATGGTAATTTGCACAAGGAAACCATTATTTATGAACTCCGTGAAGTATGATATGATCTTGTATGGTGATGAATTGTTTACAATGAACACTGCCTAGAATAAAACAAGCCAGTTGTAAGACCGATAATGACTTTCGTTCATTGGGTAGTTTGGCTTAGTTTTTTTTAAAAATTATTATTATAATACGTAATTAATTGGTTATTATTACTACCGCTCGGTCAAGTTTTTCGTTACACATGCTATGTAGTCAAGTACAATAATATAAATATGGATTAGTATAATAAATATTACTAAGCCAAACTTCCAGTCCTAGCGTCAAACAGATATCGGAATATTATAGCAGGCATAGATAGATTCGTGGCTTATAATGTTCGTTTAATTAACTTTGAAGGCATAACTTAATCCAGTGCTTAGTGATGAGCTCAAATAATCTAGAATTATAATCAGATCCCACAGTAAGTTTACTTTTCATGATCTGCGTCTAATTGTTTGAATGTGATTATTTTTAAGTCAACCACTCCCCTAATTGTTGTGTTACGTTTTGTGTGGGTTATTTTGTGTTAATACTATTAATTATAATATTTGGCAAGCAGACGTGATTGAGTATCTTGGCGTTTTAATACATAGTTGAATGTATAGAGGTTATTGATCTTATTCAATTACACGCATAGAGGAAAACTGAACGCACAGGAGTGGGAGATTGTAAAACGTATCGTCGGTTTGCTGGGGTTGATGGTTCATGATTATATTGATTATGATTACTTAATGTCTACGTTGATGACCGGCCAACTCAGAATGAAACCAACTCAGAAGCACCTCAGAAAGATCATTAAGAGTGATGATAATTAAATAGGTTAAGTTAGGTTAGGGTTACCGGCTGAGTTGTTGTTTCTGAGGTGTTTCTGAGATGGTTTCATTCTGAGTTGGCATGGAACCGCCTACATTATATCGATTATTAAAATGAAGGAGGTAATAATCCATATCCAACACCTCTGCCGTAGGTCACCCCAAGTGGTTCGCTACGTTTGGTGATTTAGCAGAGGTGCCCGGGTTCATGGGGTGAGGTTTGTCTAGGTCTTGGAGGTGGATGACCACGACACACTGAACCCCAGATTCGTACCCAAGTTAATTACCCACCCCTTTTTCCTTCCCAGAACTCTCCAAAAGAAATTATTTTCCTCAGGGCCTCCTGTGTGGAGTTCATGTAGTTTACCAAAATTTAAGCATTTTGACATTAAAGCATGATGAAAAGAATTCATATAATTGCCTATAGTAAAATTTTATAAGTGAGGGTTAACCCCTTCTGTCTAGTCACCTTTTGTTAGTGCGGGTTACCCCCTCTGTCTAGTCAACTCTTTCAAACTACGATATTCATAGTGACAACAAATACTAATTGAAAAAAGTCCGTATTAAAATGGACACTTTTTTACATTAACGCCACACAGGAGGCCCTGAGGAAAATAATTTCCCTCGGGGCATCTTTGGGGATGCTGTGTGGAGGGTCGTTTTGAGCAGAGGAAGGAGAGAACATGGATCTTGAAAAGACCCGTGTTTGAGCGAAACACAGTGGCACAACCGAGCTGTTGAACTCAAGAAAGAGTTGTAGAAACGACCCGTTTCTATGTGATAAATGTCAAACGTGTAAGATGAAATTACCAGCCGCCTGTTTTGATTTATCCACGAAAAAAAACCAAACTCGCCAAAAAGCGTGTTTTATTTTATTTTGCGAATCTCAGACACAAATATTTAAATGTTTTATGATCATTTTCCACATTATACAATAAAATCATTACCGAAAAACGGTTTTTTGTTATTTAGGAGCCTTTGAACTTTAAAGCAGTTTTTATAAACCTAATACTTTAGCATCTAAAATATTTCTAAGCGATCTAATTTTCAAATCATAAATACATAATTTTGCATCATTAAGTAGTGCATAACCAATAACAATAAATTAATTATATTATTTCCTACATCTGTCATCAGTCATCATGGTTTTAATGAATCGTGTAGCACTTTTACAATAAATTAATTTAAATACACTTTTACCGTCAGTTTATACAGTGTGGGCCTGCGTATGTAGTCCATTGCAGTCATAAAGTAATTATTATTTAAGTAATGATACCCAGTTAAGTAGGTAGATATGCTAGTGATAGTAATCACTACTTTCATTTTTGCCTCGGTTAAATTGCGCGACAGCTATCAGGTAGGTAGGTATAAAACAGAAACCTAAGTAGATAATATTATATGCATTGTACGTGAGATTGATTAACTACGTGGACCTTTAAATATATAATTACAGTATCCACATTTAATAATTTCTAATCATTTACTTTCCCAGATCATGTAGGTACCTACTGTTGATTTTTTTCGTCTTTATTATTAGTTACTCTAATAAAACACACACATATATAATTATCGGCTGTATACGAACTTAATAATATCCGACACGATACGAAGCGTGAATTAGAAGGTTTGCGTGTATCTATATATATTTAAACTTTTTAATAGGTTCTGATTGTTACATTTGAAATATAAAACATTAAAAAGGAATCGAATTTTTTATTATCTCACGCAGTACGTGGTGTGACTTGTGTGCGTGATCTCAGTTTTGTAAATTACACGAATATAAAAAATAACGAATTGATGTTTTCTGAACATCCATCAGATTACCTAGACGAAAAAACACGCATACGATTCGTTTCCCTATTTATTGATATTATTCCACCATTTATAACGAATTAAAATCTATTAATCATCGATTTCATACCGATATATATTTAGCAGGGTGCCACGTCAACTAGTATATTTTCGTGAACTTGTTTTTTTATATAGATTTATGGTAGATCCCAAATATTGAATTCCAATTTAAACGTGACTGGCGATTATACACGAAGTGAAAGTTTTGTCGAAAAATTTAAGTTGTTAGGTATTACTGTTATTAGCTTAGATGAATTAAAATAAAGATAGGTAACCGAGACAACGCGCGTGGTTGCACCAATCAAGGACATACTTGAGATTTGCTGCGTTTAGTATCGCACATAAGTTCGCTCGTCAGCAAGCTGATACCAGCTGTCATAGACACGCCCATATGGGTTTTTTTGTGAAAAATGCCTTCTTTTGTTTTTGAAAGGTGCACAAATCATTATCGAGCAAAAAAAATTCGACGAAATTACTTTCCTTTCGTAAATACACACAAATCGTTTATAATTTAAATAAAATATAACGGAAAAGGTCTAAATAAAATAAAGCGATATAGGGAACGGAAGCGAGGTCTTGGACGGGGACAACCATGGTGACAGTATGTCGTATTCTACTAGGCTGCTTGCTGTCGGCTTGTGGGGGGCAGGCTGTTGATAAAAAAGCATCACATTCTTTGAAGTGGTATTCTTTTTCATGCGTTTCATTTTTCTAAAATTAAGAGATACGCACGAGGTTCTGTTGCACACACACACATAACTGAATTGTCATCCTCTTCTTGTTCATTTGGTTTTAGCTATGAAATATAAAACAAGAAGTGCCATATTTTTAGTTCGTTTAGTACCTATAATTATAACCTGTCTTGTATTTACTCAGTCTATGGTTATTAGTTCCTTATTCAATGTGTGAATGAAATATTACGCTTCACCACAACCACATAAATCAGTTCAAGTTTGAAGGTCATTGGTGAGATTTTAATAATGAACATACGAACAAGATCCGATTCAAGTAAATTTAGTTATGCTTCACTATGGCGTTTTTACCTGCAGCATTACGTTACATTGAAGTTATATCAATGTAGGCTTAAAAAATGGCCACACGTGGTGAACTTGACAAACAACCAGAAGAAACAACAATGTAAATCTGCAAGTGCAGTGCATTTTGCGTGGCGCTGAGATTGATTGATGTAAATAAAATACGTTGAACTTGACAAACCCACACAACGAAGGCAGACCACCACATCAGAAGGTAAGCAAGACTTGATGTGAGGGCATAAGGTACAAAATGTCACCAAAATGGTATGTATAGTTCTACAGGTGGTCAATCTCACCTTATAGATAAGTGCAATAGATTTTCATATGTGAATCATTTTCATTGATGAAATTAATGAACGCTTACTAAAAACCTAGTATATTATTATAGGTAGGTACTATTATAGGAGTCCTTGTATGGAATTTTTATTTTATTATTTTTGAAATGAAAACTTCTTTAGCGCCGTTATGATTTGAAACTCGATGAAACGAAAAATAGCGACACTAAAAAGTGACGGACACATACATATGTAGGATTTGACCTGCGAGAGAATGAGATTGTATAATCGGTCTCCTCTTTGTTGGGTGCTTCGTAGCCTCCTCACTCTTGTCTACTTTAGTTTTCTAAAGGTTTCACTTTTACCGCGTGTGAATTGCACACTGATTTTTTCATTGTATTCTCAATGTACTTCTCACTGTATCCACATCAACTGTATTATTTTTGTATATCCATGTATACTTAGGAGGCATACATTAATTACGTGAGCAGTTTTTCTTCCAATCTAGACTCCCCCCCCTTGGTGAAATAAATTTGGGCCACTTCGTATATTCTTTTCAAGTAACGTTAAATTTTGCACAACCTCCCCCCCTCTTTTCCCCCTTTTGAGCTTACGTAATTAATGTAGGCCGTATCTTGCTCCTACTTTATAATTAGATCTACATTGGCTATGATGTGAGGTTTTCACGACCAAAAATATTATCGTGATTTATTTTGGGGGTATTATGGCGTGTTGCATCACCTCCTTATTTAGCCAACCTTTACAACTACATGTTATTATAATTTCCTATGTAATACAGATATCCGCCAGTGTACAGTGTACTCTGTATACTTATGATTTTACGTATCACTTTTTATGTAGAGCCTTATTTTGGCGAATAAATAAATAAATAATAACACCAAGGTTTCGATTAAATCATGCACACTTTTATCCCCGATAAACAGGCAATGTATTGTTTTAAGAAGTCGATTAAAAAAACAATGCACGTTACACCCCTAGCACGATATTCAATTATTTAAATATTGATGTCATTATTCATTTCTGTATCGCTTTGGCGGTTCGAATAGTAAAATGTATTATTGTGGTCCATTTGAAGGCCACAGAGATATAATCGGAGTTCCACCGACATTGCATACAAGCCTAACGGCCCCATATTCTTTGTTCATTGCCCTAAAATGGGGTGATTTTGCTCAATTTTCACCTTTGAAACTAAATTACTTTTTAAAAATCATCTGTGTCGGTAAATTATTATGTTTTTTATGCATGCTAAACTACCAAAATTCATAAACGTTTGGGGAGTAAAAAAAAAACATGGCGGTGAAAGCCACCTTTCGGAGCACACTTTGATATACCATTTTCGGTGACCGGACAACTCAGAAAGAAACCAACTCAGAAGCACCTCAGAAAGGTCATAAGAGTGATGATAAAAAAATATAAAAAATTGGTTAAATAGGTTAAGTTAGGTTAGGGTTACCGGCTATTTTAAAATTATTTGGTTCATAGCTTTTAATGACCTTTCTGAGGTGTTTCTCAATTGGTTTCATTCAGAGTTGGCATGGAACCACCATTTTCGTAATATTACAACAATACGTCCAATCCCAAAAAAAATTGTGAATTCGAATATTAATGTATCTAGTTATACAGGATGTAACAGCACGTACCCGAGGGATTCTAACTAGCGGTTCCTGAGCGTATTTGGAGTAAAAATGTTGATGTCATTTGGCTGTCCTACGACATTTTTTATCTAAAGGGTCCGCCAAATAACTTTTTTTTTTTGAAAATGCTATAAAAAAAAACTACTGAATATTTTCTCAAATTTCTTTTTTTATTTGAAAGTACAATCCTTCCGGTTAATAATGGAAAATAATTTCATTCAAATGGCTGCCTCGGCTGGCCATGCAGTAGCCTACACGATCGGTCCAATTTTTAAGCACATTATCGATTGTGTGCAGCTGTATTTCACCAATGGCTTCACGAATATTGTCCTTTAAAGCGTCAATTGTCTCTGGCTTGTCGGCGTAACACTTATCTTTGAGGGCACCCCACAAATAATAGTCCAACGGTTCCAAATCGCAGCTCCGAGGTGGCCAAACGATTATTTTTTTTTTTCAATTTTTAAAAAATTCCAATTTTTGCACACATTCTGCAACATTATCATGATTTTCAAAGTAATGTCGCAATATTTCCCAGCGTTGTTCAAGCGTATACACAACCATATTCATTCAGCGGAAGGATAACACTAATTATCTGTCAAATCAGACATGAGCTAAGTGTTACCATTCACGAAATAAGCACTAGTTGAAAAAAAAAACGTTAGATGGACATTAAAAATATTTTTCTAGGCTAGTCCTATAGGCTAGGCTAGTAATATAGTTAGGAGAGTATTAGGGCGTATATATCCTTGCGGTCACTTGACAAGCGTTGCGTCTCGTTCTAACAGCACGTTAAAAATATTTTTCTAGGCTAGTCCTATAGGCTAGGCTAGTAATATAGTTAGGAGAGTATTAGGGCGTATATATCCTTGCGGTCACTTGACAAGCGTTGCGTCTCGTTCTAACAGCACGTTAACACACGAAACAGCGCACATATCGCTCAAATCCATCGCGACGGGATATATTCCATAGCGATGGGATCAGTGGTGACGTTTCATTGAAAAATATATTTTTGTTTTTAATAGAAAAAAAAAATCACCGGACTGCAAAATGCATGGTTAAAATCCCTCGGGTACGTGCTGTTACACCCTATGTATTATATGGGTATACTCTACACTGATTTTACAATATAAATGACTTGAAACTTTTGTTTAGAAATTTATAAAATGTATTTATATTTTTTCGGTCCGAAAATAACAAAAGAAACAGCTTCACAATTCAACCATCAGTATATCTGAATATAACTAGAAACCAATAATTTAACCCTTGTTTTCGAAGCGTCTTTGCATCCATGTTGGCCAAAAATTTTTTAGAAAGAATGGAGTAATTTCTGAGCAGTAGCGAAAATATGCGATGAAATAAGTCACCCCCCGATTCAAAAGTCGCCCCATATTACGGTATTCGCGGTGGTTCCTCTTCAACTAATCAGCATGAAATAACACAAATCCGGTCACGTTCCTAACAAATAATATAATGTTAATAAAATTTTGATAATTTCAATGGAATTAATAAAAAATAAATATTGAACAGGTGTTGTGTTGTTTTCATGTATTTTTTTCTATAACCTTTTACGTTTTTTAAAGTAGGTTCTAGGTTTCACATCTTAATATTCCCAATCTTTTTATTCGTTATCCTAAACATAAGCTTTAAAATAAAACATTGGTGTCATCGTTCAAAATGATCGTACAATTTTTTTTTTTATGTATAATAATCGGATAATTTGTAAAGCGCCATTTTTGTGAAAAATCACCTCAAGGGCGCTGTACAATTTATTAAGAAGCCTTAGATTCTATCTAATTTTACTATTTACAGATGGAATAAAGAAAAAATATGGGGAAATGTATTTTAAACTTTATCTTCAATTCCCTTTTTTGTCGTTTCTTATAAAAATAATTAATAAAAATTCCCAAAGTTTCATACATTTTTTCAATTTGCGGATGAAAATTTGGTTTCGTAAAAGTATAAATTTTAATCATTTTGTGTTTAGCTTTTAGATTTGAATGTAAAGAGTGGTATTTTCTCTTTCTAACACCATTTAGTTCATATTTCTATTAGAAAAAAAAATTCTAACCATGATGGTAATGGAGCCACAACGATTTCTATAAGACCCTGTATACGTTTATATAATTAGCCTGGGGGATTATCTACATTTTTGGGGAAACAAAAAACAAATGGAAAACTACAATCTGGATTAACAATATAAACGTCTTGGTTAATATTTATTCAATTAACTATTCATTATTTAGCTTAAATTTAAACGCGAATAACAAATTAATATACAATTTTATGCAAGTGTTCAGTCACAAAGATGTAGGTATAACTTTCATTTATGTGCGATTGCTAATGGACGTAGGTATTTTTATTCTTCAATAGTAATACAACATGTGGCCTTGTTATTTTCCATCGCTTCCTCCATGTCCTCGAGATCTCTTCAAATATTGTACCTACTAATAAAATATTAGAAGTTTCCGAATTAAATACAACATGTTGCTTACACACATACACAGCGTTGTTATTTTAAAACATTTCTCACAATTTGTCAAGAGTTGTGTATTTTACAACTCCTCTTAAGGTCAGGTGATTGGGAAATTCTAAATAAATATTTATATTTTTATTTTTATTTTAACTTTATGAGTAAAATCTCAAATTGTAATATTTAATTAAATGAAGACAATATAAGCGAAACTCAATCGAAAATCTGAAAACAGAAAAATCAGAAAAAGATATTGACACATCTGGGACTCGAACCCAGGACCTCTCGCTTACCGGGCGAACGCGCTAACCACTGCGCCACCGTGTTGATATCCAATTCGGTCACTTTTAACTGTATCATACTTCGACTAAGAACCACCCACACTATCCTCATTTTTCTTAACGCATATACTATTGGCTGCTATCTTTATGTATGATTGCAAGATTCAAACCCGAACTAAATGCTCTCTAGATAGTGTCTGGATAAATCTTTATCCATTTTATTTAATATGCGACATCTATTGACTTTTCTGCAAGTCTAGGATGAATATTTTTATTTTTATTTTAACTTTATGAGTAAAACCTCAAATTGTAATATTTAATTAAATGAAGACAATATAAGCGAAACTCAATCGAAAATCTGAAAACAGAAAAATCAGAAAAAGATATTGACACATCTGGGACTCGAACCCAGGACCTCTCGCTTACCGGGCGAACGCGCTAACCACTGCGCCACCGTGTCGATATCCAATTCGGTCACTTTTAACTGTATCATACTTCGACTAAGAACCACCCACACTATCCTCATTTTTCTTAACGCATATACTATTGGCTGCTATCTTTATGTATGATTGCAAGATTCAAACCCGAACTAAATGCTCTCTAGATAGTGTCTGGATAAATCTTTATCCATTTTATTTAATATGCGACATCTATTGACTTTTCTGCAAGTCTAGGATGAATATTTTTATTTTTATTTTAACTTTATGAGTAAAACCTCAAATTGTAATATTTAATTAAATGAAGACAATATAAGCGAAACTCAATCGAAAATCTGAAAACAGAAAAATCAGAAAAAGATATTGACACATCTGGGACTCGAACCCAGGACCTCTCGCTTACCGGGCGAACGCGCTAACCACTGCGCCACCGTGTCGATATCCAATTCGGTCACTTTTAACTGTATCATACTTCGACTAAGAACTAAGACTAAGACTAAGAAGGGTTTGAATCTTGCAATCATACATAAAGATAGCAGCCAATAGTATATGCGTTAAGAAAAATGAGGATAGTGTGGGTGGTTCTTAGTCGAAGTATGATACAGTTAAAAGTGACCGAATTGGATATCGACACGGTGGCGCAGTGGTTAGCGCGTTCGCCCGGTAAGCGAGAGGTCCTGGGTTCGAGTCCCAGATGTGTCAATATCTTTTTCTGATTTTTCTGTTTTCAGATTTTCGATTGAGTTTCGCTTATATTGTCTTCATTTAATTAAATATTTATATTTCCTATGTACCTATTGCCAATATTTAAATTGAGTATTGAGTACCTACCCACTTCTAAAGAGTACTAAATAATAATCGCATCTTAGTGCATACGATGATTATTCAACTCAAAGTTGCAACATGACATTTTCACCGATTTATAATATATATTTTATACCTCCTACATAGATAATATTAAGAACCGTATGTGCCGATTCAAGTAAAATTGCATATTTTTTCTATCAATCATTAATATGCTAAGTTATTAATTCCTAATGTAATAGTTACATCATATTTTCTGCGTAGTGACGATTACACTTTCCAATTTAGTACCTGTCCTCGCAGAGTTTATTTTCTCAATAAAGTTATTATTTTAAAAGTGTTCAATTCATAACACATTGACCTACATTCTACACCATTCAAGATATGTCCTTTATCTGTAAGTATTTCCTTCATTCTAAAATTGATCGATCAGTGATTTCTGAAAACGCTTTTCCTATATCCATGTATAAAATATTTTTAATTGGTGCAGTTTGTGGCAACAAAACTGGTTGGTTGTCAGCTTGAATTGAATGATGACCTAAAAATCGAGTCCTCCGTCTATTATCTGGATTCGTGAGAAAATGCTTTTTTAACTTATCTAAGATGTCTCGAAGCCCTTCTCCTCGTCACGAAGTTAATTCTCCTCCATCATTACCTCGCATGCCCCATTCCTATAGCCTATAGCTTATAGCCCTATAATATAGCCTGTTATAGGTACTACTCAGAAAGGTTTTACACCGCACCAGTACCTACACAGTGCACATTGCACTGTATGCAGGGTTTACACATTCCTTCGTTGATCATTGATCATGATTTGAAGATATTCAGAAATCATCCAATTCTTCTTTATCGAAAATGTACACAATTATTTTCAAGCTATAGGGACAACACGAAATGAACACCTTAAAAATAATTCAAATTAATGCACTCCTGAGAATCAACAATATTATTTCATTGATTTAAAACGCAGTTTTAGCCGATTGCCCTTATACCCAAACATCATCAAAACTATAATAAGTAAATTAAACATAGAGTTCATACTTAATATTATAATAATAAATAAATAATTACATGCTTGAATCTAAATGGTAAATAGAATCCTTGACCCCATTATGAATTATTATTGAATACATGAAAGAATCCTCCATGCACGTCATTAGCCATTAGTGTGCTTGTTAGTACGAGTATCATAAATTTGGTGTAATATTGAAGTTCATTGTTAACAAGGTTGTCCTTCAAGTAATAAACGTTTCGGGCAGAATTCATGTATCGCAGCAGCAGCGCAGCCGGTGAATCCGGCAGAGGTCGTGAGTAAAGAGGCAAATCTCGTGAGAAATCTAACATACCTCTCCGGAACATCATCTCCGTAATCAAACGTAATAGTGATTGTTGCGTTTATGCCTGTCATAACCTTCATTGATCATTACTTAATACTAATAGTACTTGTGGCTCGCGGGTCGCCTCGCTGGTGGAATTCACTAAACAATAGCTCCTTTGTATTCGGGAGGCTTTAGAATAGTGGAATTTAAAAGCTTTTTAATAGTAAACTTCGAACAACATGGGTAATAAACAATAATGCTATTAATGCTGGTATTACGTAATAATTGAACTACCGTTTGGTATTTTTACAATAAGACATCAAGATTAATATTTTATTTTATTTTATTTGTTATATAATTTATTTGCGTCATAAACTGTCTTTTTTAAATCGTGTATGACAGTATTAAGAATATTTACGCCATTGACCAATAAAATTACGACATTAAATGATAAAGTGCAACTACTTATATGCACGTAATAGTGTATTTTTTATTTCCTGCTTCCCTTGTCTGCATGCTCATTTCCTAAGCCACTTTGGAGGGACCTCAGTATCATTATGCTAGTTTGTTATCTCTATAACTGCTTCTAACCTAAATTAAAATGCAAGTAGAATTTTTGTATTAAAAATAACGAAACACGTTTTACAACATACTATCGATGGTAACACGACTTGTTGAGCGAAGTGATAAAAATGGTTTTAATTGTGATTTCTCAACATCAGTGAAAACCAGACTAAGCAAAACTGGCGCACTCGCTCTCGTAAAAACGTGTAAGAAAGAAAACTTATACTCTTATTTAAATCGGGAACTATCCAGAATTAGCAGCCTCGGTAGTGCAACAACAGGTCTTTTGAACCTTTACTGTTATGTGAAATTACCAATCATTAATTTATTTTGTAATGTGGAAAATTTGGTTACATGCCAACTCAGAATCAAGTCAACTCCTATTTAAAATTATTTAAAAATAGCCCATTACCCTGACCTAATGTAACCTATTTAACCATTTTTTTAATCACTTTTAACGACTTTTCAAAGCAGTTTTTGAGTTGTCCGGTCACCGGAAAATTTATATGAAAAAATCTCTACCCACCCTAATACAAAGTGGATACTTGTTCATTAAGATTATCCACAATTGCGTGTTTCTTCTTCAAAACATTGCAAATGCATCGAAAATCCTTGTAACATTTAAATCGTTAGAAATATTTGCCTGCTTACTCATTTTAATTACCTACGTACATCCAACACCTCACTGCTAACAAAGAGGCCGCGTTTCATTGAATTATTCGCGAAATGTACTTATTGGATATTATTGGCATGTTAATTTAATGATCAAGTATTAATATTGCAGAGTTTCGGCACCAGACTTAGTAATTGCGTCCCAAGTCTCCACATTGCGGCCACATGCTGGGAGGGATTATTGCGGATAAAGGGGGTTATTCGCTTGTAACGCCTAACATTTATTTTACCGGATGGCTGTCGGATTCAAACATTTCTTTTGCATTCCTGCGTCTGTGAAATGTAAAGCACTGAATGGTTTGGAAGTTAGAACAATACCCGAACATGGGGCTGTCTCGCGTCTCGCCTACTATCGTATACTCCCTCGGGGGCTGATTGTTCGTTTTGAGCATTTACGGCAGGAATGTTTGGAGGCGCCATATGTAATAATGCTGACGATAAAGATGAGCCTTCCTAAAGTCTCCGGAATATGTCATGTAACAAATACTTTTAGCCAAAGATTTGTCTTTGTTTCGGCTGTGTTTACTTATCTTAAAGTCGGAAATGACGTTCAGGCTATAACAACTTTATCAGCGTCAATGGAGACAATAAGGCGAGCCTGTAAATAATAATCCAAGGTAAGATAATCGTTGGACAAAAAAAACATGCAATATTAGGCTGGCGTTTTTGTACCTTTTGTGTCCGAGTGCCTCCGTGCATTCTTGTCTCCGCATTATTTGATAACAAAATATTATCTCAAATAATAATACGGTATTTTGTGGGGCTGACCGTAGCTTAATTTATATCCGTATTTTCTATCTTATTTATATCAGTATGTCAACCTGCTACCTACCTAATGTTTTAATTTTTATCTTTTTATGTTGTAATAGACATTCACTTACCTGCAGTAGATTTAACGTAGGGACAGACTCGATGGTTCGAAAAGGAAAGCCCATTTGCAGTATTACCTAGGTATTATTTAATCAGGTATGATTTTTAATTGCGACAGATTTATTAATTTGCTTAGACCCCGGTTCTACAAAGTATATAGGGGGTTTATTGTTTCTTATTGCTTGTTTTAACATGATCACAAATTCGTTTGAATAAAACAGTATATATAAGATATGGCCGAAGAGTTAATAGGGATTGGCATAGTCGTTCGTACAGGCACAATAAACCTACACGGAAGAACGTGGATATTTACGATGAGCATAATAAAATTAACCGGTTTTTGGAATCTTCCGATAGCGAGCATATCCTTGAGATTTTAATTTGAGGACACCGAGGGATTTTTTGTTTTCTTTTATCTTCGCGGGGCCGACTACAATGTCCGCTGAAACCTTCATAAGTGAAGAGTTCTGATATTATAGGTAGTAGGTACGACTCCACGCTTTAAATAATAGATTAGATGGTTCCCCAAGTTTAGTATCGCCCTTCCCGTAAGTCCTCTAACAAACGCAACTAATGATCAGGATGGTAATCGCCTGAGCCTCGCCATGAATTATAATTATCTTTAACGAAATATTTCTGATAGCCGTGAATTAAAATGGCCGCTGAATAAGTTTTAATGGCTCCAAGGGTTCTGTGTGGATAATAAAAGCGACGCCATGATTGGGGAGTGCAGCTTGGTCCGTAATCAAATTATTTCTATTTGTGGGTTGGGTGGGTGTGTGGCAAGCAAACTCGCTCAAAGAGATTATTGTTGGAGATTCGACGATGATGAGCGCTTATGGTGATGGCACCATATACCTCACTCTGCGCATAGTACAATAATTATTCATAATGCATTACCTCCTACGAATCAAGTTAAAATAATGTATTTCAATAATGAACGTGTAATATAAACATGACTATTTATAAGCATATACCACCAGGAGCGCGATGCACTAGTTTTAGCCTCGCATCGAGTGGGTCCGGATCTCCGGATTCAGATTCGAATGCTGTGTGCTGTCTGTACAATACTGGACTATCCAGATTTTTTTTTTAATAACAATATAAGATAAAGAAAATTTACAGAATAAAGTGGTTTTTTTACAGTCCTCCTCACTAGGTATTCCTGTTCCGAGGCGGACTGTTGATGTTGCTGAATGGGTGTAGATTTTTATTTCCTCGTCTTCTAGTTTCTTGATTTTCACAAAATAACAATAAATAAAATAAAAGTATTTATGTTTGTTGTCTGCAGGTTGTATTGGGGTTACTTCATAATTTTAATGATATCCTCATCTTCCTGTTTACTTAACCATAATTTGATATCTTTTTTAAACATTTGTATCTCCCTGGTGTTCTTAATTTCAATTGGAAGGGCATTATATAATTTTGTAGCATGGAAAAAAGATGTATTTAATTGCGGTAATAAGATGTATTTAATTAAAGTTTTGTAGCATGGCCAAAATATGTATTTAATTGCGGGATGTTCAGTAGTTTTGAGGATTTTGACCTTCTAATGTAGGTGTGTTGGTCAGCAAGGTATTTATATTTTTCTTTAAATTTGAGTATCAAGTGTTTGAACAATGAACTCACGCGTGTCTCTATCTGTTTCATGGGTGTTATTTATTGTATTTAGACTCACCATCGTTAGGTAATATAGAAAACCGACTTGGAAATGCATTTCAACTCGACTTTTAAGTTCGTTAGAATAAAGAACTTTAGGGAAAAATATTATGACTTTAAAAATTTCTATATATTTCTTTATTCACATAAGTAGATCAACGGACGCTGATTCTGAAAATATGCGTTTTATGATACTTAAATAAATCGTTACTTTACCTAGCCTCACGGGTCAGTTGGCCGCGCGTACATGTTGCACCGCGTGGACTCGCACACGCACACCACTACGGTCTGGAGATAATTTCAAAAGTATACATGTTTTTTTTTTAATAATTTATTTTGGGATTTGTTGATTTCATACCAGCCGAGAGGGAATGGCCTAACGCATGACATCACGCGCACCCTGCCAGATTTCGGGCGTTTTGGCCGTGGAGCAATTTGGCGGTTTTAGAAGGCGAATATTCAAGGTTTTTTTTTTTTTTTTTTTTTTTAAATTATTGTAACTCCTTATTATACTTACTAAAATTTTCATTCAGAAACATGTTTGTATTTATACTATTATCAGTATAACTTCATCAGTAGGAAAGGGGATACCATGTTCAACCGTTCAGCTGTTGAATCATGAATCAAACCATCAACGATTAAATAATATGTAAGTTGATGGAAGTCTAGAAATATATTAAAATATATATATATATTCATCAATCTCCCCACATTCTCCTGCTCGGGGTATAACCGTCGTACCTTATTCTGAATGAACTTCCTTGAATAATATCAATTCTATTCTACCTTCAATGCATAAATCTCTCCGGTAAAAACCCTTTAACTTTTAATAACCGAGCCGGCTCGGCGTGGAACGTTTATTTATTGCGTATCTGATGCTTCTATAGGTATGGGGAGTTTTTTCGTCTATTTTTGTTTATCTCTAAGAGGCTTCTGTAATACTTAAACACAAGTGCCTACCTGAATGCTAAGGCGATAAATTTTTTAATCTGTTTCTCAATTTATTTTTCCTCGCGATAAGTTGCTGGTGTAATAAACTGATTATCCGAAAAATACCTATCGTAATGTTATCAAAAGTTCTACTAATTTCATGTGTTTGTAAAATTGCGTCATTGTCTGTCTTAACCACTGTATGCATCATGCTGTAGGTATAATCTTTCGCAATTATCACTCAAATGCTCGTGATTCAAACGAATGAGTCCTTCAACTTTAAAAGAATCCCTGAAATTGTAACCATTGCGTGACGCATGTCCAGGCCAACTCGTCATGCATCAGTGACCCAAAAAATTCTTGGATTGTAAATCAAATATTAGTCATTAATATCTGACGGGACGTCCCGATTCCCGTCAGAGATACATACATTCGGGAATAATAGAGGGGTACATTATGGGAATAAGAGTACCTACTTAAAGTATGCGTAGGTACTAATAATGACTGGGTTTGGGCCGGTCGCGGTCGCTGGTCACGACCCGGGCTGGAGCCGAAGTCAGTACTGAAATCGTAAAGGTATGTTTTTATTCCCGAAGCTTTGTAATGACGATTTTATGGTCCGGCCCCTGCAGGGGAGAGGAGGGACTAGAGAGGATACACACGGACCGCTGACCACTTCATAGGTAGATACTAAACTCAGTAGGTAGGTACTTACCTACATTTCTCATCCATCCTGATTTGGGGCAGTTCATCGCCTCTTCTACCGGATGGAAACATTAGAAAAATGATCGATATTGAACAGCGCAAGCCGAATAATAATAATATTTTGTTCCAAGATACGGGAGGATACTGCAATCCTACATCACAGATATAGTTATACATATATATAAAGTAAAGAAACAAGTAGAATAGATAAAAATCAAATAAAAATAATAAGTTTAAAAATAATAAATAATTATAAAGGGCGTGGTCTTTAGGGAGCTCGGGTCCAGCGCTCACACAGGAGTGGCGCTTGGTGCTGGAAAGGCTGTCGGAGGCACCATGTTATCGGAGGCCATTAGCCGCATCCTGGCTTCAGTGACCCACTGTCTCATCAGGTCGGCAAATCCTTGTCCTAGTTTCGTAAACATTGTGTAGTTTTGGTTTATCTCCAGGGAGACCAGACATGACATCAAGAGAATTAAATATTGCAGTTTTTCATGCCATGGGTCAATCATATAGTATACCTCATTAATATAAGAGAGTATTTATGAGAATAAAGCAATCCATGTGTACCTGTCAGGTCAGAGTTGTGAGACGTTCCATCATGTCTATCTACTAGTGGCGGTTGTCTAATTGTCAAATAAATGTCTAGGGACGACGCAGCAATACTGGGTACGTATCTTCCTAACTCTCAAATAAATCTTTTATTAGGTTGCCATGTATACCCCCCGCTTTAACTCCCACATCTTCCCTGTACTCAGAGTACATGTTCCAAATCAGTGTCCCATAGTGCCATAGTGTACTGATCGCACCGGGGACAAGAGTACCCCTTGCTTGGATAGTACATTCGCTTCAATTTGGGGTAGTTACCCAAATCTTGTAGATTCTTCGTAAAATCACCTCAGCCGTGTGAAATGTTAACACGCTGCCTAGTTGCCAACAGGTGGGCACATTTACGATCCATTTTTCAGAATTGGATAAGATTCTCCGAGAAAGTGAGATCAGTAGGAACGTGTTGCAGATCTGCGCATGCCTCATGAATGGCGACTATTTGCTCGAGACAATCCCATAAAATACCGACTTCATTATCCTACCACGTCCTCGGCACTGCCCGTGGTTACCTGAGAGTAATAAACTGATTTCACAACGGTGAAAATTTTATGTTTATTGTAGGCCGTAAATCATCCGTACGTGAGTTAAGTAAATAGCAACCCTCAACAGCCCTTTACCAATAGGCAAACCGCTGATAACTCTATTGTTACATTTCCCTCATTCTCATTAACGACGCATGTAACTTAGACATGTTGCAATGGAGCTCTCAGCGGTAGGACTGTTATGTTTTGGCGTCTGAAAATCGAACATTTTTATTTTTCTTCGCAGACAACCTTTTTTATGTACCTTTGTTTGAATTGTCTATACTGGACTGAATGGTTGGTGAATGAACATTATTATTATTATTTTATGGAGGTTCGGGCAATTACAATCAGTCAATTAATTATTATTATATTTTAGTTAGTTAGTGATTCAAGGTTTATTGCACTTTACGTCGTTTATTTTAAAACAGAATTTATTAATCGAATCAAAATGTCAACCGCCGGGGGGTGAGAGCTCTCCTAGGCCAATGGTCTATTATTATAGTACACAAATAGGTTCGATTGTGATAAATATTATTTACTTATAGTAGGTACATAATATTTAGGTATAATCTATTCATATTGCAAAAAAATGCAATATCTAAAACACGTTTTTTACCAACATAATTATAATTTATTTTTTATGTGCATACCTCATAACAGTCCCAACTTTTCCCAATGGCATGGAGCCAGTGAGACTATGGCAACCTCGATTCTGGAATGTTGTGCGACTCAAGTTAGTTGAGAGTGAAAGGAAATTGGTAAGAAAAAAGTGGTTGCTTGAAATGTCTTCGTCCGTGTTTAGCGACTACATCTTATTTGCCAACTACTTCCCAACATTCCTCTCCTTATCTCCCTCCCCTCTTCACTTTCTTCAGATAGGTAGGTACCTTCCTTCCTAACAATATACCCCAATATAGGAATTCCAATGACCCAGCTGAGACTGTTATTCTGTAGTAAAGTCTACGGTGACCTGACAGTAGATCCCGAGTTGCCCTAGAAATTATTATAAAATTATAATTTTTGTGCCTTATTTACCAATTTCAGATGTAAAATCGGTTTAAAACATACCTTTAATAAATAATAAGTTGGTATTGATATCAAAGGAATTTATTTAGTGTTGATTTTTTGTACCTATACACTGGTAAATAAGATATGCAGACGAGCAGTTTTATTTTGATAAATTTGAATGAAAATATGTTTTAAACCTTTGTTATTCGGCGGTACACATCTCTGAACACACCTTCGACGACACTAAGTTATATTTTGTGTAAGTAGGTATACCGTATTTTCCTTAAACCGTCCTACATATTGTATAAGTTTGGCGGAAGGTCAACTGTCGGGGGATCAACTGTCATGGAACCATATTCTACACAAATTAACAAATAAACCAAAAAAAATCTACACCATGCTCTGTACATTTATCACGCAGATGTACACAGGAAAATTGTTTGAAAAGTTGACTTAAGAAGGAGGAGGAACATGTCATCTATATATATACTCGTATATAAAAATCAAGATGTGCTTATTTCTGTACATGTGAGTTCTCTATGCATAGGAAATGTTTGAAACTTTCAAAACACCTTCTTTTTATCCTAGCGAAGGTTTCTGTATTATTACAACCACATGACAATACATCTCATTATTAAACTATTAACAATGTCACAATTTTAGAATGAGATTTTTCAAACCATCGATTGTTAAATCAAAATTCAATTTTCGAATAAACTGTTAACCCCTAAAGAATGGTAATATTAACCCCTTGAATAAAATATCCACTTGTGTGGGTCAATTAATTAACTTCTCAGTCGAAATCTTCAAAAATTCTTGAGATGTAGTATTATTATGCAAACCTTTGTAGAAACGAGATATTGTTTTGGTATACCTATCAGAAGGGGTATAAGTAATAAGTAATAAGTGTAGTATCTCTCTCTCGCTGGCCTGATAGCTCAGGGCTCAGAACTGACGTGGGAATGTAATTCGTCTTGTTTGAGTTTGGTCCGCAGCTCTGATTGCATTATATCGGAAAGGTCACCATTGTGCTCCAGATTAAGATACCATTCTTTGTACGCCTCATCCCCCGTTTCATGGAGTCGGGCAGTCGCAGTCGGGGTAATGCAGCGGAGCGGATTGCCCGTGAATGCGGCCCACAAAAAACATCTTTTGTAAAAACAGGTGTTTTTTGGGAACAGGTAAAAGAGTCCCGGGATTCACTTCTGCTCCGGGTTAATCTTTTCAATATGGAAACATTTAGCGAACTTCTGTGTAAATCATTTCCAATCAAATATTAATTATGTCATATCATTGAAGAATATCAATCATACTAGATACGTAATATTAATAAATCAATGTCTTCTTATGTATCCATGTACGTAATCCTTGAAATAAATATTCATTTCTCACTTCATGTTCAAATCAAAGCATTTAATTCTACTTGTAACTTTCGAAACATCAAAATCCAAAGCAGAAAATCTGTGTGCTAAAGAAGCAATAACTCTAGAATTGTGAGCTCCTTGAGTTCCGAATTTTGCACGACTTTTGCTGTCTGGAACTTCTAGGATGACACTATTTACAGCTAGAAGCGCTATTTATTTTGTGAGCTATGCTATGAGGCTTTGAAATATCCATGTGTCAAAAAAATTAATCTTGATATTGAACAGTAAAGTGCATGGAATAATATACGTGGAATAAAGAATATAATACCAGAAGTGCCTTCGGTACAAATTTGAATGTGAAAAGATGTGCCACTGACTTAGTACCTTTTGGTTCTAGACTTACTCTTTCTCTTACACTTGCCTGAAATTGTATATCGCCATCCCATTTGAATTTCGCAATCATGGTAAAACACACAAAACTTATGAAAATGTAGGTTGAAAGTAGACCTGTGAATTGGATCGAAACGAAACGCGTCCAAAAGACACTTCTCCATTTGAGTCCGAAGCTCGTGTTAGTGCAGCAACAACAAAAATAATGAGATCTCTAAAAAGAGAAGCACCTGAATATAAAAAAATGATTGACAACTTTAGCCTTAATTTAGGACCACCTGTGCCTGTGAGTTTGTGAGTGGCGTGCATAGAATGCTAACCTGCTGTGATCCTACTCTTATTCCCTTTTCTTGTCTCTTGGTTTGATATCTCCGGTCAAGGATGTTCCCTTTTATTCGGAAGGTCATTTACTAAAACGCATACTCTAAATAGTCGTTTTGAACACTTGTTTAGGTCTTAATGTAAAAATAAAATTGCTAATATTTTCTTTCTTCTTTTCAGGTAAGTTCCTTCTGATACTTGGATTAAAACTACTTCAAATTAGTAGCTCTGCAGACTGGATAGGTAAGATTTATATAATACAGATTCCATTCATTTACTGATGAAAGAAATACAAACAATAAACAATGATTTATTTTTAAAATTACGTTTACGAGGGTAATCAACTCGCTTACGCATTATCTTTAACATGAACGCGCTGGAACTTTTCCCAAAAAAACTTTATTACCTCGTAAAGTTCTGACTGATCATACAGTGAACATTAAAAAGAGTACAGCGCGGACCTATTGAGACTAAATACTATGGACCACTCTCCTCGATCTTTAAACGCTCTCATTCTTCAGAAGGTCACCATTAAGGCTCGTACAGCGTGGTACTTAAAACACTGTTACGGAGATTCGGAGTCCTGAAGTGTTTGGTATTTTCTATTTCCCATAAAGGGTAGATTGTGTTCTTGCATTCCCAGTAACGCCCCGCGACGGTCGCACGGCTCCGGTTCGTTGGGAGCGTGAGTAGGCAAGTGTTGGGGCTGTCGTAATAGCGACTTTTAATATTCCTCTAACATTATTGTAGCGATTAAGTATAGAGTTTAGTGCCGCGGGATGCAGGCGGGGACGTGTTGAGTCTCGTCTGAGAGGATTCCAGTTCAGCCATTAATGTGTCCCCAGGCTCGCCTAACGACAACAGGAGCTCAACACTCAACTAGGGTTCGAGTCTACAATCTACAACGGCCTGGGGCTGGATCAATGCAACTGGGGAAATATTGCTTAGGTATACGCAGCTGCGATTTATTATGCCATTGACTGCTTTACCAGCATCGCAGACATTCCGGGACTGCATTTACAAATAGGGGCAAGAAGACTCGGTACCTGAATGTCACTTAGTTTAAACTCTCTAAGATGCTAGGTCAAGGTTGAAGTGCGTGCGTGAAGTCCCCTCACGATCGCCTCTTACGCTCTCTAAATAGGTAATGGATATTAGAAATCAATGGAAAGGTCATTAAATATCCAGTTATCTTTTTCAGATTAATAATAGAAAAAACACATAACACATTGTGGCTTAAGTGCTTTTAATTTAAGCCCTCGTAAACCTGTAGTCAGGTTCCCGATGGCCTCAAAAGCAGCTCGATAAACCTACAAGACATTGTTAAAGGGATCACACAACGGTTAACCGTAACCTAAAGTCTACTCATTATTTTATTTATGACTAAATTTATTTACGATTATTCTGACCGGCCCCACGTGAATTCCAATCGTTTTATTTGGTTAATTTACTACGGTCTTAACCACCGCCTTTTACGATGAATAAGTCGATAAACATACACTATGCACATTGCACTGTCTGCCTCTATACATGTAGTATGTAGGTACCTGAGTCTTCTTCGTAATGGATGGGTGTATTCGAGTCTAGTCTGCAAGTCTGGCAACTGCCTAGATAAGTACTAAACCATAATAGGTTATGGAAATAAAAAGTGTATTATTCCTTCATCATATCACATTCGTACTGCAATTTTGTTTTACCTACCTATCGCCTGTGTGACTAGGGAATGCAATCTCGATCTCGCGAGATCTCGGCCTTTTTTAGCCAGATTGATCTCGGCCGAAAAAAGGGCGAGATCTCGCGAGTTTAACGAGATTACACTCGAGCATAAAAACGTCTTATTCGAAGCGCGGACTGACACGGACGGAGTTGCGATCTGTCGGTTTCGTTCGGTGCGCGTGAGGCGGCGGCCTGAGGTGGCCTGAGATCTGTGGTTCCAACTTACGTTGAATCCGAAAGGGCTGGTTATCTGGCCAACAAAATAAGAAGCCGTTTAGCAGACGATTCTTTGGACATTTTGTGCTTCTTAAGGAGCTATTTTAAAATAATTCGTAATAATGGCTTGTGATTTCAACTGAACAAATCTTTAATTTAAAAAAAATAAATTTATTGTAATATAAAAAATATGAGTTTACATTATATACACGTATATTTTACAAAATATTAAATTAAATGTCGTTTTTTGATTGGTACATTTTGTTAATTCTGTAATTTCTAATAGTCTGACTAATTGGTATATTTTGTTAATTAATCTGTAATATCTAATGGATGTACTGAGTAGATATGGTTTTATTTAATTGATAACAATATCTCAGTTTAATAGTCAACTCAACTTAGATAATAAGTTTAATTTTTTTGACTTCTCATTGTTTTGTTTGTTAAAAAGAACTGTTTTATTACTAAAAGATTTTTGTTTGATATGAGAAGAGGAGACTGGTTGTTTCTTTCATTAGTTATTTGATAGATACGCACGTCAAAGTTTACTACTTAGAAGTTTATTAAAAAAATTATAGACAAATTCGTCAAACAAGGTTTGATGCATAAAAGTCTATTGAAAAATTCGTTAAAATAAATGTTTATGTTATAAAACATAAAATGTTTATTATTATTTTCCTAATTTATTCAAATATTGTGATTATTTGCAAAAAAACACACAAAACTGCCAATCTCGCGAGATCTCCAAATTGGCGAGATCTCGCAATATTGTTATTCATAATCTCGCAGGGATCTCGCTTGAGCCCCAATCTCGCGAGATTTGCATTCCCTATGTGTGACCCCTGTGAATGCCTCGATAACGTTGAAGAAAAATATTATGTTAATTATCACAGAAATAATGCATTCAATTCCCCATAAAACACGTGTAGAGTGTACCTAGATATTATAAATTTAGATTAGTATTTTAATATAAAGTATACATAAAGATATCGCCCAGTTACGTGAAATCAAACAATACATTCATCATACACGTAGTTGTATAATATGAATGATTGTAACGACACGCGACATTTCAATAACAAGTTTTAAGATTATAACTATCTATAATATTTCTTAGAATATTGATTGGATGCACATTGTACCTGCTTACACAGAGATAATTTTATTTGTTTTTATTGTACATTATGCACATTAATATTGATAAAAATGGATAAATCATTTCACCGAATGAACAATCTTCATATTTAGCAAACACCTCACATAATCATAAAACCAGAGCAAGGTAAATAGACAGGCATATTATATATATAATATACCTAAGTGTAATAGTATCTTTGGACAAAGAAATTACACATTTTTACCTTTAAATATTATTATTTTGTATTTTTATATTTTTTTAAATTTATCTATTAATATTTCCAAGGAAACTTCTTCTAATGCCTTTCACTTTGAAACTTCCTTTGTACTTTCTCCAAGCGGTGTCAGTTATAATTATTATATGTATAAGCTTTGATTGTGTAAGTTACTGAAAAAAACCTACCCAAACCATGAAGTTAAACGATGAAAGTCCCTGAAAACTTTCTACCCAGTCCCCCTCAAATATAATGTCCTCCACGTGCAATTTCGTATCTTCCCCAAGCATAAACTTTCTAATAAAGTGTGTTTATCGGAAGTGACCTGCAGATAATGTTTCTGTAACTATTTGTAAATAATAGAATTAGAATTTGGTTGCCACATATATCTGGCAACCAAACTTTACAACATCCTTCCCCCAAGTTTGAAAAAGATAGAAAAGATAAATAAGTTTAAGGAAAAAATCAAAACATGGGTGAAAGAAATTAATGCAGACAAACTAGAGAATGTATTAAAAACATCATAGAAACTAAATAACGGAAAATCAAAGAAATCTACCAGTCCGCCTCAGCACACGACCACCTAGTGAGGAGGACTAAGAACAAACAGATGAAATATTTATATACATTATCATATCTTGTAATTCTCATAAAATCTGTAATTAAATAGTCACTAATAAAAAAAATAGATAGAGCCTAAGAAATCATAATGAGTTGTAAAGCGCCCTTGAGGTGATGTTTCACAAAAACGGCGCTCTACAAATTATCCAATTATTATTATTATTATTATTATTATAGGATCTCATAGTGAGGAGAACCTACTAAGAAATAAATCTACATATTTTTTTTATTTACATAATTTCACCTAAGTATAACGTCTTAAAATTAACGTCAAAACTAAAATAAAGTTTATTATATGATAGGTACCTACCTACATCAAACGAATTTGAATTCAATCTTATTACATGTATTGTACGTGTCAGTAAACGTTAAATAACAGGTGATTGTTAAAATGTATATTTTGCAAGTCTACGAATAGTCACACTTAATGATTTTTTTGTCTTAATTTCGAGTGAGTAACTAGACAAATACTAAATGCTGACTTCCGCCGAAGGTAAAAAATTGGAGGTGTTTTTGTAATGTCTCGCCGTGTTTGGAGTAAACCACTCCGGACCACTTATCGGTCCATCATCTCCGTCTCGTACCTGCCACTTTGTTGTAGTAAACAGGACCCCTCAGTCTGATATTGCAATTCTCATTTCATCTTGGCTGATTGAAATTAATGGACGCCCCACTCCATGTCAAACAATATCATTTTAATACATCTGGATCCCATTGTGCCGGGGTTATTTGTATATTGGGCTCGAAAAAACCGAATCAAAGGTACCGACCCATAAACTGCTTTTGTTCTTTTATCCGTACTTGATTTTATTACTTGCATAAATTAGCACTATTCTTATGTAACAATTTATTACAAGCGGTTTCATTAACCCTCCCCCGTCGATTCTGCGAGGGGTCACTCATGAACTGAAATAAAGTCACGAATTAAATTAAATTTTACAATTCAGTGCCAGTTCTCATTATCTTCGTACTGAACATACTTCGGAAATAATTCACAAGTACAGTGCCGTAAGTTAAAAATCGGGTGTTTTGGGTAATTACCACATTTGATAGAAAGCAATAAACAAACTTACCTAATTATTTTTAGATATACTTTTTTAATGTTTAAATTCTGCTAAACCGTCAAAGAAAAAATACTGTTATTTAGACCTTTAAAAACTAGATTACATAAGTCATTAATACTTTCAAATTCTTGATTCATATTCATTCATAATGAAATTTCAAAACCTCTAGCCCGTTATCTCAGATTGAAATATTTTAACTTACGAGAGCTTAGTTAGGGGAGTGCTAATAAAATTATCAGTGATGGTCCACCACGGGGGAAGGAGATGGTGAAGAGGAAGGTGGAGAGATACTTGGCTATTCTGATCTGGTTACCAAACACGGCTAAAGCCTTTTTAAGCAACGCAAACGTTTTAATTCTGAATGGTGGTCTTACACCAGGGCGATACTGAGAGTACATTCCACTCTGGAACGTGCCGCAAATCTCTACATATTATAAATTAGAGTCCTCCGCCCAGTCTGTCTGTCTGTTCGCGATAAACTCAAAAACTACTGAACGGATTTTCATGCGGTTTTCACCAATATATAGAGTGATTCATGAGGAAGGTTTAGTTATATAATTTGCCAAGGTTTTGTGTAAATTGGTTGAAATATATAATTAAAGGAGAATGTCTGTGTGTGGTGGACAAGCGGGCTGGCAAGCGGGTGGTGTGGATTTGATTCGCAAATTAACAGATGGCGGTGTGAGTTAAAAGGTTGGGAAACCACCCAGTAGATAGCGTTGTGTGTCAGCTAGTATACTATACATGTATTATTTTAAATTAATTAATTGTGAAATAACACAAATTAATCAAATAACTTTATTTGCCCACGGTGGGATTCGATCTCGCGATCTTCGGATTGCGGGCCAAGAGACAACGCCGGCTGTCATAATTTCATGAATTTTAAATTTTTTTTAAACAACCTGTCTTAAGCCTTTTTCTTTTTCTCGTAAACGATTAAAATAACAAAAAGAAAGATTACAAAGAAGTTTGGCCATCAAAAATATATGTATAAATTTTGTCGGTATAATTTTCCTATTTCTCTTCAAAATTGGCCATTACATAAAATATTATTTTGTCGTAATAGTTGTTTCCGATCAATTTGATGAACAGTTAAGTCACAACATAAACCGTAACACATTATAGCGTAATAATCGATTACTTTCTTCGCTTCCTTGCCGCGTATGCACTTTACTCGTACCGCCTGCTATATTATTATGTAGCCATTAACTGGCTACGCGTATTCTTTGTCTATCGGTATTATTGGTGTACGATAACTATTTTGATTGCCTTCTGTGCTTGATACGTTTTATATGATTTATTACCGGGTGTGGGAAGGTAGGGTTGTTATCAATATCATTTTGTACGGTTCATTTTACTCACTGACTTAAATGTGATTTTACTTGTGTTTCTCAAATGTCGCCCAATGCATTACATGGATTTTATAGATCTACTTGAAAATGGTAGAAATGTTTAAACATACACACACCCTTTGAAATCTTTCTGAATATACGTATATTAACCTCCTGTCTATTGCTTCCAAAAACATCTTTATTATTTTTTCATACCCTAAGTTGTTCGCTACGTTTGCTTATATAGCAGGGGTGCCAGGGTTCTTGTGGTGAGGTTTGTCTAGGTCTGAGTGGCGAATGCGTTTGCTCACCTGCTGCGTGGTGGGCCGAACCGGGAGAGGCAGACATAACCTAAAACTCTCCAGCCGTACTATCTAGTCACATCACCTTGCACCGCAGTAGGAGGGATGGATTTATACGTCTCTCACTCCTAGAAGAATTAACCCCTGGATTCCTACTCACCCCTCGTGCCTTTTTCATTTCCAGACTTCCTTTCCCTAAAAAGACCCTCCATGCAGCATCCCCAAAGATGACGTAGGCCCTGAGGATTTTTTTTCTCAGGAGCAATTGTAAAAAAAAACACGTGTGCAGTTCACACGTGGTAGAAGTGAAACCTTCAGAAAACTAAACTCCGAGAGAATGAGATGAATGCAGAGTATGAGGAGTAGGATAATTGTAGGGATTATTTATTATAATATTGTTTCTAAGTTTAAAAATTATTTTATTCTACGAAGCACCGCACAAAGAGAAGGCCGATAGCTATGAATCACCGCACAAAGAGGAGGCCGATAGACTACGAAGCGCCGCACAAAGAGGAGGCCGATTGGTCTATTTCAGTCTCTCGCAGGCTAAATCCTACAGATGTATTTGTCTCTTTTTAATGTCGCTCGTTTCCGTTTCATCGAGTTTCAAATCACCAACTAACTAACCATCACGCCGTTTCCCCGCAGGGGTTGGCAGAGAGGACGGACCGCCAAACAACTCGGTCTTGGCACACAGTCTTTGCCTCACTCAGATTCATACATCGTCTCATACATACTCTTCTATTATTCTGACTTTTGACATGGCCCGACTCAAGTATCTGATTCACTTGATCGTGCCATCTCTTCCTCGGGCGTCTCCGACTTCTTCTTCCATTCACATTTGCGTCATGTATTCTTCTCACACTATTTTCTTATTTTATTCGCTCTCAACAATCACAACGGTGCTAAAGAAGTTTTCACTTAAAAAATACTCATATTTTCAAATACAATTTACTTTTCAACCCCAAGGAAATTAAATCAATATAAGTTTTACCGTTTTTTTCCTTTGTGTAAACTAGTTTTAAAGCATAATAATTCGATCGCCGCTTAAAATGAACCTTGGTAATACAAGACCTTAACATCATGTCGGGCAGCCCATTTAAGGCACAGTTATTATTTAAATTTTTAGCTTTCTGAATATTGAATAAACCCGAAGAATTTCCTCAGTCGGTTATGCTTATTCCGATACACTGCTCAGATTGACAGGACCAGCACCACGCTCAGTGAGGGCCCTCGCCCCTCAGCATCGAAGTGCATTATTTCTTACAACTGATTACTAATGAATATTCATTAATTCTTGACCGGGGTATCCATTCATCATTTCCCGAGGAATATACCATCCACACACATCCATGTTGTTACACTGTGTTACCATTGTACTATGTAATATTACACTGTTATTCTCGGGAGATTAATCTGGTCCCTTGTGGTCATTCTGTGTAATCTTCAAGTTTAATTCAATGTTTTTTTCTGCTACATCTGATTTAGCATTTATCCGGGTTCACACTATTACTAGACTTACTGTATTTCTAAAATGTGTTGTTTCCGTTTGAAAATATGAATAATGTGATTTTTTGTCTTTTCTTCTCAACAATGGTGCTATTTTAATGTGCTTGGTTCGTGACAAAAGTATTTAGCATCAGTTGATTATAATTTGTTGCCTCTAGTGTATAATGCCACAGCTTTGCAGAACAGTTGACGCGTAACATTTTCCTAACGGGAAGCGATAATTTTACAATAATTTTTCATAAAAATAAATTCCAAGCCTTTTATGACTGAAATCAGAGCACTCATGTCATGATGTTTTTGTGCCAAAACTTCACCTAAACTTAGCTCACATTATTATTTCTTAAATGCGTTACGGTAAGCTTAACTGTTTTTTTAAACTTGGGAATAAAAAAATTACATTTTTTCGCAGACGTTTCTTGTTCTTTAAGTTTTTATCCATTTATTTATGTAGCCACCATAGTCATAAATTGTCGCACATATGCAATTATATTATTGTGTGTTAAGTATTTTTATTTGTCAATTTTTAACAGCGTCGTTAAGAGGGTATAACCAGAGAAAACCGGAAATATATAATTTTTAAATCAAATTTTAGACGTATTGACTCTTTTCCACAAAAAATTATAATGTCGTGGCAGATTTGTTAAATTTTCAAACGAAAAATCTTATTTTACAAGACATATTTCATGTCATGAAATCATACATTATTGTAAATCAATAGGTACGTTATCAATAAACGCATGTTTCAAAATTTTGATTTTAGTCCAAATAAAATCATTAAAAATATCCGAACACTTATGACGAAAATTTCTCTATTTTATCTATGTATTTACGGTCTTACAAATTAACATATTTCAGATTTCTTTGCACATTTATTTTGCTTAGATATTATTGAAAAATTATAAATACTTATGATAATTTTTTTTTTCCAAAACTACATTTTTATAGTTTTATCATCACACCACACCTTTTAGCATTTTTGGATGTAGGTATGAATTAAAGCAAATTTGGAATGAAATCAACTCGATATTGAGTTATAATTTTAAAAAGCTGTAACAACATCTTTCGACGAAATGTGGATTTTCGACCGCTGGCTGGTTAAAGGCCCTTAAGTTATAAACTCACCTCAATAAAGCTTTACGTGATTCTTATAATACTATAATATAGTATATTATGTTGTAGGGTAAAGAAATTAACTTGACGTCTTTTAAGATAGCATTGTAAGCCACGAGAGTCATTTACCACCTGTAAGTAAATATTATGTCCACCTTGTTTCCACACTCATGCACCGGGTACCTTACTCACATACTCCCTTGGGTACCGACGCTAAGTAGTCTCACCTTCACTTCGCGGTCAGAAAATAAATTAACAGTACTAAATTGGAATAAATCTGTCGAGAAAGTTGTTGACTGAGTCTTCTTTTTGGGAGAAAGAGAGCAATGCTCAATGTCGTGAGCAAGTTAGTCGAGATCGTTACCTAAATCCAATAGATTTTATAGGTTTCACTGTAAACTCAAACACTTGACGTAAAACGTGAAACCCTCACGCATCAGTCAGTAGTTAAGAGGTTCTTACCTTCTTACGAGGTCGCGGTAAGAAAGTGAGTACATAATACAAATACTTTGATAATGATGCTAACCAGAACTAAAAACTTCCTTCCGTGTAGGCGTAAATTATGATACATCAACCTTCAATGACGAACAATGGCTGGCTGACTGACTGGCTGGTTGATATGTACAAGTTCATGAACTCTTTGCATTAAGGCTATGATCAGTACCTATTCGGTATAATTATGAATTGAATTAAAATTTCTCTACTTTACGGTTTATTGTCGAACTTAAACCTTTGGCATTCGTGTCGCTTTTGTAGGATACACAACTGAACAGAAGATTCTGTAACAATGCATGAACGGTGCCTATATTATAAATGTTATACAGATTGACACGGAGAACTTTGCAGTATGTTAGGTTTCATTTCGTATAATATTGATCAGATTCCTGATTTCCAAGGTATTAGTAAAAGCTCTGTTTCCCAGCTTCCTCGCGGGGTCCAGCGCAATAGAAATCAAGAGCAAATAGCGCGGAGCCAAAACAATAGACGATAATAATAATTATTAGCTATTAGTGGCGACTTGCGAGTCGGATTCCGTTGGTAATTGGCTTCCATTGTTGCATTCAGATATGGGACCGGGCACCTACTTGAGATCCTCCCAGCACCCAACCAGTGGCTGTTCGTCGTCCTTCTCGTTGTGAGTTCAATCAGACTTCCAGTAATTACTTATTGTGCATCGTTTTCGTCGAAAATATATCTTTATCGGAAAGCGAAACCTGGCAAATTTCATAAAAGTTAGAAAATGTATGCAGAATAGTAGATGCTAAAGAGCACCGCTCCAAATGATAATGTTTTAAGGTCCGTAGATAGAGAGGCCATATCATCACGCCATACCTTTCACTATACGATACAGAATAATTTTCGTATAAAATATTTCATAGGAATCATTTCTCTATAGGTGCTTTCTGGTTTTTGCTCCTATATGTTTGTTCGCTAATGAGTTATTAGCACTAGGTTAAAAATGTTGTAATATGAAAATCCATTTTAATTTTTCTCGTCGTTGCTTTTATTTCTCGTGTTCACTGCATATACGCTCCAGAGAAAACCGCCACTGCACCCAGTACCCATCCCTCCGTCCGCCCACGACTAAAGTAGATTAGCTAGATGAGCTGGCGGGCACGCGGAATTGCCGAGGAATGCATCAATGCGTGCACGCGTGGTGCACTGCACAATACCTACTACACAGCGCGCACTGAACAGTGAATAGTGACAACGGTCATTATTAAAGCCATGGTCAATAAAATTCTAAGCAATGCCATAAAAAATAAGGTCGCAATATTATTCTCACAGCTATGTCGTTTTTATAAATCAGCTTACTAACCATCACGCCATTTCCATAACTCTTCACTTTCGTCCTTGTTCTTCCAGTTCGATGCCTCACTGGTCACTGGTATGCATTAGGGCTGGTATTAGAACTTTATTTGTGGCATGCTACCATGCTAGCCTTGCTCCTCCCTTTGACAAAATTTTGGTAAACTCTGACATCGTGCTGAAGACAGATCGTGAACATGAACATGCATAGATAGACATGGTGTTTCGCCACAATCCATCTTTCCTTTTGTTAGTGATGATATTTATGATTGATGATAATGGTTCATTCGTTGTTGATGACAATCACGCCCCATTCAACAAAAGAGATTTTTTGGGCGCTGCAATCTTTGTCAACTTGATTTTGTGTAGAATTTTTCAAGAGTACGCAATGCGTAGGAACTACCTAGGAAAAGCAGGACCCTTGTCAGTGAAACTCAATAAGACAAATCTACTTTGGCTTGAGAAGTTGATCGTGTGACCTTGTTTGAATAAATATAATAGGGAATTTATAGATATAGATAATCATTTGTCAATCACATTTCAGAATCTAAGGCAAGTAACACTCTGTAAAATCCATAAATTATTGGGACTTTGCGGAAATCTTGTATGTTAAATTTGATTTTAGATTGAATCACGTGCTTTCCCCAGTTATGCGAAATGAATAAAATACATCGATCTCTCTATTTTGCCATAAAATATGTAATAAAAGTTCGATTAAATTAACCAATCCAACCTTACGTAACAGCCTTCTTAAACTATACTTACGTAATATTAGATTAAAAATGTTTCCGGAAAATGGAAAACACTTGGATGTATAATTAGATTATTGCAATTTCACGTGCATGCTAACGATTCTGGAGATTTTGCATTTGAAAAATTAAACATTTTGAACGAGTGTAGAAATGCGTGTCCATTCGTACTCACTATAATAGCCGACAATTATATTATCCATAACTTATCTGAGAGTTCTTTTCCTGAACTGTTCACACTCTGTAGGTAGGTACTCTTCTATGTAATTTTACCTATACACATTTCTATGCACATTGCACATGTAGACAATCGATTTACTATAACGGTAACTAACTTTTACATCCAGTACCGAAGAAAACGCCAGACGAAGGCACTGTGCAATCGAAGATATCAATTCACTTATCACTTTCTATATAGGAATACTGATTTTATAACTATAAGCGTTATAACTTATAACATTGCTAGATATTTTCCACAATATTACAAGTAGGTATTAGGTATTATGTTTTCGGCTTGAAACTCACTAGTTTTTGGCACTTACGAATAGTTCCTTATTTTTTTTTTAAAGTAACATTTTGGGTATATCTGCCATGCTAAGGATTTCCCTGTGTTTAAATAGTTCCTGTGTAGAAAGCTGTTTATTTTCATATTTTTTCATGTAAAAGTGAAAAATCATTTTTGTCGAAAGAATATTGTTTAAAATGTTTTTTGTTGACTTTTTTTTGTACAAAAGAACAATCAGAAACGTTTACAGAAATGAAAGGTCCTATTAAATCCATGAAATTATCTTTTTTTTAAATTTCTTTTCTTGTGCCTTCACCTTTCATTACACTTCCCGTTACTCTCATTACCTATATTATTAGTTATCAGTGCAAATTCAGTCGCAACGAGTTTCTTCACATCCGCCCTGCAATAACTACCATACATCGCTATGGGAACTGCGTCTTCATTACGTATTTTTTTCGCGTAATCATAATACGTACAATTGAGACGTTTTCCGAGAAAATTGCTTAGCGGCTTTTCATCGACAATCTACTGTTGTTCTGTACTGTATTTGTCTAACGAGAATCCTAATAATTTACGCTGTTGAACTGGTGTCAACATGTCTTACATTAAACCAGAGAGACTCCTAACAAAAAAACCATTGACAGTATACTTTATTGGCAAATTAAGTTGTTGACTTGAACTATCGTGTTTTTTTGCTATCGACTCGCTATAAAATGTCAATTGTTGCTGACTGGTCAAATGCTGCATTTTTTCTTGGCGAGAGCGCATCGATTTTACGACGATGACGCGCGGTCAAAACGTCATTCCCCATTGAAAGCGAATTCTGGGCTTCAATTGATTTATTGGCAATTTTATTACAAAGCTCTATCTAACGATCATTGATAAAATAGTCAAATGGACCGTTATTTATTGAAGCGAATCGATAATAAAGACATTCATTTGTTTGAAATTGTGTCAGTTGGATAAATTGATATAAATGCAGGGAAAATGGCCTTTAAGGTGCATTGAGCTGCCGATCATACGATTTTTCAAAGTAATGCTAAGAATAAAAAAAAAATGGAGTGCAGTTCACACGCGGTAGAAGTGAACTTCACCCACACTTCAATCTCAACCAATAGGAACCTTGAAAAGTGAGCTCATTATCAAAGCGGCCAATGCGTTTCAATGCGCCAAAGGTTTGGCCATCTCATTCTCTAGCAGGCTAAATCCTATAGGTGTATGTGCTAGTCTTTTTTTAGTGTCGTTTCCGTTTCATCGAGGTTTAAATTAAATCACAACGGTGCGAGGATTTTTCACTTCAAAAATCAGAATGTGCAATTCACACGCGGTGGAAGTTAAACCTTCAGAAAACTAAAGTAGACAAGAATGGGAAGGCTACGAAGCACCGCAAAAAGAGGAGACCGATTATACTATCTCATTCTCTTGCAGGCTAAATCCTATAGATGTGTGTGTTTGTCTCTTTTTAGTGTCGCTATTTTTCGTTTCCTGGAGTTTCAAATCACAACGGTGCTAAAGAAGTTTTCACTTCAATAACCCTCTACTTACTGCTTACAACTGTACTGATAAACCGTTAGTTTAGTAGGTTTTGATTTTAAGTACCGTCTACTCACTTGCAGAGTACCTTCGTACATGATTTATTACGTCGAACTTGCGTCGTACCTTCGTTACCTCCGATTCTTCGCGTCATTTTTCGGTTTATTGATAAACCGGGGAAGCCTCCTCACGCGCCTCCATCAATAATATTTATTTTAATTGGTAGGTCTATCGCAAGCCTTTGTAAATAAATAACGGTCCATATGCTAATATCCTCGAATAATAATCATAACTCATAACTTTTCAGATATTCAAATAGGTAATAAGAAAATCATCTCAAATCGCGTTGCTTTTCAAATCTATTACGATATTATCAAACATACTAATTTCGGTTGTCTGCGATGATGTGAGTGATGCGAAATATTCCTGCGTAATGTAATGCGTAAAATTATTCACGTTCAACGAACTTTTAATTTTCAACATTGGAACTGACTATGGGAACCAACAGATAAAGTAGATAAATAAGATTATGTGGTAGCCAAAAAAAAAAACAAAAAATCTGTAACCAATAAAATTTTATGATAATAAACACAATTAAATAACTTTGTTTCAATTCCACTTTATTATTACTTAATCCAACCGGTTTCGGTTCATCCTGAACCTTCCTCAGGGGTAAATAAAAATATATTTTATATGAATAAAAATAGACAAAGTTATTTAATTGTGTTTATTATAATTATGTATTCCTACAAAGTGTTTGCTACGTGTGAAGATTTAAAATTTTATAAAAATAAAATGAAATATATATATATATATATTTGAAGTGCGTATTCCTTTTGTTTATATTTTTGATAGATGTTACAGTCACAGATCTAAATCTGTCAAAAATTGACAAATCTGAATCTGAAGCGTCGATGGTTTTTATAGTTTAAGGGTGTTCGTTCGGAAGGTAAATTTCTGATCGTATATCTATTTATTATTATTTTTAATTGTTAAACTAACGTTTAAGACAAGATTTTTATGCATAGCACAAAGGGTAACAATTATTATAAGCAATAATTATCAGCCTGAAACACTTATCCACATTGAAAAATCTTCCGAGAAAAGATACATGACGCCAACGGGACTTGAACCCGTGCCCTTCTGATTGCCGGTCAGCTGCTCTCCCAATTGAGCCATGGCGGCTTATCTTATACCCGCCAAATGATTCAATATATACTAGTGTTTCATTCAACAATTACTGCTTATTATATTTTTTCCACCTGAAAACAACCAACTTTATTTTTGCGAGAGAGACACTGTTAGTGTTAAATCCGTCGCTAGGTAAAAAATATAATAAGCAGTAATTGTTGAATGAAGCTCTAGTATACCTATATTGAATCATTTGGCGGGTATAAGATAAGCCGCCATAGCTCAATTGGGAGAGCAGCTGACCGGCAATCAGAAGGCCACGGGTTCAAGTCCCGTTGGCGTCATGTATCTTTTCTCGGAAGATTTTTCAATGTGGATAAGTGTTTCATGCTGAGAATTATTGCTTGTAATAATTGTATATCTATTTATTTTTTGGTACGCAATGATCCTAAGGCAATATTTTATAAATACTTTGGCTTCACAAATCCTACAGTTACGACAACAGCAATGTGATTTTTCACGGGTCAGAGCCAATGACGTTATGTAAAGTCAGAGCTAGAAAAATAAGTAAAAGCGTGGTAGGTTCATTTGTTTACATTATGTGGTTTAATTGAATCCTTAGCCAAATGTATTCACGTTCACTTCCCGTACCTACCCGATTACATGAATGATTCGCCTGAACATGAACTTTATTAAGTTTCTTATGCAATGTTCATTTTCGCATATAACTTTCTAATGTTTTCACTTCCGATCACAATAAATTAATCCTACAAAGACCATTACCCGCCTTTTATAATATTGTGACTCCTATTTCCAATATTTTATTAATTGGGCCATCGAACACTGGGCAGTTGGGCTGCCGCTCTACTCGCTGGCTCGGGGGCCCGCCTATGTTTGGGATCAAACGTAATTATGCGGGTAGAGACGGCGGAGTTCAGATTAATTGTCAAAATGAAATATGTGAATCGTGAAAAGAGTAAGTATCAATTAAAATTCTTTTATAACTGGACTCTTGACAACTTTGCATAACTCCTCGTTTACTTAACTGTTATCCGACCATTCGAAATCGTAACACATAGAGTAGAATCATCAACTATTTGGCTACGCAATCTGTACAAGAATCTAAAGATGATTTCCAAAACAAATTGCACCGTTCGTGATAATGATTTATCACAAAATTGCCATTTCCAGGTCTAGAATTAATTGTTTACTTAGGCTGTGTGTTGTTTAGTAGTAGAGGGTGTCTCTAATGGAGTTTATCGGTAACACTCTTATCGACAAATTCTCTGAATTTTTCATTGTTACATTGTTCTAATTGCTTACCAGTTGCATCCTTCCCTTATCAGAATGGCTTCGTGACTCTTCGTTTAGTGGTTTGGTATGTAGATACGTGTTTAAAGGCCTTACCTTTCTTCAGATTTTAGCAATATTTAAAAAAAAAAAGTTTTTGGTTGAATTTTTCAGTTGAAATATTTATTTATTTTAAATTTGTCTTGACATAATGCTTTCGGGAAGTAGAATGGTATCAGTTTTTGCGTTTAAAAAGTGTGAATGAGATAAAAAAAGTTTGCTAAAATCGTATGGAATTCGGTGGCCTGACAACTCAGAATGAAACGAACCCAGAACCTCCTTTGAAAAGTCATTTAAAGTGATGAAATTTTTTTTAAATTTTTTTTTTAAATAGTTTAGATTAGATTAGGGTTATGGAGTATTTTAAAATTATTTTTTTAATGACTTTTCAAAGAGTTGAGTTGACTTGATTCTGAGTTGGTATGGAGCCGTGGAATTCATATCTGTAGCATAATGCGTGCGTACAACGAACATATTCATATCTGTAACATAATGCGTGCGTACAACCAACACCTCTGCCATAGGTCACCCCAAGTGGTTCGCTACGTTTGGCGATTTAGCAGGGGTGCCCGGGTTCATGGGGTGAGGTTTGTCTAGGTCTTGGAGGCGGATGACCAGGACATACTGAACCCCAGATTCCTACCCACCCTCCACAAAAAACCCTCCACACAGCATCCTCAAAGATGACATAGGCCCTGAGGGAAATTATTTTCCTCAGGGCCTCCTGTGTGGAGCTCACGTAAAAAAAAAAATATTCGACATTTACTTAAAGAGATTGTTTTCATTTAAATGTTAATTCGTTTTTAACATTCTCGTTTCGGAGAATATCATTTGATTAATACAATAAATTATTTTTACACTTTCTCTACTTATCATCATATTATTATAATAATATTGGGCAGTACCAACTAATAACTAATCTCGCCAGTATAATATTTGCCTGGATGATAAACAATAATAATATGACGTGACGGTTTCCTACGATTTCCTCGGTTTAAACAAAAGATTAGATAAAACAGATATACGTGTGCCATAACTGTAAACAATGATGGTAGCACAGATGACTATTAGAGAATGGAATACCGACGTTATAATCAGTGGCTTCATTTTTCTAGAGTTAAAGCGGTTTAATTAATTTCCTCATTCCGTTAACTTACGTATAACATTGGGCACATAGGGTTAATAATAATTCAGGATACCACCTTCAACTAACTAACCAGGAGCCACTATGTGTTTTCTCTTTCTAATGCCGTTTAGATCATATTTCTCACCATGATAGTAAGGGAGAAACGACGATTTCTATGAGATCAAAGCAGCCCGAAGGGTTAACATTAACTTACTGGAAAAAATCCTTCAACAACTAAATTTCCGCGTATTTAACGCACGATGGATACGAGAAAAAACATGTTACCATTTATTCCACACGAATGTGGTTTTAAAAGATGTTTATGCGACTGACCACAGAAATCAGCAGGTCTCTGGTGTGATAACGCGGCTACTAATTGTAGTTCGGTTCTCCTCGCTACGAGCTGGTGCCACAAGTATGGAGGTAGATTCGCTCTCTGCAAAGTACTTTCCTAACAACTCCTTTCAAGGTGAACATGAACAAGCTTGTATCTAGATTCTAGGTGGAATGGAAACCATTTAGTTGGATTTGCAATGCGAACAATTTGTCCGGAGCTGTCAATAAATCGCTGCTCGCAGAAGACAATAGCATAGAGACAGCTCGAACCCTGATTAATGGTAGATATTTTGCCACCGACTTGCTTCATTCGAATGATTGATGTTATTCATGTCATTTCAACTCAGTACAAATAATGTTCAATCTTTATGCAATCTGTCGGTTCTAAAAAGTTTTAATAAACATGTTATTTATTCCAAGGGCTAGATATTTTTAAAGTAAGAGTGATATTTTATAACTTTGAAAGCTTGTGAGTTTTTTAGTTTCTCGAAAGGGCTACGTTTAAGTTTTTCATGGTTCAGGATTGAAATCTTGCTTGAAAGGGCTACGTTTAAGTTTTTCATGGTTCAGGATTGAAATCTTGCTTGAAAGAGCTACGTTTAAGTTTTTCATGGTTCAGGATTGAAATCTTGCTTGAAAGGGCTACGTTTAAGTTTTTCATGGTTCAGGATTGAAATCTTGCTTGAAAGGGCTACGTTTAAGTTTTTCATGGTTCAGGATTGAAATCTTTCTTGAAAGGGCTACGTTTAAGTTTTTTCAACACCAACCAACCAACCGAACGAAAGTGTGTGTCAAATGAAAACAGACTTTTTCCGATAAAATTACTGAATTCATCTTCTCTCTTCTTGTTCTCACCTATTTTGTGTCGGCAGTATGCTTTCGTAATGTCATCGTATAACGTATTTTAACCTGCATTTGAATTGCTTACGAGATTATAACGAGAAATCCCGCTAGGTGCTTACTTGGTTCGGGTAGAAAGAAAATATTAATTGTTAGCGGAACAATGGCAGATAACTGGCAATAGATGCATTTCTGTGAAATATCATCGATATTCCGCATTATGGTCACCAGTCAACATGGTAGTCGGAGACGCATTTAATAAAGGAATCGCATTCACGCTCAACCCGCTCAGCTCATATACACTGCGGTCAGAACTTATTCATAAAAACACCCATTGTATTTCTGAATCGAAAATCTCAAATAATAACAAAGGTTTTTTAAAACCATTATTTGACTAGCCTCTTGCATGCCATTGGAGACGAAATGATACATGTAGGTATCGTGTATGTACCTACGAATCCTAATTATACGTTACCTAACTTTTTTCATCAGTCGAGAGACCGGCTCAAAATTCTACCGTACAAATGTCATAAATCTTAAATTGTCGTGCAGATATTATCACGGAGGTAAAAAATATCTATCGGAATACCTTCAATTTAATTTACATGGATAATGATGTAACTTCCTATACAACGCTGATTGAGCACAGATGGCGAATCGAACCGTTGTCATGTTTGATTTCTATCAGCGAGCGAGTCTTTTGGGCCTGCGAGCGATACCAGTTTAGAGGAGGTGAGTAAAAAAGTCCGCTCCAGTTGCTTCAGGTTTTAACACGTTAGGAGAATGATCTTTACAATGTTTGTAGCGGCCAGTGTCCTCTGGTGGCTGGTGGTCGGGTACGAGGGCCCGCTGCCTAGAGTGCCCAGGGCCCCACTTTGCCTTATATGTGGTCTTGTATCACGATCGCAGGAAGTTGATTCAACTTTCGCTGATCCACAGACAAAGTGGAAGCTTCTCCGCAACGTCTTTGTCTGTTTCCGGTGACTTTTTGCCGCGATGCAGAGATTTGAGAGCGGTTCCCTCACTCCTCCCTCCCCACTCCCGACCCAAGGCATGACTGGCTCTATCGCCGATCATAAATTTTAATTGCATTTTTTTCACGCTGCATTTATTTATCTTTCTCTAATCTGTATTTTCTCTCCGGTAGAATAATAGTATGTGCGTTCTTCCATCAGACAATATAATAACACATTGAAATTTCTTAACTTCTGTGTAGACTTCCTACTTAATTTTTCATCATATATTTTTTCCTGGCGAAAAGCTTTTAACTGTTCTTTTACTTTAGACACTCCTCTCTCCAAATGTTAAAATAATTTAATTTTCGCGACTTTTTAACCCAATGGAGAGTGTTTTAGACAGTATCAAGGTGAAAAATGAAGAGTTTGTGCAAGTGGGTTGCAATATGTGCAAACATGATAAATACCTATAGTTAGATTTTCGTTCATATTATTTCTTTACGGAAATTGCGGACGAAAGTTTTATGCAATTAACTAATAGGATCTCTGAACTCTCACATTTTTATGGGATAGGCAATATAACCACGAAGCCCTGTATATACCTAATTATAATTTGACGAATACCTACAAGATATGATAAATTTGCTCGATATGAGTTTTTGTGGATATTATGGGTAGTGTTTCCGTATATTTTATTTGACAATACTTAGAAGATGTGGCGAACAAAGGATCTGTGGGTAAGTGTAATGGGTTGAATTTCCAGGTATTTTTTTGTCATTAAATTTATTCGATTGTTTTTAAAAATTTGTATAGGTAGTAAAGGCGATTCTAAGAAATAATAGCAATAAAGTATGAAGGTAACTACTAATATTTTCTTATTGGGTAGATTTATTTTATGCCAATTGTCTACAGGTTACTCACCGATATAATTACATTACCAGTTTTACAACAAGAGTTACTTATGAGTTCTTGGAACGTGTTTTACGCCATCATAATTTTAAGTAAACTAATTATTGAATAGTGGGGATGGGGAGTGGTCTAGTGGTCCCGAGATACTTGTCTGCCAAGCCTCGGCGGGAAGGTCTCAAGTTTTAAGCTCAAGGTAAGCCTTGTATTGCGTCTTGCCGATATTACATTTAAAAGTGAAAATGTTAAATCGGAAGGTGTTCATCATCTGGTATGAACGGGAAATGGGAGTAATAGTTATCTATAATACCTACACGAAGCCACGCAGCACCCGGTAGTTAGTAACCTAATAAAAACGTGGATTTCACATTGACATTAATTTGTATTGAGACAGTTTATTGTAGCATTGCATGTCTCAAGCCAAGAAATTTAAAAATAAAACAATTCAAAAGAGAAAATAATGACAATATTATTATTCTATTTACAGTAGATATTGTTATTTAATTATCGCACATTACTTTTAATAAGAAAGTTATCTAATGAATAAACATTATTTTATATGATTTACACATATGGAATTAAGTGTCCATTGAGGTTCAATGAAACCATAAAAGCTGACATTAAAGATACTCTGTTGATCAATTGTGGTCAGAAGTAGTCTTTCACCCTCTTGGCAATGTTGGTCAGTAGTGTTTCATTGGAACTGCAGATAGCAGACAGCACTCAGCCCACAGCACGCGGATGATGGTGCAGTACCCACTTTAATATAGTATTATGTACAAATTGCCGGTGGTATTATTATACTTCAGCGGAAAGCGAAAGTCTTTCTTCCAGCGCGCAGCGTTTCGTGACCGCCCGCGCCACCGTTATTAGTTATTACTTACTTTACTACAGCGGCAGCCTACCGCACGCCTCGCGCCGCGCCAGTCTTCGCGGCAAAACATACAGTTGTTGCAACAGTACCTACCTTCTCAATATTGTTGACTTTATTTATTTATACTTTATTTTACAACAAATAAGAATGGCTCATAAATCTAAAATGATCACATTCGGCCTCAATGGTTTATCTTAATTGGTTCTGAAAATAGAGCGAAAATTCCACAAAACTATTAGTTGAATGCTATCAGAGGAAATAGGTACTAATTAATGACAATGAGATGGATGTTTCGTTGCTCTTCTTACCCCAACCTCCAAGTAAAATAAGGTTAGTTTTCCTGTAAGATTCACTTACATTTTTTTGTTTTTTTATTTATCTGTATGTATGATATGTTTTTAGATATGATGTGATTTTTTTAGATGTTGGCTAAAGGAGAAGATAGCGCAATACGGCATAATACCCCAAAAACATTATTGCCTGTCTCTCTAGGATATACCTGTGTCGAGACAGAAATTACTATTAGATAGATGATCAATAAAATTATGTTAAACCCTCCTACGATAACCTATTAAGTATAGTAGGTCTGATGGTCCTAAATAACTCAAGTCTTCTATCTCCATTAATTGAAATAGTAGATTGCTTTATGTCAATTACATCACTAACGGTACATCCATTATTTGGGTCATCGCAGGTGTGTTACGTTATCACTATAGGACATTTCTTTGTATAGGTTCTTAACTGTTTTTCAAAATAACTGTCGAAATTCATTACAAATTAATGCACTTATCGTGTTAGAGGTGTCTCGGTAATTCTCTTATTATGGGTTCCCTCCAAATCCTCAGATTGCTTTCAAATTGGTGTTTATTTTGGGTCATTTGGAGGCCTCTTTCGTTGGGATTCTGTCAGATTCATATGGAAATGAAGCTTAATACAGATCAGTTACAAACAAATTACTTTTTAGTGGAGATAGTGAAGGTAGTGGGGAGGGGAAGGAGATGGGGAAGAAGAAAATGGGTAAGTATCTGGCTGTTCAGATCTGGTCACCAAACACGGCTAAAGCCATTTCAAATAACGTTCAATTCTGAATGGTAGTTTTATACCAAAGCAATACTGAGAGTATCTTCCACTCTAGAACGTGCCGAAAATATACTATATATTGTTTTTAAATTAATTAATTGTGAAATAACACGAATTAATCGCCGGGATTTGATCCTTCGGATTGTGAGTTAAGGAGCCTTACCCCTCGACGGCGAACTAAGAAATAGTGGATTTTTTTTCAGATTTTCGGATTAGTGTGCTAATTTACTGTAATAGAGTCTATCAAAATATTATTCTGGTGTGTTTCTTGTAGCACCAACTAACAGTTGGTTGTGAAAATCTTTATAGATAACTTCGTTTAAATTCACTTAATAACCTGCTCTTACGAGTTTCGATATCTTATAATCACATTGCTTGCTTGACACCAATCCCTCGACTGTCGGCTTTTCCGTGACCATGTAATTACAAAGGTAAATAGTATGAAATCGAGAGAGGCGTCGATAATTTTTAGATTAAACAAATCAAATTATGAAAACACTTTAACCGAGTTATTGAGGAAATAGTTTTCCCTACACAATGACATACTCGTACATGTACGAGTAAGTCAGTATTTCGTAAGGTATGTAGAGGATCCTTTTTTTAAATTTGATATGATTTGTGGAAATGGATAAAATTAAAGTGTCGATTTTCAAATCTTAATATATAAAACAAAGTCGGGTTAGTTACACCATTTATAACTCGAGAACGGCTGGACCAATTTTTATGATCTTTGATTTGTTTGATTTGTCTCCGCCCCGAATAGCAGAATAGCTATTAAAACATCGGAAAAATTCACGAAAAAAAAAGAATTAAAAAGAAAATTCTTTTCCTCATACATTTTGTATAGAACGAATTTTCATCTTTTGAAAGAGCTGCAGGAATATTGTGATAAGTATAATATTAAGTAGTGAGTGAATTCCAAATATTCAAAAACGTCAAGTGTCAATGCGCTGATTGTTTTGCTTTTGTTCTTAAAAATAATACTGTCCCTCTTTCTTACACACTATGTCAACAGTCGAAAATGGGTCAAGCAGTGAACGCATGTCTGCACCCCTCCAAAGGAAAAATACTTAAATTATAATAAACCTCCCTGACACGTATAAAGTGGAAAAGTAAGAAAATCACAAAAATTATAAATCCGTACACAATCCCATCTCTGATACTGACAAAAACAAAACACGGACAGTTGCGCATCGATAATTGCTTCATTGTTTAATTTTTAACTTAATAAAAAAACTGAATTTAATTCAGCAAGTTGACACAACAGTTATTGATTTTGAGGCGGTACGAAGTTCTCCGGGTCAGCTGGTATTATAATATAAGCACAGACTCGTGAAAATTGTAGGATTAGTGAAGCGTATTTATGAAAAAATATTTACCTTAGCATCATTTCCTTTCAAAAGAAGAAATTTACCTTTGAAATATAGTAAACTTGAAAAATTATGACATCTAACAAATATTTAAACAAAAGAAATACACACTTCGTATTAAGAAAATATATACATCAACTTCCCTTTCCCAAAAACCCTCGCCTGTTGTGTCTACATAGATGAAACCCATGTGTTTATCACTAGGAATTATTTATTGTATAACGGTTTTCTTTACGCGACAAGTTCGTCTCAATTTCATTTCATCTACGAAGACTGTTTTTTTATTTATTCAGCGCTGTGAATTTTGATATCGAGTAGAGATCTTTTGAATGAATGCTTTCTTGTGAAATCTCGGGTATTTATTATCTGCCTTGAATATTGTCAGATTCCCATTGTAGTTTGTCACTAATGCTAGTTATTTAGCCACGCGATAGATGAGGAGAAAGCTGAAGTGAGGTTTCCATTCAAACTCACGTGGCCATCAATTATTGCTTTGTTTTTGTCACTTTTTAACACCTCCATCCATATCCGTAATTAGCTGTTGGTACGCCTCATCCGCGACATCTTGTCAACTGGAACAATTGGATTTCATCACTTTCACGAATTATCCGTCGCGCCTAGAATCTAGAATGCCTTGGATGTATTTTAAGTCCACCTGGGAAAATACACATCACACATGACTGTTGCAATCACCTTTCGCATTTAGTAGAAAAAAGGGATATAAGTGGAGACTGTGGTCTAGCTACGGCCAAACTGCACGTGCTATCAATGTGGCCGAGCCAATGAAAGTAATGCGTTTGGTGTGTAGATGTAGATAGAAACGAGGGCAGGGCGATTTGATACTAATCATAATTCATAGCCCACCTTCCTTATTTATTTATTGTTTTGGAACATTTACGTATTAATATACTAAAAAGTTACAAGTTTAAAACATTGTGAAGAGCGTAAATGTTAATAATCCACTCTAAAATATTCACATAACGCTCAGTTTTAGATTTGTTTTACTCTATTTAGAGATATGTTAACAATAATTAGAAATAACAACATATAAACAAAAATATAAAGAGAGATAAGAAAAATAAAGATTAAAATATGATGTGAAAAGATAATCAAAATAGAGTCCGTAACAACCATCCACATTCGAGTTAAAATATAACTATGCTCCATGAAATGTCATGTTAGTAAGTAGATTGCTTTTCAAAATATGTGATGTTTGCGTAGATATCTTATATAGTCACATTCAATAGTATTATACAGACGACACATTCGAGACATTGAATTTTGCAATACTGTGATTGGATAATTCAATGAATATAATGGACTTAAATAATTTCGTCTTAGGAAGTTTAACGTGAATATTGCTCAGGTTGTATATGTATAATGTTGTTATATAATGCTTATCATGAATAATTTTGCGTTAACATATTAAGTCAGCAAATTATTTTTTATCCTAGGATTGTAAATGTAAGTGTTTTAATCGTTCCTCGAAGGACTGGAGTAAGGCATTTAGTGGATTTAGTCCTAAATGATAATAGTCTTAGGATTGTGTTTTTGTACGCATTCAATTCTTGTTTCTGTTATAATGTAATATGCAAAATGCACATACGACCTGTGATTTTGATATTTCCGATTTGGCGGCGGACAGCGCGTGAACGAGTTTCATGTGAGACGCTTTGGCGCAAGGAGGTACTCGCAGAAGGCATCGGGCGGTGTGATGCACTTATGTGCAGATATTAATGTGCAATGTGCAATGCTACTTACTTGTCTAACCAGCTGTGAGCAGCCGAGATGAGCAAGCGACCGGATGCGTCGAAGTGCGTCCATTGGATCCAAACACAGCTAGACCCGTTCCTTGATCCTTGAATAATAAATATAAATATAATATTGTGATGTAGATAACAACACAATATTATATTATATGTTATTACTTTGTTATTATATGTTTTATTGACACTTTGAATGACTTCATTAGCAGTTTGTTAATTGCGTAAGCTGATAGGTACTACAATAAATAGCACGAATGAAATCAATAATATTTTATTATTGTATTTTTATCGCACTGTTTTGCGGCCTTTAAACTTTGATAAGGGCAAGCAGTAACCTGCCAGCCCTCTCTATCATTCATTCATTGACAGTATTAATTAGGTATTATAGTTATAGTATCTACCCACCTGCCTACTTACTTCTTTCTATATAACGAGTAGGTACTCAATTATTTTAAGTCATACCAACATAATAAATACCCCCGACTTTATGAATTTGGCAGAATCGGTAAACTTTTCCTTCCTCGAATGTATATTTTTAAAATTTCTATGCGTAAGTAGGTACTATATAGGTAAGCCCTTTAAATTGCTAAATTATTGTAGAAACCTACCCTAAAATTATATAGTCTCGCAGTTCATAGTAAGACGATTGTTCCCTTTCACCAAAGACAATGGTCGTTAAAGTGCGACAAACGACCCCCTTCTTAATCAAAGAGTAATCAACGTCGAAGGAACAACCGTTTATTTTTAGTTTATGACTTCTTGAAACGCCGCGTTGCCTTTTAAAGAATGTTTATAATAGACAGGGTTTCTAATAGATTCTACTCACCATCCGATTTGCAGAACTGCTTGCAGGACAGCATGCTGGGGTTTCTAAAAGCAAAACCGTCAGCCGAATTATTATAAATTATAAAGTGACATATTATTATTTAATTAAAATGACGTCACAAAGCTAATTTGCGATTTGTGATGAAGAAAAATTATTGCTTCCTTTGTCGGGTCATCGGAATGATAATAATTCGGTTAGCAGCTTTTTGCATTAACTCCACGAAAATGATTTCCCTCAGGGCCTATGTCATCTTTGGCATTGCTTTGTGGATGATCTTTTTGTGGAAAGGAAGGAGTGAACCTGGATTTTGAAAACACAGAGGCCGGCAAATCGTTTCACAGCCGCGCTGATGAACTCAAGAAGCGACCCGTTCTCATGTGACAAATTGTCACGATAATAATTATTACTTCATAATAATTATTAGCCTGACTTAGTAAACCTTCACCTGGCCGCTTACTTTAATTGTTGAATCGCCGTATTTTGGATTTTTTCGATTGGCAACATTATTGTTAAACTTCCGGCGGTACTTTTTGGATTCGCATCGTACAGGAAGCCGGTGCAAATTCGACTAGTCACTTTAGTGATAGTTCTGGATTTAAAAATGGGTTAATCCCTTTGTTACAAATTGTTTGTTTAAAACGATTTTAATCGTGATGCACATCGATGCACTTTTTGCGAACGCTCCTTTCTGATGTGATCGGAACGCTGTTTTCTAATGTGTTTGGCCGCCGCCATTGTGACCGATATTTGTCCGCGGCATAACGATGTTGTAAATTACCTATATAATCGCGACCGGCATATTGAAGAGCGTCGCGAGGTAGAGTTCTTATGACCTGGTACGGTCACTGCTGCTCATATTTGTGACGGATGGTTACTTGGCGTTCATTTCCTGATGAGGCGTGCTGACGGAAATCGTGGTTATCCGAGGGGCTCAACCAGAGCACTGGTGCTGATCTTGGACCCTACTCTCTGGCGATGAGTCCTCAAACTCTGGCCTTCCTGGGGAGTCTTTCCTGGTTCCCATCCTGGAGATTGCGTGAGAATATGGCCCGCGGTTCATCAACGCGCTATCTTCAAGTAAATTAAGAGTTCGCGTCATTGTAGAAGTATTTAGATAAAGATCCATGGTCCGCAGGTACGACATTTCTTTCTGTTTAATTATGTTCCTGTTAAATTGTCAGAATCTGTTATGTTTTTGGGGATGTGATACCCGGCCCCTCAAAAGGGCAACATTGTTATGTTCTTTATAAAAATATACTGGGATTTAGTTGTTTTGGAAATGAACTCTTTTATTGCTTAAACCAATGAAACCTCACAAGTTGGAACCTGTATTCGTTTATTCCCACAATCCTGAAGAGAATCTCTCACTCTACCATTAAATAGAATAATCAGAAGGTCCATACTGATTATTACTGTTACAAAATGTCAACCGTGTATAAATGATTGTGCACCGGTGCCGAAGGAATGAATTACGTTAATTCATTGGAGCGCCTTACGTTGAAATACTTGTAGAACGAGGACAGCATTCCCACCCGACCCCTGTGCTCTAAAGATTGCAATCCTTTTTTAATCTATCAAATGGACCGCCCGTTTCTGCAGAGTCGAGGGTTTTTTCTTGTATTTTGGGAGACTGCGTTTTCATTTCGATCCCTTTTAGACGTAATCAGACAAGATTGGGTCTTTCAAACATTAAATTCTACGAGGTTATTCTTATCCCAAGAGAAAACATTCTTGAGGTAGCCGCCCATTCTCTGCTTCAAAGTCTTGTCAAAAAATTAACCATCATGAACTGTACTGTCATCTGCGTAATAACGAATTGGTTCACTTGTCAAAAGGTGCAACAAAAACAAAGTTGGAGACAGAACCGATGCCTGTGAAACGCCAGCATTTATCGAATGCGTTTGCGAATTGAGGAAGAGTTCCACAGAAGTTCGGTTCGACGTGCTGTCATGCATGCAGTTCTGCAAATCGGATGATGAGTAGGGCGTTTGAGGACGCTTTTCAAAAACATTACTTTTTTAAAGCTGCTCCTAAGTCTCTCTACTAACAAGCCGACTGCGATTATTTGTATCTCGCATCCGATGATGTTATTTTAACTAGCTATTAAAAACCTTAATGGGCGTCTTGTTTAACCCGTTTATGATATGTGTGAAGTTGTGATCTGTAAAGTGTTCAAATGTTTAATTAACGAATAATCGTTTTTTAAATTGCAAACCTATGATCTCCCCTGATTTAATTGGCCTTTATAAAATAATATCAAGCCTAAACTGAAACATGTTTGAAATATATACATTTTTATATCGGGGAGTAAGGATCTATCATCGTAGGGATCGGAAATAAAAAATAAGGAAGCAATAAAGAATAAACAATAATATTGCGCCAAAAAAGCAATATTATTTATTTATTTATTTGGAAGTGAAAAGGACACAACTCTTGGAGGGTATTTTTTGTTTGTATTTCGTCATTTGGTGGCGCCTAAAGGGAACCAAAATAACCCAAATCCGGTGTCAGGACTAAATTTTACAAACCTGATTTTCATTCGTACCAACATCACAAAACCAGAATTACACACAAACGCAATTACACTTGGACGAAATTACACTTTGAAAAAATTACGTCTACAATTACACCTACTGGAATTAAGTACGTCAAAAACAGCCGCTTTTTAACTGGATTAAATTTTAGGTTGTAGTTATGTTTTTCGATATGTGTAAATCCAGTAGTTATAATTTTTAAGTATTTGTGTGTTATTTTGTCTAAGTGTAATTCGTTCCGTCTGTAATTTTGACAGCAATATTGGTACGTAAAATTCACGTCTGTGAAATTTCGTCATGTAATCAAATCCGCCCTTAAAACTCTGCTGGAAACATTTCTATGGCCGAAATACTTGGCGGTGCAAGGCATGGAATCGATTAGAAGCAAAGATACTGTCAAAATAAAAACAAACGTACCGGTACTGGGTTGGTTGGCTGGTTGGTTGGTTGGTTGTCCCGATTAGAAGCAACTTGCCTTCTTCCAGCAAATAATGGCTGATTATATTAAAAAAAATGAAGTAAAGTGGTTGTGAAAATTCTTTTCCCGGCTCATAAAACTATTATTTGATTATAAAACAAGTTCCTTTTTTCTGGTTAATGCGAAATGATCATTTTATAACAACTTTCATTCCGTTCTTTTATTCGCTATCAATAAAACATATTATTACAATGAATAAATAATAGATACATTCGATTCACATTGATTTCAGCAGCCAGTAGTGAAGTGACTAGTGACGCAAGCCAAAGCCAGAGGATATTGACCTCGAAGCCGTTGATGCTATTTTCAAATAACAATAATTGTTATCCTGTTTCAAATACCAACGGTCTTTTCCAAATTATTTAAATTCCCCGATAACTTCACCCGAGCTGTGTATAATAATATGCGAGAGTTAATATGTACATACATCTTTGAATACCTAATATAATATGCAAATGCGCGTATGAAATGTCGACATTTTTTTTGGTGGACCACCTCACGGGAGAGAGGTGGCAATTTTTGTCTTATATGTAAGAGCCGTTGTTTACTGTTGACATTCGATTTTTAAATTCGATGTTTAGTTAAATAATACGTTTTCTCTGAAACCTTCCCATGGTGCTGCATACATAACCAATAACTACAGTAAACATGCATTTACATAGATGTACCATAGCTGTCAAATTAGCCACATTCTTACATACGTACCTATTTCTCTTTCAAGATTGGCATCGTTATACATTTCCTTGAGTTATGCGTTATCTCTGAATAGTTGTTCTTTATTCCTTGGTAGTTATGCACTTGCGAGGAATTCCATAATGTTATTGTCTTTACAATAAGAGTTTTTGCCGCCATTTTCAAAGATACTTCCTCATCGATAAGTTCCGTACTAATCGAGTATTATTATTAATTAATTGAAATTACTAATAGGTAATTAATTAGGTCCCACGCTTGTCAAAGTTGATTGTTTTCGAATATGTATATAACCTTTTGTGCTTTAATTTATGACTAAACGCCATCCGGTTTCGCCACAATTGTGCCTTCATCAGGACAAATTTTAAAATTCTCTTCAACCGCCCTCTGGAATTCAGAGGTTTTTTGAATTTCAATTTGGTTTCCGTGAATCTTAGAAGTGAAAATTAACCCACTTCCCGACATTCGATAGTGCTGAAACTCGGCAGATAGAGTAGTTGACGATAATAATGGATCCTATAGTTCGGTGGCACTCGTGCACATTCAAGGTTTTCTCTGCGATTGGGTACTAGCCGGCCCAAGAGATGGTTCGAAAATTGAAAATAGATGAATTCTTGTTAGAAAGCTTCTTTTTATTATGGTTTGATTTTTTTCCAAAAATGTTTACCGTATTGTTAAAAATTGATATAATGCACAATGTTTTATCGGTTATTTTCATAATCTTCTCTCATAAAGCAATAAATTTTAAAAATAAAAATTATACATATAAATTATTGTATATTGACCTACCGGTCTCCGAAATATGTTTTCTGTTTCTGATTCAAAACACGTTATTGTTATCCGTGCAAAAGTAAAACAGCTATGTGTTGATTAAAAAACTACTAATTAAATGTAGGTACATAAAAGGCCGAGGGAAAGAATTTTGTAAGAGTCCGCTCTGATTGCAAAGCCTACACAATACGTAAGCGTGTCTCGCCTTTTCACGATTAAGCCCATTCAAATTCCTAGATAAAGGAATCTAGTTATTTAAGCCCTTCAACCTTGAATTGAAGTTCTTGAAATAAACGATTACCCTTTCATTTCTGAATTCCAGTTACCCTGTTAGCAGCTTGTCCTTACCCTTGTTCCCCTACGATACTTGTAGATGGAGTCGGCTCTCACGCTGCTCCATAAATTGCGTTTAAAGAATGGAATTAGTGAAGCAAGGAGGACTAATTGATTGAAATGCCTAAGCTTGAAGCAGCTTTTCTTAAAGGGATAGAGGACTAACGGACTTTAGTTCATATGTAAAAATTATCAATCTTGTTCCAACTGGGTTGATCTTTTTTAAATCGAGACCCATAGAGGTCATAGCGAAACCGTTTTTGTACGGGTTGTATTACACATTTAGGATTTCCAAAATTGTTTTACATTATCGACCTCGTGTCTGAATTCTCCATCTTTCCCTGCTGTGAGACCATTATAGAATTGATAAGTTTCTTAATATGTCTTGAACTACGTTTTTTTACCCAATCTGAATAACTCGCCACCCCTTTCCCCTTGTCCTTCAACTTCTTTGAGCCTCACGATATTCCCCAAATGGAGTTTACTTAGTTCTTTTGTGCGGTATCACATTATAAAAAAGGGCAAGTTTAAAATCTGTCTAATAATTACATTGGTTCATCTCCACGAGTTAATCTTCCACGAGTGTCTGATCAAAAATGTGGTATAAAAGTTTGCCTTTCTGGCTACGTGAATAATCGTGCTACTTAAAAAGCGCTTGGAATGTCGTCAATTCATTCATAGCTTTACATTTTACACTATTAGGATAATAATGATTGTTAACAGACCGGTTGAGTGTGCGACAGTTGTTTGTATTTGGTCGGCTTGCCACTCTGGCCAGTCCGTGCTATCACCCAAAACTTCAGAAGAATACAAAAATGCCGTGCGACTGCCTGTCAAATGGCCTAGAACCAAAAGGTAGGTACTTCTCAATTTGGAACCATTCGTTAAAAATACCCTCCACACAGCATCTCAAAAGATGACCTAGCCCTTGAGGGATTTTTTTCCTCATGGTTGCGTGGAGCTAATGTAAAAAAAAGTGGTGACATTAGTTTCCATTACAATTCGTATGGAAGACACTTCTAGTTGTCTTCTTTATTTTATGGCTAGGTGTAATATATCTATAATATACGTGGAACTCTTCACGTTATTTAGTGACAACGAACTGCTTGTACCTCATAATGAACATCTACTGAACTTAGATGTTCATTATAAGGTATTTAATAATTTTAAATTAGAAATTAAATCGTCGAAAACGATAGAAAAAATGTATTTATGTTAGATTTACAAAGCTGTATTTTCATTATTTTATAAATTATAGCATATATCATCGTTTGAATGTGATTCGTCGTTAATGCGAGTGCGTCACTTGGATTGTGGTCGGTATAGGTAATTTTACAATCGTATAATGAGTTACATAATGGATGATTGAGTGATACCCGCGTAGCCGATACGAGTACCTGCTTTGGTTTGCGGTGACATCCGACACTGGATCCTCGCTATGGGTTACGAGTTACGAGCAGTCGCAGTCAGGTGACGAGGTGACAGGTGACAGGTACCAGCCAAGGTTAGTGAAGGTCGAATTAGTATATATTATAGAGCTAGAGCTAGGCAGGTAGGTGATATTCCATTTGTTGGCTGCGTGGAACTCGGATTATTTAGCGAATTTGGGATAATGAGATTAATTGGCTTATTACAGCTAATTCATTGGAAGGTCTCCACATTTCAGTGGATTTTTACAACCGGGTAAAGATTAAAAACAATTTGTATGTAAATTACCTACCTACCCAGGCATTTTTAAGTGATTAAACGTCACAGAAAGTTGAATTTCAGCATTATAAAGTTTTTTTTTATGTATGACTGATATTGGTGTATCAGGATATTATTATTTATCATTTATCATTCATTTTTTATTTCATAATATTTTATTTGTTACAGATTTTTGGGTTTTTTTGCTACCACACTATGCTAATGCCCGTATTGTGATGTCATACATTTACAGCCTTACTAAAAAAACCAGTGAAAATTTTATTCAATTGACAAACGGCCGCGGATGTGAAAACATTACTAATTAAAAATTTGTTCATTGAAAGAAATACACATGGTTTACACGGCCTGAGAGGGTAGTTTATCTCTGTTTTAACGATTCTCAGACTGGATCATCACATTACCCAGCTTCTGTCCGGGCATGGGGAATTCAGGGCGAGACTTCACACCCTCTCCCTGTCCCCCCACCCCAACTGCGCATGCGGATCCACCAATCAGTCGGCCGAGCACATTCTGTGGCACTGCGAGATTTTGACGGATGCCAGAGAGGAAATGCTCGATGGTTTGGACGCACCTATCAGACCAGTGTGGAACACTGATCTGGTATCGAACAAGACGAACTTCGAGTGCCTGAGGAAGTTTACAAGGATCTGGGTTGACAGATGGCCTGAGCTTAGAGTCACTGATTAGTAGATTTTGAAACCAGGTGTACTTGTTCCTGACTTACCACGGACTTTCTTTGCTTCTTCTCTACGACCAATATTGCGTCATTGAACGCTCATGTTTTTGATTTCATGTACTTGGTTTAATGCGTTACACTTTTATGTTATTTTGTAACATATACTTTTCTTAGTTTTGATTGTATATATATTTTTTATTTTTTTATTTTTGCGCGCAGCCATAATACCGAATCTGTTTTTATGTTATTTTCCTTTTATGCGATGTTTACTATGTCATCAAAATTTTACCTTTCAGTTATGATTACCGCGTAGAACTGAACTCACTTGTTTGTTCTGTGCCATCCTTCTCCCCATATAAGGGGTTGGACCCTGGACCGAGTCCCCGCCTACTGACCATGGCCGGTCTTATGGAACTGGTGGAGTTGCATCTGTCTGCCGCGCCACCCCCCGTGACATGAAGAGGCTAGGGAGAAGGCTGAACGGCATCCGAAAGCTGTCCGTCCCGCCTCCGGCGACCCGACGCTTTTCTCCCTAGAGTCTTCTTCTATGATTTCCAGTTACTTTCGTCTAGGCACCACCGGCACGCCGCCCGTTGTCGGGAGGCCGGACAATTGGCCTTCTTCATTCTCTCGGGGACTGCCGGTAGTCAGGCTGCGGTGACACCAGCTCTACTCTGTATATATACATTAATTTTCTTTTGTTTCTTTTTTCTTTTATGTACAGTGCCCGGTGCTGCCCGCCGGATTGTGTGTGGTCTTTCGCTGTCATAAGCTGATTACTCATGACGGCTGCTGTCATTTTGGATTACTTTTTTTTTTTTTGTTGATGTTACTAACAACTTGTTTGACTGTCAATGAGGCTCACTGCTTTTGCATTGATACCTCCATGGGCTTTAGAATTGTAAAGATTGACCATTACAGTACAGTCCTGTAGGCGCGCCCGCATACCGCCACCTAACACAGTATGAGGGGACATTGAAGGTCTAGATTCGTTACATTAAATGCAGAGCCGTTTATTAAAAAAAATAGATTCTTGCAAGAACTCCGAAGGGGCGACCATAAGTTGCCTATACCGGGGTGGGACAGTGGTGGGTACTTCAATGTTTTAACGATTGATGTCCAACACGGGTTATCGGGCGTGCTGTGGTTTTTTTTTAGTAAGGCTGTTAATATTTTAAATAGGAATTAAAAAATACTATTCTATTGGAACAGATAATAAACATACTAAATAAAAATTAATAAATACGTAAAAGTAAGTGAATAATAAAGAAAAAAAATCGTATTTTAAAGAAAAATAGAAATAAAAATGAAAATTCAAATTTTGAAATACAGAAACTAAAAAAAAAAAAATTTGTGTTAAGAACTCGTTATTCTTTATAAATATATAAATTAAAACATAAATAAAATTAGGTGAAAAATTAAGAGAACAAAAAAAAATATATGTATAACATTATTATTATATCATTAATACTAATTATAGGAAGATTATTATTATATCATTAATACTAATTATAAAAATTATAGGAAGCATATAATCAAAGATACAAATCAAATTGATGATTTATGTATAAAATGTTTGACTTTTCCGGAAACCATAGAACATATTATATCTGGTTGTTCTGTATTAGCGCCGTCCGAGTATACATTTAGGCACAATCAGGTTCATAATTCATCAAAGTTTAGTAATTAAACATAACTTGATTGACTGCCGTAAATAGTACCATATTATGAATATGAACCAAATTCATTTTTAGAAAATGTATTTCATAAAATATATTATGATAAAACTATACTAATAGACAGAACTGTATTAGTCATAATAGATTCGATATAGTTTTACATGAAAAAAAAACATATCATTGATGTCGCTTTTCCAAATTCTTGTAATATAAAAAAAATCTGTACATTAAATTTTTGTCTCCGTTGACTTATAGACGTCTTTTTTTTCATTTTGTTTTCTTCAAAATCAAACAAACCAAAAAAAACTGTCGTCACTGGCCAACTCAGCCGAGTAACCGGCCAATCCTTCACCCCGCCCCTACCTGTCCAATATCTACTGATTTTTTAATGTTTTTAGTTGAATAAAAAAATATCAAAAATGACACAGGAGACCAAAATTTCATATACATTTTTTTCTCCGAATAATGTCAGGAATTACTGGTAAGTCAAGTACGTCCTTTAACAGCTTGTAACTGCCGTAGGTCAATCGTAAAATCAGGCGCTTCAGGCACATCACGATCTGCAGCCATTTCACTATGTAGCAGATCGTGATGTGGCTAGGCACATTATGATCTGCCTGATTTTACGATTGACCTGCGACATATGCACGTCGTGACATTTACTGCTGACATATCAACGATATTTATATTTATTTAGTATGTAATTTTTCCGGAATATTCCCGCATTTCTTCGCCGGATTCCCCTTCTGTGATTCCCCGAGAACCGTCAATAATTCGCGCTCTTGTATGGTTGGAGCTCATTTTAAATAGCATTACTTTAAGAAAAAAAAAAACAACTTCATGGTGAGCAAATATTAAGGCAGGTCTCCTGCGACCGTTCCCATAAACCATACCTCAAACAAGTGGCAGGACCACATAATTTTTAGTTTTCTACCAGCCACGGAAAGCAAAAAAAATTGTGGCCACGACCTAATCATCCACAAAATTTGTACCTGTGTGTTTTTGAACGGTCATCATATAGACCGCTGCAACAGCCGCAGACATGCAGCAACAGCAACAGCAACTCTAGACACATTTATCATAATATTTTCGACCCCTGGTTTTAAGCGTTTAGCTTTATAATGTAAAATAATCACATCATCTTCAACCCCAAACGTAAACAATCTTATTGTCATAAAACCACCAAATGGTATTCGTCCTCCTAGCATTCAATATTCAATAAGCACTGAAAGATTATCGCCTTCGACTGGAATATCGTTCATTTGTGTGATTTCACTCGAATACTCGAATCGACGTATAATGGAGGCGAATAAATTATGCGTAAAATGATCGTTGGAGTCTTCATATTGTCTTGAATTGATTGAAATCTTGCGTGTAAACGATTCCGCATTATGCAAAACAACAAACAACAAAGTTGTTTACAACCTATAACGGGAATGAATCTCAGTGCGTAGTTTGTCATTTGCTGTACCTACACTCACGTCGTGGATCATTGATGGCGGATAGTGAACAGAGTCGGGCTCCCATGACGTCCCCCATGCCCCTTGGCTGCCTGCGGACTGTGGGCTCTCCATGACTTGTTTACGAGCTAAAAGTCTGCTGGTTATGTAACGTCCAGAGCCCACTGCCCAGTGTGACACTGTTCCTGAAGTGCTTGCAAGGTGTCTCGTTTTTGCGACTAGTTCTTGGCTGTGTGGGTGCATTTAGACGATAGTTAGAGGTTAGACTATGTGGCAAAACTTGTTTCAGGCCGAAACTGTTTGTTTATTCATAAACAAATAATACCATACTAATCTGGGTACCTACATCTCGTCATCATTCTCTGCTTCTGTTCTGTCTCTTGGAATGTTATTAAGGTGGAGTTTGTTTTGGAGCACTCGTAATGAGGAGGTGTATTATGGAAGTTAGCACCTAACTGTCTTATCCATCGGTATTCGCTCGATTTCCTGAGAAAACATGCCTTCCAGGCGCTGTCCCTCCATACATACTGTAGATGCGGCGCTTCCCTTCCTTTTGAGGCGTATAATAAATATATTTTTATTATTTTTTTTTATTAAATAAAACATACAGCGAAGTTGCACTCCCTCTACAAAAATAGCAATAAATACTGCAATTTAACGACACCGTCCCAACCTCAACCTCAATATTACGTTATTCCAATATGCTGTACATACCTAATTGCAAATCCAACCTCTGCCAGTGGTTTCACACTTTGGTTCCAGTGTTCTGCCAGTGGTTTGGTTCCACACTTTGGTTCTCATAGATATTAGTCAGCAGTTTGAGCTGTAGATATTCGTCCTCACTTTGGTTCTCATAGACTACTATTTAATCAATCACTTTTATCAGGCAAGTTCCCGCAAATATGGAAAAATAGCTTTCTCACTCCAATATTTAAAAGCGGAGACAAGTCTTTAGTTGAAAATTACAGACCAATATGCATACAATCGTCGATACCAAAAATTTTTGAAAAGTTAATTCTTCGAAAAATATGTTCTTGCATAAAATTTAATATCTCATCGTTTCAACATGGTTTTATCTCTGGACGATCTACTTTAACTAACCTTACACTGTACGAAAATTTTATCTCAGGTGCTCTTGCTAATAGAGAACAAGTTGACTCAATTTATACGGATTTTAGTAAAGCCTTTGATAAGGTTTGCATTAAAATTCTTATAAATAAATTGTCTAAACTAGGAATAAGTGGTAAATTATTATGCTGGATTAGGAATTATTTATCAAAACGTGTACTAACTGTCTCTATTAAAGAACACTTGTCTTACGAATTTGAAGCAACTAGTGGTGTGCCTCAGGGTTCGCACCTTGGTCCAATATTTTTTATACTATTTATAAACGATGTCACCTCCATATTCTCTGATGTTAACATATTATTATTTGCTGATGACATGAAAATTTATAAAATCATTAAAAATATATACGACTGCTTGTCCCTTCAATCCAATTTTGTAAAATTCGCAGAATGGTGTACCATTAACAAACTTACACTCAACATTAAAAAATGTCAAATCATGAGTTTCTTTAGAATAAAAAACCCCATCAAATACAGTTATTCACTTAACAATCACAGTTTAATGTCAGTACCTGTAATAAGGGACCTCGGAATAACCTTCGACACTAAACTACTATTTATCAACCACATTGATATCATTACTAATAAAGCTATGAAAATGCTGGGTTTCATTCTAAGACTATGTAAAGATTTCAAAAACATTCATACATTTAAATTACTATATACAACTCTGGTTAGGAGTCATTTGGAATATAATTCCCCCATATGGAACCCTCTCTACAAAAGCCACGCAAACTCCATTGAAAAAATCCAACGCAAATTTCTCCGAGCAATTAATTTCAAATTAGGAATTCCCGCGGATGACATAAACTATGATTCTCTATTACAAAAAAATGCGACTCTTATCGTTAAAAGATAGAAGAATACTCAATGATCTTATTTTTTTATTTAAAATAAACAATAACTGGTTTGACTCCCCTGAATTGGTATCGTTAATAAATTATCATGTACCTAGTAGAACAACTCGACTCAAAACACCTTATTATTGCAACAACACTCTCAGTAATGCAGAACAAAATTCAATAATACATCGTTTACACACTTTAGGTAATGAATTTGCTCATATCGATCATTCCGAAAGTCTGTCATCATACAAAAGATGCATTAGACAAAATTTATCTGCTAGTACTACATAATAAATAATAAGTATAATCATGTAACCATAATATTATGTCCTACCAGTATGCACTCTAATACCTATGGCTTAGAAACATATCATAGGTACCTATTTTTCATATCGCTTTGTATACTCCGTAATACCTTCCTTTTATTTATTATATATTTTTTTTTTAAATTTTGGTTATCTTCAATATTTGGCTCCTAAGAGCATTTCTTACTGTTTACTTGTCATACTTTTTTTTATATTTATAACTTTTGTACTTTATATTATTTACAAAGGTAACTTATAGTTTATATTATTTCCTGCCTTTCAACTTTTTATCTTAACTTTTTACTTTTACATTATACTTTATATTTTATAGTTTACACTTTTACTTTATACTTTCATTTTATACATCATAATTCTATTTACTACTCATTACCTTAACTCCTTTCTTTTACCCTTTGTTTTTATATTTAACTTTACATTTATATGTCACTTTCTTATGTTATTGTATTATAATATATATAAATATAATTATGTAAATGGCACATGTTGTGCCGTATGTTTTGAAATAAATAAGTAAATAAATAAATAGATATTAGTCAGCAGTTTGAGCTGTAGATATTCGTCCACACTTTGGCTCTCATAGATATTAGTCCGATTTTTTCAGTTTTTGGAATTCCTGTAGATATTAGTACTCCAGGTAGGTACCTATATACTTCAGCATCCCTTATACAAAAAGTTACCGACCGCCACTGATGCCTTCGTCCGTTATTTCTCCAAGAGCACAGTAAAAAATAAGATTTTTAATAATATTATGTAAAACGTCGCGAGGATAAACGTTTTCCTGAAGCTCCTCTTAGAAAAGGAAATCACAATACGTTTGAATAAGTACCATTAAGAACTAAGTACTTAGCTTCCTTTTTTAATGTACCGCATATAATTAATCTTGTGTATTTCGCAATGCACAGATATCTTTGTATTTCAGTGATCTCTGTTGCATTGCTCTGTCGATTTTAATTTAGATAGCACCGACGCGATGCTCACGTGAAAGTTGAAGCCCCTGTGCTTACAAAGTAGAATATTATGTTATTTGAGATTATTTTTCAATCTATATAATCAATGACGGTAAGCAAAGTACCTACAGCGGATCAATAGGTACATATTGAGACATTTGTGGGGACTTTTTTTTACTCGAGAACCGAGGGTAGAAAAGCTTCGAGAAGCACTGACGTGACATATCTGCGAGTGAGATTTTGGCCATCCCAGTGAGAAGTGTAATTTTTACGGTTCAGCGCACTTTTTTTTATAAGTAGGTATGTAGGTAGGTATTTAAAAAAAAATTGGATCTGATATTTGATATTTTCATATTATCACCGAACAGAGCCGGGTACGGTTGCACTTTTCTCTAATCTCAAATCCCATCACAACTCACCGTAGTATAACCAGAGTCCAACTAGAACCAGACGATGGATTCATTTGATTTGACGCATTGGGCAACCATGTTCTCATCATGTGATTGCTACAGACTGCATTTATTCTTGCATAATATTCATTCATGTGATACGGTGTATATTTCATGTAGATTGGTGTTGCGCCGAACATTGAAGATATTCAATTATTCATACATAACAATATCACAATTGATTTTCTCAATAACAATGATATGCTTAAAATTCATAGCAATGACTTTCACAGCGATGCAACCAAACCATCGAAATGAATAATAAAATAATCAGAAATGTTATTATAATCATATTTATGTTTGTGCAGTGGAGGTTATCCACCTCTTACCCGCCCTGGTATAAGTAACTGATGGTTACTCCTTCAAGGCTCTTGCAAGATTCTAATTTTTTTTGTTAAACGAAGCTACATTTATTTATTTTGAACGAATCTAGACCTCCAGTGTCCTTGCATACGTTGTTAGTAAGCAGTATGCAAGTGCTTAACAGGAAAAACAAAATGCAAAAAAATAGGTTAGTAAGACAAAGATAAATTAAACAGGGCAAAAGCAAAACTCATTCGTGAGACTCCATGAGGCGGCATTGCATCTGTAAAAACCTGCAAGCACCTGCATAAAATATAGAACATAAGTAATACAATAAATCTCAAATCAATTGGCAAGTACCAACAAAAAATGTGAATGTCTTTCGGTCTGACCATAAACTACACTTAGCTTCCGTGTCCCTTAGCCCTTAGCCAACCACTCAGTGAAGCCTCAAAGAATATTAACTGAATATTTGGTGTAAAATAACCGAAGACTAAAAGAAAATTCAGCGTTGGGTAGTCAGAGGCAGGACAAAGGACAGTCAAGGTCGTCTGATCAAGCCTCAAGCCTGCACATGTCATTGGGGGAGGCGCAGAAAGATTTGAGAAAGATCTGAAAAATTAATAATGTAACTAAAGATGAAGCAGGGACGAGGTCCAGCACACCCCCATATGGGGATAGGGAAATAAAAAAACTTTATGTTTATGTTTAGTTTATGTTTTCAGGCACAAGAGCCCCTCTTTTCTGATAAGGTATACATGACCAGAAAAGACCTTTAATTTAATATTTTGTAAAATATATGTGTATATAATATGTAACTCATATTTTTTATATTACAATAAAAAAAAATAAAAAAAATAAATGTTTGTGCAATAATAAATTCAAATACCAAAAGGTGACGGTAGGTACGAGTATCTACAGCAATGATAACTTTGCGGGCGGCCAGAAGAGAGGTACTAAGGATGCTGTTTTTTGTTATTTGGTTGTCAAAATATTTTGTTTCTATAAGGCCAGCCAGGCCTAAAGCGATGAAAATGGGAAAAACCTATGAAAAGTGATGCACGAAACAAGTCTCCCAAGTCCCAAGCTCCTAGCCGTCTAGAGCCAGTGGGAATATGGCATACGCAATTCGAATATATTATGTTATGAGGCTGAAAGTAGTGGGGAGAGGAATAAGAGGCATTTTGTGAGGAGGGTATGGGTACCGCTGCCCCGGGAACTATTTATTGGATAACCAACACCTCTGCCATAGGTCACTGGTTCGCTACGTTTGGTGACTTAGCAGGGATGTCCGGGATCAGAAGGTGAAGTTTGTCAAGGTCTTGGCGGCCGATGTGTCTGACCACCTGCTGCGTGGCGGGCCGGATCGAGAGAGACTTGTTGAGGAGGTCTTTTGACCTCTCCAGCCAGAATACATCCGTCACTCCTGGACTCCTGACCCCAGATTCCTACTCACCCCTCATACCTATTTCCTTCCCAGATCTTCCTTTCCTTAAAAAAACCCTCCACAAGATGACATTATTTTCATGAAGGCCTCCTGTGTGGAGCTAATGTAAAACAACAACAAAAAGATGGGGAAGAGGAATGCGGGAAAGTAATCTACCTATTTAGATCCGGTCGCCAAACACGGCTGAAGCCATTTCATATGCAACAGGTAGTCTTTCACCAAGGTGATACTGAAAGTATCTTACACTCTGTTATCATTGTGAAGCTGTACTTATTAGGTAGGTACCTATATACAGTTTGTGTAAATTAGGAGTCCGTACTTAAACGAAGCAAGATCACATTCACATATACATGTATGTAGGTATGTATTAGGTACATTGCAATCACATCTACACATGAAGTGCACACCTAGGTGAAGGTACAGTCAACAATGATAAAGATATTATATGAACAGGTTTGGCCTAACATGACGTCAGTAAGTGGTTAATATGTATATATTGTATATATTAAACATATACATACCTACGTTGTGCACAATTATGTACCAATATACTATTTTTACATCTTACATCTTGTACATACATGGTATATATGTATGATTCCATTCCAATACCTACAGTATAAAAATAATTAAGATTGTAATCCAAAATAAAAAAGCAAGTATTAAATTAATAGCCTCATACTAATCGATTACCTATTGAATAAAATACCATTGCTCTGAGTCCAGGGACTATCCACCCTCCTTGGGAATATTCTAATTTTAATAATTAGGTAAGAATAGGTACTTGTTCTTGGCTTCTTTGGACAGTTTTGTGTTGGTGCCAACGGCGTTCAGTCCTCCATTAATAGAGTTGCCTGCATTTACCCTTCTTTCGATAAACTCATCCACCTGCTCCAAATACTCATCATTCACAACTATGTTGCAAACTGTCGTCCATAATGGAGTGCTGGTACCTACCCTGATGTATGGCAGTGAGGCATGGAACTGGCAGAGGAAGGATGAAAGTAGATTGAGTGCTGTAGAAATGAGATCCCTGAGGCGTATGTGTGGTAAAACGGGTAAAACCATGTACGATCGTGTGAGAAATGTGGGATCCGCGAAGAATGCAAGGCTGATGTAAGCGTAATGAGTAAGATTAAGAAAGGGACGCGAAAGATGGTTTGGGCATGTAGAGCGAATGAACGAGAAAAGGAGTGTAAGGAGAGTGTATAACGCAAATGTGAATGGTAGAAGAAGTCGGGGACGCCCGAGGAAGACATGGCACGACCAAGAGAATCAGATACTTAAGTCGGGCCATGTGAAGAGTCGGAATAATAGAAAAGCATGTATGAGACGATGTATGAATGTGAACGAGGCAAGGAGTGTGTGCCAAGATCGAGTTGTTTGGCGGTCCGTCCTCTCTGCCTACCCCTGCGGGAAACGGCGTGATGTAGGTATGTAGGTATCTTTTACATGGCCATTAAAGTATACAACAACCTTCCACATGATATTAAACAAATACAAGATACACTCAGATTTAAGTCATCACTAAAAACATTCCTTCTGAACAGGTCTCAATACACATTAAGTGAATACCTCACATAGGTACAACTGTTTTTATATTTATGTTTATATAATAAATTTAAACAAATTCACTTTGTATTACACCACTTTTATATTTATATTTCATTTGTGTTCATATCTGTATAACATGTTAGGTTAACTGGAAGAAATAGGATATAGGTTACCTATAAATTATACCTTTTGTACTAAATGAAAATTTTGTACAATAAATGATTTTGATGGTTAGTTAATTATACTTGTTCTTTCACGACAACTTACCATTTTCCATTACACGTTATTGACGTGATTCACATCGGTCTAAATCCGCTAAATAATATGCCAAATTAGTTGGCGATTGATTTTTTTTTCATTTACTAGATTCTTATATATGTTGTAGAGATGAATCATTTAAATTTACTGACTTTAAAGTTAATGTTATTTATATAAATAGAGCGGCATCACTTGCGCCTTGCAATTTTTACCTCATGTGGGTATTTAAAATAGTATCTATCTACATGGCTATTATAGACTTAGAGGTCTTGTGTTTCATCGGTTGGGAAAAATTGTTATCTAAAAACCCTACTAAAATTGCATGTTTCGTCCAGACTCAACAGAAGCTCGGAATAATATATACATACGTGTCTGTGTGTGATGTTGGGAGTGGGAAGGAGGCGGTCGTGTCATTATTTGGAGCTCTTCCTCATTTGCCTTCGGGATTGAGGAAACCATGAAAAACCTCATCCGGGAAGAGTCGACCGATAGTCAACATGAAGCTGGGCGGCCTTCAGTGATTTCAGTACCTATATGAAGTCCTGCTTTGTGTGGTGTGGGGTGTATGTTATTATAGTACCTACATTAACTTTAAATTCAGTAAATTTAAATGATTCATTTCTTCAAGAAATATAAGAATCTAGTAAATGAAAAAATATATATTTATGATTTCGGAGGTAAGAAGGCAATAGGTATTTTCTTGTTTCGAGGAAATGTCTAATACCTATATCTAAAGCGGCCTATTCATACTCCTGCTTCTTTCAATATCGAAAAATTTCAGACCTCGCAAATTGTTACCGGGGAATCAGAAATGACAATCGGCAAAGGAAGTCCTCTGCTTGATGGACGATGGCGATGGTTATCGGATCAAATTACAAAATTATATCGCCGTTGTACCTACACCCTGCGTCCACCGTCCACCGTCCACCAGTCAGCGGTGCGAAGAATGTTCAGTACCTAATTGAACGCCCACTTGATTCGCTCCGTTTATTACACATTACGCGATGTTTGTCAGCTACAACGACAGCCGACAGCACTACCGATGTAGACCACGAGCTTATAGTGTATTATTTATGTTCCTATTGTGTGGAGACTCAGTACTTACTGATATAGGAACAATATCTTACAGAAATTAGTTTCATAAGTTTATGTTCAATCTCAATGACCAAACGGAAGATTCGTTGATTACAATGAAATATCCTACATTTCATAGTAAGTAGGTACCTACTACCTACGTACGCGAAAATTATGATTGGCATTGTAATTTGAGGGATGGGTGGAAAAGAATATATTTTTACTATGTACGTAGGTACTTTTACCTAAGTCCAGAAGGCCCTCCGGAACTCGGAGGGCCCGGCCGGGCGGTGTTTTTTTATATTTCATTAAACTCGCACAAGAGGCCCCCATGGAAATAATTTCCCTCAAGGGCGTACGTCACCTGTGGGGATTTTTTAAATGTGAATATCGCACAAGAGTCTCAACTGCTTCAAACAGTCTGGAGCCAGTGAGACGATGGCATCTCCAATTGGGATGTTGTATTATGTTGTGAGACTGAAGATAGTAGGGGGGGGAATGAAATGAGAAAGAGGAAAGTTACTCCCCACTGGCTATTCAGACCTGGTCACCAAAGTCATTTAAGCAACTTTTCAATTTTTGAATTACTATTATTATCTATCTATAATTATTTCTTATATGTGTAATAGGATTAAGATAAAAATGATGTAATGTAATTAGGTGGCAATAGCTCAGTTGTTAGAGTGCCAGTCCCGGTAAGACTAGAGGACCTGCATAGGTTCGAGTCCCAGTTGCGACCGTTACCTTTTTATTTTCTTTTACAGAGTCTTTGAACCGCTCAACTACGTCAGGGGTCGTCCATTAATCACGTGCGGCTCGAAAGGGGTGGGGGGGGGGGACTCTGAAAAAAATCACAAGGAGGGGGGGGGGGGGGCGTATAATGAGATATCAAGTGTATTTATTTTTCGTTAAACGCACGATAATATTCTGAAAATTTCAATATACTTTGTTTAATGTACATTATTATCATTGTAATTACCCTCCTATGTACCACTGTGTATCATGTATCACCGGATTGTAATAGCCATTTTATGGCGTTGAAATAAATAAATAAATATACTTTGTACTAAAAAAATACACGTGAATTTTGATAAGGGGGGGGGGGGTAGTCTAAAACCTCACCACATATAATCAGGGAGGGGAGGGGGTTAAAAAGTTGCTAAAACATCACGTGATTAATGGACGACCCCTTAAATAAAATAATAAAGTAGAATGTTTTTTCTTTTGGATTTACCAAGGTCCGGGCCTGCCATTACTCGCTCGAGAAATAGGTTTCTTCAGTTAGCCGTGGTTTACTAATAGATTTATTTATTTTGCAGGAACCCTGAACTACTACTGCAACATCTTGGGGATATGGAGTCAGCGAACCGTGTCTGTGAGGGACGGCTGCCTGCTGGTGTACGGAGAGGATTGCGGGGCCCGCCACCAACCTGGGAACCAACCCCCCGCGCGGGGCTACGCCAGCCTGGGCCGCCGGGCCCCCCTGCACCACACGCGCTCCGCCACAGAGAGTTTGCCCTACATGGCGCGCTACTCCGGCAGCCAGACCCTGGGACGCAGCGCCGTGCGGGATGCATCCCCCGATGAGCTCGCCTTCCCTGGCATGGGCCGCGGGCCCGGTCACACGCCCCTGCACCACACCTGCTCGGACTCTACCCCCTCTATCTACCTGCCCGCCGAGGGCCCCTTCTCCGGCGTGCAGTCCCTGGGGCGCGCGAGGGGCGCGGCTCTAGCGGGCCTGGAGTTCAGGCTGCCCCTGCGCCACCTCAACTTGATGCCCAACACCCTGGCCCCCCGAGCGTTCAGCCTCAGTTACAGACAGCGTGGCGACGAATCTGCTCCCGTGGCTGTCTTTCAGGTAAATAACAACACACATCATACCTAATATATATTATTGGATCGCGTACTAAAACAAAACTATATACTTTATGATTTTGGGAGGAGGGTATATGTATCGCCGCCGTAACTTGTTAAAATAAAATTAAATAAAACTTTTGTCCTGCCAACAATGGAAATAATATATTTAGTGGCCTTTGTATTTTAATCTTCTATTTATCTAGGAGAGTGTTCGTGGCGGGCGGGCGGCTTGGATTTGATGTGTATACAAATTCACAGTTTTATTTCCAGATTGGTGAAATTTTGTATACTTGATCTTCAAAACAAAGAGAAGATCATTTCGAAAAACTACCCCATCCCCTTTCCCACCTCTTGTAGCAATATTTTGATACTTCTTGATGACATTTTTCACATGTGACATTCAAAATAAAAGGAAAATTACTGTCATTATCTGATTTCGAAAAAGTCTCTATAAAGCCCGGGCAACACCGGCGACCAGCTACTGTTTAATATATTATTGTTCTTATTCTAATAACAATGTGTTTCTTTTTATTTCAGGCTCTCAACGATATGGAATATGAACGTTGGGTCAAAACACTAGCGGTAGAGATAATGAGACAAACGCCCCTCGACGCAATTCGGTTCCTGGATGTCCTCGGAATCGCAGCCATCTCCACCCCTTCTAGTAAATCCTCTCCAGCTTTCATCACACCAACTGTTTCTACCAAACTAACACGACTATCAGAAAACAAGCCAAACACTTTGAAAACTAGAAATACCACACAGAATTCCGCCCCTCGGTGGGACCGGAGTCCATCTTCGGAGGGCAGCACGACCAGCGCTGATTTTTTGCACGACAAGAAAATCACCGATAGTGATAACATGTTGAGAATTAAAAAAATCACATCACTCGGTCAAACTCTGCCGAGGAGAAAATTATGCATGAGCGATGTCGAAAGTCAAAGTGATCGCGACGAAGTCGACAGTGTTATGAGCAAAACATTCACCAAACATAAAACACCAGAAAATAAAAGCATCGTTTCCGGAAGAAAATCACGAGAAAAGATGCGAAGAACTCGAGATATCGCCGAAAATGGATCTTCATCAGAAGAGACACGCACTATAGATGAAGGGATAGTTCTGGAAGAAAGAGAATCTTCCTCTGAGAGGTATTGCCGTCGCAGCCTTTGGCCTTCTGATCGCAGTGACTGCCTCGACAGTCCACACAGCGTATCTAGCTACTCGAGCTATGAACTGTGCGATAGCCCAGATGCTGTTGATTCTGTCGAAGAGCCGTCTACCAGGTGTATTAAAAAATCAGAAGAACTATGCAACGAAACCAAATGCACGGCGGAGCCGGTTACAGAACGTATTTACAGTAAAAATGTTAATATCGCACCCTACCATAGTAATTTAATGAAGAAAAAATGCGAGAAAAAGGTTGCTCTGGAAAAAATTTTACCCGTCATCAGTGCTAAAATCCTACTTGAAGATACTGTTAAAAAAGTGCCCATTGAGACGAAAATAGCACCACAAGTCAAAACAAACAGTCAGTTACACATGCCACTATACCGAGCACAGCCCTACAACGTAGAATGTGCATCACTATCGAAATCTGAACATAACAACCGACCGCTATTATCAAGCAAGAACACCGAAACTCCTTCGATTGTTATTCATAAAATACAATCCAAAGATGCATCAAGTTTAGAGCAGGCCAATATCAAGAATCAAGTTTGGAGCAGGGCGAGGTCATGCTCCCCAAGCAACAGCAGCTCCATGTCGCCGTCGTATGAGGGACGGGGGGCGCGAGCTCTCTCCGTGGGGCAGCCGCTGGAGCCCTCCGTGGCCATCCTGCGCATGCACTGTCAGGATACGGAGAAGTACGTTCCAGTCAAAGACAAGTTGGCCCTGTTCGAGTCTCTGTGTCGGGTGGGGCGACTGGCACGCAGCAGCGAGGAGCTGGCAGCCGAGGCGGAACAGGCAGCGTGGGCCCCGCGCGCGCGTTCTCTGCACGACCTCACCCGGGAGCGCAGCCCTCACGTTCCAGTCAGGGAGATATGCAAATTCTTTGAAAAATTTGGCAGTTCCGAAGTATCTTTAGAAAATAAACAAACAAAGCCAACCCCCGTCAAAATTTCTCAGAGAAGATTTAGTGAAAATTTGCCAGTGAAATTAGCTTGTCGTCGGCAAATGCCTAAAGAAAAATATAAAAGTACAGATGTGTATAATATGCTCAGCACACCTTATATTAATATGCCTTTGGTTAATTGTGTTCAAATTAATTGTAATGTTGCTAGTAATAGTTCAAATGCTAAATTGCAAATGGACACCTCGAAGTGTAAAGATGATTTTAAAAGTTTAAGTAGCAATTATAATAATAACAGTTACCATGTGAATGAAAGTGCCGAATTAAGTTCCAATGAAGCTTTTGACTATGGAGGTTTTAAACAAATAAGGCTTGGGAATAAAATAATTACGTATGTATAAAAATATTTAATCATACTTTTTCAAAATTTGGTTTTGTTTATTTGATTGAAACAATTATTTTATTTTTAAGATTGGAGTAATTCAAAATGAGATGAACATCAATAGTGAGAACACAAATTTTTTTTTTACATTCTTAATATTATAATGTCAAATTATTACTTTTGGATCTTTATTTAATAATAATATTTACATAAAACATTTCTTTATCATTGTGATGTTTGTGTTAATCTTTAGGCTGCGTACGAAGGGATCGGTGAAAAATCATTGCAAATCAGCCTGAATCAAAAAGCTGCGCATGTTTCTACTGATATCGCACTAATCGTCTATTGTGCCTGCACGTCGAATAAGACCGTTTGTATCGACGCGGCAGATATGAAATGAGCTGAAGGGAAACGCGGTTGCTTTAAAATCATTACCCAATAAAAGCTCTTATTTTTACATTTTTCTAGAATTACAAAAAGGAGAACTTTTTCAAATGAGTTTCGGTTCTGTATCATGCTTGTGCAACATTACAGCGAGGACTCAAACCCAGAAATGACTTAAGTTGGCTCTCGTGTGAGAGGTAAGCGTCTTGAAATGATTTTAGATGTTTCCGTTTCCCAAAGCTCAAACAAAAATAATTATCGTTTCCTTACGCCTTTATAAATATAATATTATCGAGTTGATATTTTTATGAAGTTGAAAAGAGACCACCTGCAAAAGCACTGGATATCAGTTTTGACAAAAATTGCGTAATCAACTAAAACATTTAGAATAAATCATCAAAACCAAATTCATCTGGTATAAAACTGTAGTCCTTCATTATTTGTTTTTGGGGTGTTATACCGTGTTGCACTACCTCCTTCTTTAGCCAACGTTTCGGACAACGTTGCAGTGTCTATCATCAGGGCAAATCCGATAGATATGTTGCCGGATCTGTCCTGATGATGGACACTGCAACGCTTTCCGAAACATTGGCTAAAGAAGCAGGTAGCGCAACACGGCATAATACCCCAAAAACAAATAACGAAAATACTTTTGGCCGTGAAAATTTAAAAAACATATCTGCAGTCCTTCATTTTAACACGGTTGAAATATTGATGGCTGGAGTATAAATATGCAGCATTGTTGCATGGATGCCAAAGTAAAAATTTAAATACTATTTTTTTTAATTTCAATACATTGTTAAGATATATTCATAACTCAGATCTGCCCAAAACCCGTGTTCATCTTCTTTCAAAGGCAACCTCAAACAATCTTTGTAATAAACAAATAAATCAAGTCAGACACTTTGCAACTTTTTGCGAAATATTTGATCTTTAGAAATGAAATAATTTTCGTTTATAAATTAAAGATGTTCTATTTCTAACAACTTACTTTTTATAACACTTTTAAATGTTGTTAAATAAAAGTTTCATCAGTGTAAATCCAATACCACGGAAGAACCATATGTAAAAATGTCCAGGAGTGACAAAAATCTATGTAGGAATATACGCACTCTGGCTTGCTTATGTACTGGGGGTGGTTCATTTGTAGCATTTACTTTAACTGAATGAACTGTACAAGCAGTCCATTGATCTATTTCAAAATTTGAACACACCATTCAATGCGCGTTCTGCTGTTCGACTAAAAGCGCCAGAAAACAGTTTTTTTTAAATTATTGGATCATTGGTATTGATCTTACATATACAATAAATATCTAATATAGAATAGAAAAAAATAATCAATGATAATCATAATTTTTTTGTACTCTCCGTACTAAAAACAGAAAAAGAGACAAATCAAAATTCATTTTTTAAAACTGACCCTTTTACGATAGTATTATGTTAGTAAACTTTATACCAAACATAAATATCCCTGATATTTTTAACCCTTTCACGTTTTTGTGGAATCTAAAAATGTTGACTTCAGCTAAAACAAAAACTTAATTTTGTAATAAATTATAATAACTGTTCATTTTACCATTTATATGAACATAGTTTAAATAATCATATTTTATTATGTAAAGACACATTTTATAAAGATTTTATAAAAATAAATTTATCGCTTGTTTATTATGGATATTGTAAAAAGTATGTTAAAAAAGTGCGAGTTAGTTTGTAACTTATTATTTATTGTAATAATATTGACGCTGGAAAGGAAAAATGGCTAAAGCGCCATACAGCTAGAAAGGAAAATTGGTTCAAGCTACATACGGCTGTATGGCGCTTCAGCCACTCTTCCTTTCCAGCTGCATTGCGCTCTATCCATTTTTCCTTTCATGCGATATGGATGTCATAGATTATAGAAAAGTTCTTCCTTTTTATGTAGGACTAAAAATGTTTATCTGGTCATGATAATAATATTATTAAACTGTTAAAACCGAAGTATTTCATTAAATAAAGACTGTAAATCTATAATATATAAATATGTAAATGTTAAATACATACTTAATAAAAATAAAAACATATCAAATAAAATATAATTTATTACTCCATCTGCAATCCTCACATTTAGAAACCTGACAAATATTAATAAATAGTGGCAGGTGGTCCAGCTCGGCTGGCGGTGGGATAACTTATAATTTTATAACCATTATTTTAAATCTTATTGAAAATGATAAGGTAGCGTTATTTGTTATCCATAAGCTGATTTAAAAATAAATGACAATATATTATTACAATCCTAAAGGTAACAAAAAATTAATATTCCTTTCAAAGGTATACAATTTATTTTATCAATGCGGAGACAATATTTAATATTATGATCTCCTTGGAAGCTTGCATTAATTTAATTGTAGCTAGTTTATCATCGGGAGGGATAGATATTCTTATGCACATTGTTTTTTCTTTAATTCTGTTATAAACAACTTTGGAGGAATAAAATACAATTTCCTCAAAGGAAATAACATTCATTGTCTTTGAAATTGGGCTCAAATGCACCACCAGCGCATACATTAGCCGCAGAAGCTTGATATCTATGGTGCAAACCAACTGTCTATGGTGCAGGGCATCACCCTCTTTGAAATAACCGGCCGGTCTGCCGGCGCACTAACACACTTATGTATTTCGTTCAAACTTGTTCTTTTTTTATGGAATACAGAAGAGAATGAATGTTTAAGTTGATTCAACATTAGGTTTCTAGCTCTTATCAGGCGTTCTATGGCGTAGAAAGCCTGTTCTCACTGATCGATTTATTACTTCAATTATCTATTTATTATTACATCTGCTACGAAATATATTCATGGATTCTTTGAAATAGATAAAGAGGTCTCGAAACCTTTTAGCCAAAGGGTGACACTGAAAATTTTACAATGTGATCAAAATAAACTATGGTGGGCCGGATTGGTAATGTCCATAGGGCGTAGTTTGGAGACCCCTGAAATAATTAATAGAATAGATGAGGTGGGAACGCACCATTAAATACCGTTATCTTTAGTAATCTGATAAAGAGGGAGATCAGTGACTGTCTGGTGCAATTTGTTGAGAGCACCCTCCCCAATAAAGACTCCATTGATATGTTTGGAGTAAGTGTCTCAAGTATCGGGGCTCACGGGAGAAACTGGGCTTCTTGTATGGGCTAGCAGATTCTTCAATAGTTGACCAACCCTGTACAAATCTCGAGAACTTCCAAAAATTGAATTTTCCTTCTCTAATGCAGATGTTTATGGAACCAGGAGCTTGCAGCATTGATCCCCTGTTCACTGGTGCACGTACGTGAAACTCGACGGGCAAGAGCGGAAGACCCGTTCACAGTTGATATTGGCTTCACGAGAATGGGTCATTCTTCGACTTATTTTTGTGTAAGCCGGTTCGCATGTTGACAGAGCTATTGGCAAAGACGTTATATACTGTAGATACGGGGGTAGAAATCTCAAAGTGGGAAGCCAAAAGCAAGGCAATTGCATTGGTCTCGATTTCTAGTACTTTAGTACTAAACTGTCAGTCGTCGAGTAAGGTTGTGTCTTACCAGTAGGAAAATTGCATTTAAAAAGGGCCAAAATGCCCTCCTGTATGATGAGAAAATATTTCCATTACACGGCAAACAGTAGTAAAAGTGAAGAAATAACATTTCATTTACATGTACACACAAATTACTTATTATAAGCAATACAATTAATTTTCATGTTCCCCGTCTGACAATTTTGTGCATCATTAGAGAAAAAACACACATTCTTTGATTGTCTTATGGTACGGCCACATTGAGGCCAAATTCCAACTTCAAACTTTCGGACGATTGTGTAGAAGGGTAGTTCCTGCGTTGGAAGTTCGAGTTGGAAGTTTGGCTTCGTTGTGGAAGTAGCATATGGGTGATACCATTAACATTAATAAAACCAAAAACATTTTTAATGAAATTATTATTGGAAGAGCTACATTTTAATGTGTTTACTTTTTATTAGTTTATAAGAATTTTATTTTAGTCAGGAGGGAGGTTCAAAGTGCGATCGCGGGTGTAACCAATTTGGCCCACCCTTTCCAGATCATAAGACAAAAACACAAAAGTCTGTTAATTGTGATACATTTATTATGATATGCCTTGATATTTCGTAAGGCGTTAAACTAATCAACTAAAAAAATAAACAAATACATAGAAAACAAACACAAGCAATGAATTATTAGCTTTTCAAGCAATCGCGGGTGCAACATCAAATTATCGCGGGCGCAGCTTGTCTAGTTTAAGTGTATATAAACATCAATAAACCCTTCTTTTTTTTACATTAGCTCCACACAGGAGGCACCGAGGAAAACAATTTCCCTAGGGGCCTATGTCATCATCAAATTGTGCCATTATCAAATAATGCCTTCAGAAGGCGAAACAGCTGTCATGCATAGTAATAATTTACAGCAGAACTTGTTTATAAACAAACTGTTTTATTTTTTTTTAATAATATTATTGAATATATAAAAGAAATAAAAATGAAAATGGAGTTCTACAAATTAAAATTGATAACAATAAATCAAAATATTTTCTTTGGCTTATAAAAATAATAATAAAATTTTGGCTTATAAATTATTTTTTAATTAAAACCAAACTAAGAACCTATTTTAGGAAAGGCTCTGCGGGCTTTTTCATATAAAAATTAATTTTGGACTAATTAAAATTGAATAATAATTTTTTTTAATTAAAAGGTATAGCTAATATCTAGTACCGATATGTGCTTCTTTAAATTATAAAATATAGGCCATTAAAGGAATCAATTTTTCAAGATTTTGATGTCTTTGTAAAACACCGTACATACAAAATGTTATAATAATGGTATTTCTTACTCCTCCTCACTAAGGGCGCCTGTGCTGTGGCGATTAAGGTTATTTAATTCTAATTCATTTGTCTTTGATGTCATTTTTAGTGTTTTTTTTAAAGTTTTTTTTCATTAGTCTCTTTCAGCCAAGAGAACAATCGATTTTAATTTTGATGATAATGCATTATTTTTAATTTTTGCAAACTGAAATATCTTCATCTCATGCTTATCTAACTACTACAAAGTGGTTTTTATTAAGTGCCTATTAAACGTGTCCCTATTGTATTGTACTGTATATTTACCAATTGCACCAATACACATCAATAAATAAACCAATCATGCTCTGGGCTGCCGCGGTTCAACTCCAAAATATTCCAGGGCTGGTAATACGACCAATGCATTGGAGGTACCACACACCCAGACCGTAAATATGGTGTGGATAAAAGGGTGCACTTATTACAAATGCTTTTAGGGCTTCGGAGACCATCAAGCGGCTTGATGGCAAGCACGTAAATTTGTTGTCTATTGTTGTCTATTATTGTCAATTGTTGTCTATGCTTAGCCGCTTGACGTGTATATCAAGCTGCTTGGGCAAGCCTTCATCTATGCCGTGAGATATTCGGGTGATTTTGCAGGTGGTCGAAAGAGAATTTTGTGCAAAATGAAATCTAGCAAAGACAAAGCATTCTTTATTATGTTATAATAAATAATTAGTATTATAATGGAACATGAATTAATAAAGTAATGAAAATTAATAACCAAATTCTCAGTATGTTCACAAGACCTAAACAATCACATTTAAATATGTCAATAGCGGTCACGCATCATTTTAGGCTTCATGGACATTGAAATAGAGCGGGATAAATAGAATCATATAAATAAGTAGTCTAAACGTGGCCTGACTACAGTTTGAAAATGGCCGTGATTGCTGAAAATTAGCTGTCATAATAATTTGAAAAACTATAATACATAACATTAAATTTGATTTACCTTCATTATTTTTTTTTAAATCAGACCTAATGATAATAATTTTATCTAATTTATATAATTGTTTTACATCACATATCATACGTAATTTCTAATTAATCACCACCTGTTGTAATATTTCTTGTATATTTATAGCTGTGCCTTAAATAATAGCAATTGCTATGGACTTACATACGTGGTTTATCCTTTAAGGCAGAGGTTCCCAAAGTGGGTGCAGCGGACAGAGATCAGGGGTGCCGCGAGGCGCGGATTTCAGTAAAAAATCAGTATCCGATTCTAAATGCAAAAGCTGTAAGGGTCCTCGTTCCCTTTGCTACTTCATATCTGTGCGAAGCTGGATTTTCAGCAGTTGCGGTTATAAAGAGCAAATATCGCTCGAAAATAAATGTGGAAAAAGAAATGAGAGTAACTGTATCAAGCCTTATTCCCCGGTTTGAAAAATTGTGCAGCGAGTGCATACCTATTGCCACTTATCGCCACTCTTCGTGCACCCCAGCTCCATGGCATTCAGGTCGACCGCCAGGGAAGACCACGCCAATTCGTTATTGATGCGGCCATCGTTTCCCTGCTGCCGCCCCGAAGTCATTGCCGGTCTCTCTTCCAGCCGACTAATCATCATCTCCAGCTGCCCGCTCGTCGCACGGCTCCTACTAGACATCTGTTAAAGAAATAGGAGCTTAATTTAAAAAATTGTTTCGTTAAATTAACTTTAATACATATCTCGATGGCAAATTTTGAATTTGAATTGAAACGAAATTTTGCAAACGTCAAATCCTTGGTATACAACTTTAAACATACATTAGTGGATAAATAATCATGCATTTTTACAGTATTCGTGTTTTAAACTACATAAAACCGGCGAAGTTAGCATTGAAAAGGCAATTGACATTTTGACAACCATAGAAAATTACACAAAATTGCACAAATCTGACAGCACATCTCGTATGATATTGTTCTCATATCACAATAATTACGGAATCGCTCGGCAGAGGATGTTTGTGGCTTATCATAAGCATCACGCATAGGGTTGCCATCTGTCCGCCTTTAGCCGGACATGTTTGGCTTTTTTAGGTCGTGTCCGGCAAAATATTTGTATGTACGGCTTTTGTTAGGCTTTTTGTTAGTGTAACGCAGTGCACGCAGCGCCTGCAGAACGAACGCAACGCAAGCTACGCAAGGCGCAACGTGTTAAGGACGAGGCGGGGGCGGGGGACAGTGGCTATTCTTGGTATATTTCAGTCAACGAAGTAATTGACCAGTGTTCACAAATAATGAACAATATAACTGGAACAAAATTTCTGCCCAATCAAGGTAACCGCAATTTTACTGCATTTATCGGAGGCTCACCCAGATCAGGTTGAAGAAATCAAAGAAAACATGAATAATATGTACAAAATTGCCAAAGACTACTTAAACTCTTGAACGTGTAAATTCAGTGCCGAATTGAAACACTGGATACGGCAGGTCCGGTAGATGTCACATCTACCGGATCTGCCGGATCTGCCCTTATGATGGACACTACAACGATGTCCGAAACGTTGGCTAAAGAAGGAGGTAGCGCAACACGGCATAACACCCCAAAAACAAATAACGAAAATGCTTTTGGCCGCGAAAATCTTAAAACGTATCTAAATTTAGTCATATTTTATCATCATTATAAATGTACCTAACAAAACAGAATCTTATTACAGTTTGTTACAAATTGTTTTAATAATCAGTTAGAATTTTTTTATTCTTAAAATAAAACACATATTATTAATATACTCTGTTATGAAAACAAAACCTTATTTAAATATTAAGCCTAACAAAATTCAATTAAATTTTTAAACAAAAATCTTAAAAGCACTGAGACTATTTTAAGTTATTATATATTAGGGCAAACGTATACGTTTGACTTTAAATTTTAAGACCTTAAAATTTTTTTTAAACCCGGACATCAAAAGAAACCCCGCCCGGACGCTCCCCGGACGCCCTCTAAACTAGGACAAATCCGGAGAAACCCGGACGGATGGCAACCCTAATCATAATTACCATGACCATTTATTTTTTCTCCCAAAACGGGACACCGAAAAAAAGGTAGGCAATTATTTTTTTTTTACATTAGCTCCACACAGGAGGCCCTGAGGAAAATAATTTCCCTCAAACCTATGTCGTCTTAGGGGCCGTTCAAGTATTACGTAACGCACTTGGGTGGGGGGGGGGGGTCTTGTAAAACGTTACTGTGCGTTACAGGGCTGGGAGGAGGGGTTCGATCACATGTTACATAACATGTTTTTTTTATTTAAATAAAAAACTGGCGAATTAAAATCTTCCAAGTTGCCAACCCATTTCGTTTGTTGTACGGGGAATCCCTGTTGTATTGTGCGTCATTTTTATTTTATTTTAAGTGACTTTCCAGTACTTTGCACAACTTAATTGTGACTTTTAGGTAAAAATAGTCACTTGGGTAACGTAACGTTTAGGGGGGGGGGGGGGGGGGGGGGGATGAATTCATCCCTCCAACTGCAGAACAAGGCCAAGAGGGTCAAGAAAGTCGATCAGGCCCGCCACGCAGCAGGTAATGATAATACTTAATAACAAATTTGGACAACTGTTACAGGGTGTAACAGGACATAACCGAGGGATTTTATCCAGCGATTCCTGATCATATTTGGAGTAAAAAATTGTAAAGAAATTTTGGTCTCTGGTGACTTTTTTGATGACATTTTTTATTTTTTTTCTTCAAATTCAAACAAAAAAAAAATTCTTCCGCTTGTCATTGGTCACTCAGCCGAGTAACCGACCAACCCCTCACCCCGCCTCCAACTGTCCAACACCTACCATTTTTTAATGTTTTTGTAGAAAAAGTAAATTAAAAAACATCAAAAATGTCACCGCGGACCAAAATTTCATTTACATTTTTTACTCCTAATAATGTCAGGAATCGATGGTTAAAATCCCTCGGGTACGTCCTGTTACACCCTGTATAGCGCTCTTTTCGTGAAAAATCACCTCAAAAGCGCTGTTCAAGACGCTAGATTACAATTCATCTTGCAGCTACCAATTGCATGGACAATAGAGAACTCCAGTCCAATGTTTTTTTTTTTTTTTTAACGACTAATGACTTTCTAACTTATATAATTTCGTTTCGTTATGTTACGACATATTGAACTCACCATTGTTTACGTTGCAATTATTTGTTAAATAAAATAAATAAACAAATGGTAAATAATTAAATAGTGTATTTATTATTGAACACGTAAGGTAACTAAAACTGCATTTTTATTTATATTTTTAGAGTTAGTTTTAATAGTTAAAATAATTGTCAAAGTTTTAATTTTTCAAGACCCCCCGAGAACCACTGTATGTACGGTGAATCGTGTGACGCCATCACTCCTGAAAAATTACTATAGATCGGGCAATCAGCTGATCAACTACCGCCATTTTGAATTCCATTGTTCGAAGTATTCTCCCTAGAAGAAGCATTACCATTTTTTCTTGTGCAGCAGTTTTTGAATATTTTCAATAATAGAGATAAACTAATAAGAGATACCTTTATTTTTGAAACATTATTTAGGCCTAAATAATGTTTCAATAAACACAACAACTAAATCTCTATAAACAGCAAATATTAAAAAAAAATATATAGTATATTTGCGGCACGTTCCAGAGTGGAAGATACTCTCAGTATCGCCCTGGTGTAAGACCACCATTCAGAATTGAAACGTTGCTTGAAATGGCTTCTGCCGTGTTTGGTGACCAGATCTGAATAGCCAGGTACTTCCCCACCTTCCTCCTCCCTATCTCCTTCCCCTCCCTACTGCCTTCAGCCTCACAACATACCCCAATTGGGGATGCCATAGTCCCACTGGCTCCAGACGGGAGCAGTTGGGACTCTTGTGCAGTATTCATGTAAAAAAAAAAAAATGTAAATAAACGAATAAATTAATATGATGGCTTGTGTCATATCATACATTCCCATTCAATGACTCTACGGTGACGTTACGACACGTCGAACAGTGACGTCACCACAAAAATTTCAATAATGCCAACTTGACGGCGTATTTTTATGACCTGATTAAAAATGGACTTTTTAATAATTTTTTAAAAACTCTGCCATTAATATTATTGAATAAAAATTATATATTCAGAATCAGCGTTTATTGGTCTATATCAACGATACTCAACCTGCAGCCCGCCAAGCTTTTGTGTGCGGCCCTAACCACTTTACCATCAGGAACTTGATTTAAAAAAAACTATTATTCTAAATTTCGAATATTCGATTCGATTCGATTTATAATCTTGAGATTCGTTTCGACTTTGACGCACAAATAGTGACACCCGAAAAGGATTGTCATTATGGTCCACACGATCTGGTACTGTTTAGATATTCACGGCCAAAAGGTTTTTTTTGTTATTTGTTTTTGGGGTGTTATGCCGTGTTGCGCTACCTCCGTCTTTAGCCAACGTTTCGGACAGCGTTACAGTGTCCATCATCAGGGCAGATGTGTAAGAGTGTTGATATTTACACACGCTAGATTTAATCCCAAAAAACAAATATTTGACACACAAGTACGCGCGCAAATCTATAATATAAATATGAATCTCTGAATGTGTTGCTAAGCGCATAACTTCCCAACGACTGCACCAAATTGGATAATTCTTTTTTTTGTGTTCGTTATTGTCAGGACAAGGTTTGTATAAAACCACTGGTGAGCTCTGACGTTATGAAATTTGTATAAAAAAAATTGAATAGGTGGCACATGAGCTATTTGAAAACTGAATGTACCGGGACTGAATGTATGGAGTGCAGGAGGGTTGGAGTGAAACCAGGGAAAGGGGAGGGGAATCTGGGAGGGGGGAGGTGAACTTGGGAGGGGGAGTCGCGGGACGGGGAAGGGGGGGGAGTGGAGTGGGGAGAGGGAAGGTGGAGGAGGCGGAGTGGGAACGCGAGAGAGAAAGGGGACACGGGAGAGAAAGGGGAGGCGGAAGGGGAAAGAGACGAATGGTAAAGGACACGCAGTGAGAAACTATTTCCTTATTAAACGGCATAGCAACGCATGCCGTGTACCAGCTAGTAATTTATAAATAAAAGTTCCACTTCTAGAAACAACCGCATCAATTATAATACATAAAAACTGGTTACTAGTACTATTTTCTTATAATATAAATAGGCATAATTAGGTAATTTTTTCACAAAAACAGCGCTCTACAAATTATCCAAATATTATTATTATTAATGGCGGAGTGTCTTCAAAATTAAATCGAAAAAATGTTGGGGGGGGGGGGGGTTGATAATTTTTTTTCGTCATACCAGTATAGTGTTGCGGCCCGCGTAACTTTACAAATACATGTATGTGGCCCGAAGAGAAAAAAGGTTGAGTATCGTTGGTCTATATGAATGTATTTTTTTTAAAGCCATAATATTTTTCACTGGAGTTCCTTATTGCTAGACCTTGTTTAATTTTTTTTTTTACTAATAACTTTACGTGTAAACTCTGTGAACGTCAGATCAAAGAGTAAAATTGACTTTTTTATTGATATCAAGTTCATTTTGTAGAATTTAATTTTTATTTCTTTTATATATTCAATAATATTAAGTACATGGTGTGGCAGCATAACTTCCTTTTTTCAAAACTTAATAAAACCCATTGTATGAATCAGAAATTTTTTATTTGTTTTTTATAATATAGGCACATACTTAAAGTTTTGTGTAACTTAGTTTTTAAAGATCAAACCAGATAGGTGACGTCCCCCATTTCCCATACACTGATTAAACCAATTTCTGGCATTTGTCTTGACTCTTGCCAGCATATCTCGCGTTATCCTGGCAATTTCTTCCTGAATGTTGGTCTTCAAATCTTGTAGGGTCCTTGGACGGTTCACATAAACATGGGATTTCAAAAATACCCATAGAAAAATATCGCAAGGGGACAAATCGGGAGAGTGGGCCGGCCACTCCAAATCACCCCTAATTGAGATGAGGCGCTCGGCGAAGTGTTCCCTCAAAACAGCCGTCAATGCTCGGTGATCTAATGGGACAAGGGACTCCAGTTCTTCCTCTTGTCACATTTGCAGTTTGTCTGAACGCAGTGACCCATATAACAATTGATTTCCGGTCCGGGACAGAGGCTAGATTAAAGTGATTCCGAAAGGCGCGCTGGATTGCGATCACAGAACATCCATTCTAAAAGTAGGCTTCAATGGCAAACGTACGCTCATCATTATTTATTTATTTAAGAAACATAAACAGTTTCAATAACATAATATACATAAGAGGATAACAAAAAAAGACCAATTATTAATGTTCACAGATAGGCATTTAGAAACTTAATGTAAACTAGAATATTTAAGAAAAGAAAAAAAAAAACAGGACAAAGCAGCAATTAAAAAAATATACATATATAATACAGGTGTAGATTCAACAAGTGATAAACCTAAATATAAAAACACAGCAATAAAATAAATGCGATTGTAACTGTAAAGAAAATAGGATGCGAAACAGGTATTTGGATTGGGACGGGTAAGGGGAGGACAGGGATAAGGGAAAGTTGCCACGCAGGTAATTTAAAAGTATTAGGTACAATTAATTTAATCATCATGAATATGTGTTATGTATTATTCGCACCTAGAATGTTATACAATGAAATTCTGTAGCGAAAGTAACTAGCAGTGAATATGTCAGCAAGTGTTTCTAAATGTGCAAATTTAATGTTATAGTAGTTACATGTCCTTTGCATAAATTAATTTTGTTGGAATTGGTGTTGCATCTATCAATGTAGAAAAGGGTATTTTGTCTGCTATATATAGCAACTCCGGGCAGTCAACTTTCGAGTTAATAATTTTGTACAGGAGCATCTGATCAGCGACAAGCCTCCTGTCGAGCAGTTTCGTGATTCGAAAATGGTTCTCGATTTCATCGTAAGAGTTGTATACATTGAATGATTTAAAATTGAGGAATTTGAGAAATCGCTCCTGAACTCTTTCTAACCTGTTGACATAAACAATATAGCGCGGGTTCCAAAACTGTGAACAGTATTCCAGGTGAGGACGAACATGTGAATTGTAGAGAATCAGATAAGTCTTAGTGTTTTTGAAAAATTTGCATGTTCTTAGTACAAAGCCTAGAATCTTTGTTGCTTTGGTGACAATGTTATCGACGTGTTTATCAAAGGTAAGTTTAGAGTCCAAAAGAACCCCGAAGTCACGTATATGATCTTTGTTTGTTAACAGCAATCCAGAAATGGTGTAATCATGCAGTATTTTCACACGGTTACGTGTGAATGTGACTTTGCAACATATAGAAATATTGATAAAAAGCTTATTTCTAAGACAGTAATCCGTCAGTCGGTCAAAATCTTCTTGTAAACCCACAGAACAGTCTGGGGAGCTTATAGGAAGGTATATCTTCATATCGTCGGCAAATAGTAAAATTTAAGCGTTGTGAAAACATGTCATAATATCATTTATATAGATAGAGAAAAGCAAAGGACCCAAAATGGACCCCTGAGGCACACCGGAAGTGATTATTCCAACGCATGATGGCGACTAAACTGTGTCGGAACAAAACTTTAAAATTCCGCCTCTCGAACGAGATCACTAGCGCTCCGCTACGACATCAACCGACTGAATGGCGCGCATTTTAAAAAAGGAAGTTATGCTGCCACACCCTGTATTATTTAATCTATAAAAACAGTTTATTATAAACAAGTTCTGCGATGTAATTATTATTAGGCATGACAGCTGTTGCGCCCTCTGAACGCTTTATCAAACTGTGGTTGTACCACTTTCAGACGATGTATTTATACATAGTAGAACTTGTTTATGTTTATAATAAACTGTTTTTAAAGATTAAATAATAATAATATTATTGAATACATAATACGTACACATGTTAAAAAAAAAAATAGGACTTGAGAGAAGAAGAAATAGTTGTGTTGTTTTTAAATAAAGCAGCCTTTGAGAAATTGAATCCATAGTTTTTAAAGTTACAATTTACCGACACATAACTAATCCCCACTCAACGTACAAAAGTATTTAACCCTAACCTTATTTTTCGAAGCTTATCACAAACCTTCGTCGTTTCGACTACGGTACTTAATAAAGGGGGTTAAGGGTTTTATTAAAACAAAATACGTACATATTTCTTTTTATTATTAATGAACAGTATTTATTTAGGTAAATATCGGTTCGGACTGGCCACGCTTATTACGAATAATTTTTAGAAAAAAACTTTAGATTCGCCTTAATTACTATAAAAGGAAACTTTTTGGCTTTGGGGCGGCGGAAAATAATGCATTTTAATTTTCAATTGCATAAAACCAAAATTCGCTTCGCGACTGACACAGCGAAAATCCGCGGCCGTACATGTCACTGTGATGTTGGTATCCTTGATAAATTAACAAGAGCTAATACGACTGTAGCCGACTTCATGGGATAAGGCGCGTAATTATGAAATTTGTCTAGCGGGCTTGTTTGTGTAACATGGTTTGTGATACAAAAGAAAGTGCCCCTTTATAACGCCTACTCGCGTCAAGGCAAGAAAAACATCCCAGTTTTCAAGTGGCTTAGCGGCTACGCTAGGTTTGTGTAACATGGTTTGTGATTCGCGGTATTTCATGTAGGTATCCCGCGAAGTCAGCTACAGTCCATAACAGTGACAGCAAGTGACAGCTACGGCCGCGGATTTTCGCTGCGTCGGTTCGCGAAGAGAATTTTGGTTTTATGCAATTGAAAATTAAAATGCATTATTTTCCGCCGCCCCAAAGCCAAAAAGTTTCCTTTTATAGTAATTAAGGCGAATCTAAAGTTTTTTTCTAAAAATTATTCGTAATAAGCGTGGCCAGTCCGAACCGATAATTACCTTTATTTATATTATTTCTTATGTTTAGATCGTTTAGATAAACAAAAATATCAAATTTATTAATCAACAGCCTTATGAATGAGATCGTAGTTTTCATGCAACATCAACAATAGAGAACTCCAGTACAATTTTTTTTATTTTTTTTAATGAATAAAGACCTTCAAACTTAAATAACTGCATTTTTATTTTTATAGTTAGTTTTAATAGTTAAAATAATTGTCAAAGTTTTAATTTTTAAAGAATCCCAGAAACGCACCGTATCTATGGTGGTCTTCGACTGGTTTATTCATAAATGAACTAATACCGGTTTATTTATGGTCTTCACCCACCGATAGTTTTTTTTACTTTTGAAGTTGTCATTTTGAATCAGTGATGTTATGTCGAGGGAAATTTCCCTAGATCTAGGGGAGAAAAATATTTTTTAGGGATAAGGGAAATCAGGACAAAATCTAGGGAAATTTCGAACTCTGGCAAAAATTTTATTACATATGAAAATATTACTGGTATTATTTATATATATACGTATATATATTTTTTGGAATTCCTATGAATCTTAATCATTGTTCATGTACTTACATGCAATGTTATTTTTAACACTGACAACTCAAAATGATATTAGGGAACGTACCCATACTACGTGACACGTTCGGGGGGGGGGGGGGGGGGGGGGTCTTCAAAATACCACGCTTGGTACAAATGAGCGGCGGGTTGCTTATGATTTTTATTTTGCAAAGTGTTTTTTTAAATTTGGAATTCAGTTTCTAATTCAGTGGTGAGTGTATTCGTACTTTTAAATTATTACTTCACGTAGCAAAAAGTGTTTTATTTGGAAAATCACGGTATTATTAGAGTATATTTACCAAGTTCCGATATCTTTCCAATTAATTATCATATAACAGGATTAGTGTTACACAATCGGGTGGCTACGTAGGTAATTGCGTAAATGTGAAATTCTAGGGAAATTTCACTTCGAAATCTAGGGAAATAATTTTTTTGGGCAGAACATCCCTGTTTGAATGAAGAATCCAGAAGAATCATGGCGGCAATGGCGGTCATGGCGGAATGCTTTTTAATGACTTTTAGGTGTGAGGTGTGTTTTTTATTCAAGATTAACTGTTTTTAATATAGAAAAACATTGGTAAAATATCCACATTTCACCGCTACTGTTATTGTATTTAATGAAAGTGCAATATAAAACAATAAATCATCTCTTTCATTGCAAATACATGTGACATCGTGTTTTGTGTCAGGCGTTACTTTGTAGGTACATTGTTTTATGTATAACACATACAGAGACACTGGTATTTATAATACACTGATCATGACGATTGTGTAACAACTTGTATAAAAAGCCCAATACTAAAAACAATTTGAAAATACATAAACCAAATGTCAAAATATGACACGACTTTAACCTCAAATAGACAAAATTTATTGCAGATTGTCCGCAAATATAGCCCTTTTCGTAAATTGTTGAGGGCCTGAATTATGTTTCAATAAACACAATAACTATTATTCATCTAAATCTCTATAAACAGTATGAAAATAAACCAAAAACACGAAATATTGAATTGCATAGGTACGTGTGCACTTCAAGTAATTTCAAATGTCAATACAATACACACTATCACCAGGTGACAGGTTAACAGTGACGTCACCGTTAACCATTTCAGTAATGCCAACTTAACGCTGTGTTTTGAGAAGAGCTTTAAAAATGCACTTTTTAATAATTTTTTAAAAACTCTGCGTTTAATATTATGAAATAAAACTTATATGTTCAGAATCAGCGTTTCTTGGTCTATATGAAGATATTTTTTTAAAGCCATAATATTTTTCACTTGAGTTCCTTATTGATTTATAATAATAAATCTACAAGAAAATTATGTTCTAAAAATCACAGAAATGTTTTTATTACGTTCCGTGTAGGAGACTGCTATTGATAGACAAAGTTGTGTACATCCCATAAAAACATAACCATAGAAAAATGACATTAACCATCCAATATCATCTATGATATTAACGTACAAAAAAATATTTTGTTATTTCAGTTTTCAGGATTTATTAAATTTCCTTCCGAAATGCTCACATGATTCTACATTTGTATTAAATCATTTCAGTTTTAAAGTCTCACGGTATACAGGTTTTCTAGATGTCCAGTAAATGGCTGGAATCTATTTTTATAACATAAAGCAAACACCGGCGAAAATGTCAAACAGCATTTCTATTTTATAACATAGTAGGTGTAAAATAGAATTTCAAATGTCCGTGCTTTTGGAAAATAAACCATTTTATGTTCCTAACTAACCATACAAGTTTCGGATCATCCCATTGGGGTATTTTTGATCCATAACCGCTTTTCAAAATGGGCGATATGATTAAAAAGCTTCGTGAGAGATCAAAGAAAAGAAAGAAACTTTTGGTTCAAACAGTGAGTATATTAATTAAACTTGAGACTAAAAGTTGTGGATGATTTTTTTTGAAATAGACCTAAAGTTACTAATGCCTCTACTCTAATATTACTAATGCCCATACTACATGGGGGTAGATAGAGAGTCTTAAAATATCAGTCTTTTATTGAAATATATATTTGTTTCATTGAGTTTTAATATGTTATTTCAGCTTGGTATTTCCAGTGTGGGGGAATTAGGACAAGCTTTGGGCACCGTAGCGGACGTCCCGATCAAACAACATATCGGTGAAGACCATTTTAAAGATGTTGGTTTCGGAGACAGCAAATCTACCAGTGAAGAAACCAATGCTCTGGTCTACACTGACTCATCCACATTTTTAAAGGTTGGTTCATATTCCGGTAGCAATGATAATTAAACAAAATGGAAAATCTTAACCACATTTATTACCGGTGGTTATTGACCCTAGTGTTATTTTAGTAACAAAATGTTATTTTTAAAATTTTTGCGTACTAAGTGTGAGGCGGAATTGGCAACTTTACCCAAATTTTTATAAGACAGATTAGCAGATTTCAATTTGATAGGCGGGTATGGGTACCGCCGCCTCGGGAACCATTTATTGAATAACCAACACCTCTGCCACAGTCACCCCAAATGGTTCGCTACGTTTGGTGACTTAGCAGGGGTGACCGGGTTCATGGGGTGAGGGTCTTGGCGGCGGATGCGTCTGCCCACTAGCTACATGGTAGGCCGGATCGGGAGAGAATGGTTGGGGGAGTCCCTTTGACTTCTCCAGCCATACTCTCTCGGAACATCGTCGTGCACCGCAGTGGAAGGGATGGATTCATATGTCCGTTACTCCTGGACACACTGACCCCCAGATTCCTCCCCACTCCTAATACCCTTTTTCTTCACAGAACTTCTCCTTTCTTTCCAAAAAAGACCCCTCCACACAGCATCTTCAAAGATGACACAGGCCCTGAGGAGAATTACTTTCTTCAGGGCCTCCTGTATGGAACTAAAATTTAAAAAAGCACATAAAGTTTTGTGTCGTGTTAAGGGGAAAGTATGCGCGGTCCATTTCTCCCAGTTTCATACAAATCTTAGATTTTTTTTTTTACATTTACTCCACACAGGAGGCCTTGAGGAAAATAATTTCCCTCAGGGCCTATGTCATCTGGGATGCTGTGTGGAGGGTCTTTTTGAGGAGAGGAAGGAATGAACATTGGTCTTGAAGAGACCTATGTTGTAGGAAGGAGGAAACACAGAGGCCGGCAAATCATTCCACAGCCGAGCTGTTGAACATAAGAACGAGTCGAAGAAACGACCTGTTCTCATGTGACAAATGTCAACCGTGTACAAATGTTGGGCATGCGTTTGGCGTGTTTCCCGACTATGCACCGGTGCCGATTTGGATTTGAGATCAAAATTCCCAACCAAACTGAAAATTTATTTTTGTAATCCAAAGGTATATCAAATATATAGTTAGGATGTAAGCTACTTTATTTATTTTTGCGGTAAATATGCAGTTAGTCCACCTCACGGATAACACGGAACGTTCGTGTTGTCGAAGTTTAATGCACGGATAATACGGAATGTTCCTTTTTTAACTAATAGACAATCAAATTTGACATTTGTCGGAAGTACCAATCTTATAAAATAAATTTTCTAAAATAAACTTGCTTTTCATCATACTTTTAAAAAACATCCCAGGTTTTGAATGGTTTGTTTGGCTACGCAAGGTTTGTCTAGCGAGTTTGTGTAATTATTTTAATACATTTCTTTCCATGTTCTACTGTTATAAATACTGGTACAAACTTGTCAATGATGCATTCACTTTGTTTTACGCAAAAATATTTTTCTATGATTGGCAGCATTGATGAAATGTTAAAATAAAAACGATGAATAAACATGGCGTTACCGCGCTAGTCAATTAATTTTAACAAAATTAAAATGTTAAATGCATATTTTTTGCATGTTTTTTGGTCTCCCCCTACATAAATACTCACTTTTCGTAATAATAAAGCTAAATCTAGCTGTTTGGATAAAAAGTTTTCCGTATTAACGAGTAAGCGGTTTAATGCATAAATAATATTTTTGCTTTAAATTATAACATATAGGCCAGTGGTGCCCAAACGGTCGATCGCGGGAGCTTTTTTATAAATAGATCTATTCACAGTTTTTGTTTTAGTTGATCCTCAATAAGACCGCCATTTTCATGCCTTTTTGTATATTATTTATTTGTAGCTTATATTGTCAATGGTTGCGCATTTTTATTATTTTTTTACTCTATCCTCATCTATGGTATTTGACGTCACAAGTCCACAGTCAAAAAAATCGTCTAATTATTGCATATTCATGGTGAAATATTGTCAAAAATTGCCCCCTTCAAAAGCCCGGAAGTTATCGACCTAGTTTCTAGTGTGTGGTTCGGTTTATTTATGAGTCAGTCAGTCCGAGTTGTAACTTGAAGGCGATACGAAGCTTATTAATAAATAATACAAAATGAGTGCGGTGAATAGAAGTAAAACGTATCATTTTAATAACGATTGTTAGGTAGAATTCTTATTTTGAATGGTGAAGGATAAGTGCATTTGCAATATCTATGCATGTGAACTAAGAGAGGCATTATTAAACCATTCATAAATACTATGAAAAGCATTTCCCGCCACAGAGTGAATTAAGAAAGCGAAAAGTATTTAATTTGATGATTTGTTTTATAAAAAAAACAAACCTTGTTCATAAGACCAGCCAAACAATCAAAAGCTACAACGATCGCGTCATTTAAAATATCTCATATATTGGCGAAACACAATAAACTATTTGAAGATGGAATGGTTATGAAGGGAGCGTTTATTGAAGCGGGTGAAACTTTATTTGGAAATTACCATGTGTTAAACCGTCCATGAGTTTTGTAAACCATTTTCGTGTTATAAGTGTAGTATCAATTAAATTGGGTGTAATATAAATTAAATCCGAGGATACGGGTGCAGATTAAGTCTTACGTTAAAACCAGTTTCATGTTCCGAATGATCTGTTAAAATGCCAGTAGCGGATTAATCTGCTGATGCATTTCGAAGAAAATCATTATAATATTTAGAGTTAAATTTTATTTCAAACCATTCTTCAAAATTAATAATTCGTTGGAAAACCATACGCGTGTTATGAGAGTAATAGTAATTAAAGCTGGGGAGCAACAAGATTCAATCTTAATTAAGCAGTTTTGTGATCAGAATGTAAAATTTCAGTTGCGGATTTATCTGCTGACACATTTCGAAGAAAAACATTCTCTTATTTGACGTGCAGTTGTAAAATTCTAGTTGCACACTATTTATATGCTGCCAGAATAAAGAAAAACCAATTTCATCTGCGAGTAGTTTTAATTCGCCGCATGCAGATTTAATTTAAACCAGTGTTGTGTTCAGTTGTGGATTCATCAGCTGACACATTTCGAAGAAAAACATTCTCTTATTCGAAGTACAGCTATAAAATTCTAGTTGCAGACTATGTATGTGAAGCCATAATCAAAGAGAATTCATTTTCATGTTCTGAGTTTTAATTTTTTAATTCACCGCACACAGATTTAATTTAAACCAGTTTTGTGTTCAGAATGTAAAATTCCAGTTGTGGATTCATCTGCTGGCACATTTCGAAAGAAAATCATTACCTTATTCGAAGCGCAGTTATAAAATTCAAGTTGCAGACTATTCATGTACTGCCAGAATCAAAGAAAAACCATTTTCATGTTCTGAGTGTTGTTTTAATTCACCAGATACAGATTTAATTTAAACCAGTTGTTTGTTCACAAAATAGCGATAAATTAAATAACAAGTTGCTGATTCTTCGTGTACCGAGTTAAGCTTTGCATTTGAGTTGCATGTCGTGTGCTGCAAAATTCTGAGAAATTGACTGATCAGTGTGTAACTATTATTTCGGGACTCTTACGCAGAAGCAATCTTAAAAAGCTGCCTTGTGTTATGAATGTATTAACATGCTGTATTGTAAGAATACTCGTCACATATGATATAAAAATCGGCATAAAATGAGGTCGCGATTAAAAAATTGGACTTCACCCCCCCTCCCCCCGGCACTTCAAAATCTATGGAGAGTCGATCGATCGGAGTCTAATAATATTGAGGTAGATCGCCAGCAGTTCAAGTATGAGCACCCCTGATATAGGCCATTAAAGATTTTAATGTTTCTGGATTTTAAAGCCGATTTGGGCAATTATTTGGAGTAAATGAAAAACAATAAAAAAATTATTTTACTATATTTATCATAAAAGTATGATGAAATATAAAATAAAATAAAAGTTTATTAAAAAATCATTTTGATAGGTTTAAATTAAAAATACAAATTACCTATTTACGGCGAAATAAAAAATAGTCAATATTTAACCTTTCCCTTACTGTGCTAAAAAAATACGCGTGCTCCGGTGCTGTGTAATCAATTCACGTGTTAAAATCATCGATTTTATATCGGAAATATATGAACATTCATAGCTAATCGCTTTTGTTTTTCGTAATTTGTGTTACAAGTGAAAATAATTGTAATTTAATTGCTGAAAACATGAAAAAACCATCGTCCGTTGCTCAAAAAACGGGCGAGGAGACCATCTCAAATGATTGCCCACGAACGACTGAGGCGCTGGCCGCTGGGCTGCTACCCAATACATACATACAGCTATGTATGTTTAGCTACTACGCGATCGTAGGTATCAACGGTCGAAACACAACACGGCGGTCTCTGTTTCTCGTGTTCCCGTATAGCAAAGTAGAGCGAGACGTCACATAGCGTGTCATCTCCCCCCGCACACTCTTCGCGTATCACGGTCCACACTGGCACACGGTTGATTGTATTTGTGGTTTATTCCCGATATTTAACAAAATATCTCTGATTTTGAATTAAATTTGCTAATTATTTAAAATATTATTTTTTAATTCAGTGTGTAAATGTATAACGGAGGAATACCTAAAATCTGAACCCAGAATTCATTATATTTATAGAGATATAAAAGTTATTAGAAGCAATGTGTAGTATTTACGCATTACAGACCAGGAAAGGTTAATTAAATGAAGACAATATAAGCGAAACTCAATCGAAAATCTGAAAACAGAAAAATCAGAAAAAGATATTGACACATCTGGGACTCGAACCCAGGATAAAAAATAGTCATTTATATATTAAAATTACTACCCAAAAAATGCATTTTTAAGAATTTTTTATTTTATTTTTCATTGTATTTTTTAAATAAATACAGTAAAATTATTTTTTTAATATTGTTCTTTTACTCACAAATAATTGCCTAAGTTGCCTCCAAAATCATGAAATGCTAAAATCTTTAATGGACTATATCTTATAATTTAAAGCAAAAATAAATAACGTAGCTCACATCACTAGATATTTGATATACCTTTTGATTACAAAAGGTAATTTTTCAGTTTGGTTGAGTATTTTTATCTCAAATCCAAATCTAAGATTTGTATGAAACGGGCAGAAAAGGGCAGCGCATACATTCCCCTTAATAAAAAACGAGAAGCATGTTACACAAGATTATTTACACTGAGTCACAAAATAGTATTTATTTCAGGGTACGCAGTCTTCCAATCCCCATAATGACTACTGTCAGCACTTTGTGGACACGGGACAAAGGCCACAGAATTTCATCCGAGACGTGGGACTGGCCGACAGGTTCGAGGAATACCCCAAGTTGAGGGAACTCATTAAGCTGAAAGATGACCTTATTGCCCAGACCGCGGTACCACCCATGTATCTCAAATGTGATTTGAAGGTGGGGATAGTTTATTATTAAAGCAGGTCTCGTCGTCATAATGTATTTATGCTGTTTTCTCTATTCACAAAGAGTTTTAAAATATCTTTATTATTTATCTAGATTATGTAATAGTAAATGGTTGTTGTTTTCAGACAATGGATATGAAGCAATTGGGGAGTAAGTTTGACGTAATACTGGTGGAGCCCCCGCTGGGGGGTGACTGGAGCTGGAAAGACGTGCTGGCCCTCGATATCCCTCAAGTGGCGCAGTCCAGGAGCTTCGTCTTCCTGTGGTGTGGTAGCTCGGAAGGTACCCTTCACTTGTATATATGACTGATCAGTGACAGAGTTGACATCATGTTTGGGTCATGTGTTCAATTCCTCGCCTGGCTAGATCCTCCGACACGACACAAGCAATATTTTCCGCAAAGTGGTGGTAGTTGAAGATTTTCAAATATTTTTAGTTTATTCGTAACCCCGGAAAGTTTGTCTTTCTTTATAAAAAGAAAAATAACAAAAATATATGTATCGGTCGTCCAGTTAATTAGTTAGACCTTTCACAAAAACCGAAATTTGCATTTAGTATGTAGTTATATGTGTTAGTGTACCCTCTATCTGGTACAATACTCGGATTACTCATAAACACCACCAAATCAATTTGCATTTAGTATGTAGTTATATGTGTTAGTGTACCCTCTATCTGGTACAATACTCGGATTACTCATAAACACCACCTAATCAATTTGCATTTAGTATGTAGTTATATGTGTTAGTGTACCCTCTATCTGGTACAATACTCGGATTACTCATAAACACCACCTAATCAATTTGCATTTAGTATGTAGTTATATGTGTTAGTGTACCCTCTATCTGGTACAATACTCGGATTACTCATAAACACCACCAAATCAATTTGCATTTAGTATGTAGTTATATGTGTTAGTGTACCCTCTATCTGGTACAATACTCGGATTACTCATAAACACCACCTAATCAATTTGCATTTAGTATGTAGTTATATGTGTTAGTGTACCCTCTATCTGGTACAATACTCGGATTACTCATAAACACCACCTAATCAATTTGCATTTAGTATGTAGTTATATGTGTTAGTGTACCCTCTATCTGGTACAATACTCGGATTACTCATAAACACCACCTAATCAATTTGCATTTAGTATGTAGTTATATGTGTTAGTGTACCCTCTATCTGGTACAATACTCGGATTACTCATAAACACCACCAAATCAATTTGCATTTAGTATGTAGTTATATGTGTTAGTGTACCCTCTATCTGGTACAATACTCGGATTACTCATAAACACCACCAAATCAATTTGCATTTAGTATGTAGTTATATGTGTTAGTGTACCCTCTATCTGGTACAATACTCGGATTACTCATAAACACCACCAAATCAATTATAATGCAGAAAAACTTGTAGTAAATTCAACAAAATATTAGTAGGATAGTATCAAAATGTCATTCTAAATTCTAATGTACCGACCGTTACGCCTCCCGGTTTTATTTTATAGCATATTTAATATGTGTGTCTACGTATAAATAATATTTGATAAATGGTGAGCAATTCAAGTATTTTCCTCATTATCTAAATAATTAGGAGTTAGGATGGGATATTTAAAAAAAAAAAATTTTTTTACAGCACATGAGGCCCTGAGGAAAACAATTTCCCTCAGGGCCTATGTCATTTTGGGGGATGCTGTGTGGAGTCTTTTTAGGGAAAGGAAGAAAGAGGAAGTTCTGGGAAGGAAAAAGGTATGAGGGGTGGGTAGGAGCCTGGGGGTCTATGTGTCCAGGAGTGACGGACGTATGGATCCATTCCTCCAGGATGTAAGGCAATGGGTCAAGAGAATCCGGCTGGAGAAATCAAAAGGTCTCCCTCAACCAGTCTCATCCGATCCGGCCCCCATGAACCCGGGCACTCCTGCTAAGCCACCAAAAGTAGTGAACGTAGTAGTGTAACAAATTTAGCAAAATATTTTAAGTTGATTTTCATGTTTTGTGTAAGTTCTATTCAAGTTCTGTTATTGTATAATCATAGGTCAAGTTGCTTCATAAAACTGAAATAATAACAGAACTTACACAGAACGTGAAAATGAACTTCAAATATTTGATGAATTGTTCAAATTTTTTAACCCATCGGCATATCAGCCGCCAAGATATGGCGGCTTGTAATATTTTACGCTAGCATACCGGCCGCCAAACGTTGGCGGTTGTAGCCACTCCCCCGCCCGTGTGTAGATCATATTATACAGTTAATTTTTTTGTGTGACATCTACAAATCAGTAGAGAAAACTTTTGGTAATTATCTGTTGAAGATTATTTCATATTATTTTTGTACTTACATATTTACGGAACTTGACAAAAGATGTCACTATGAGGAAAGAATCAGCCCTTTGATTAAAAATACCAACTAACATCAGTTGAAATTCGAATGTTTACACCGCAGTCGTAATGTTTTTCGGAGTTTTATTTTCGAGTTTTATCGACAATTTATCAGATTTCTGATCTAGACACTTGATTAATTACGTGCGTAATAGTTATTAGTACCGTATTTATTGCTAAAACGGCAATAGTTGTTGTTTTTGAGACAGTTTATTATTATAAGTCGTTTGACGTTTCAAAAGTACATGTGAGTGTTCCGCGCGTGCGCGTTCTGATTGGTTCAACTAATATTTACCACAAAAATTAAACTGTTTAGTGCGTGTTATCCTTTTCTGCGTAGATTATTTCTATATTATCTCGTTTTTTCGGGTACAAAATAAAAACCATTATATTTATTATAAGGAACATAATATATTTTAAACTGTTTTGTGTAAGTGAAATTATCAAAACTTTTTTATACCTACTGGTGTCTTTTTTTAGAGTGATTTACATTTAAAAAGTTAAGTAGTTAGTGTTTAAAATCTATCAAAATGAGCAGGAGGTCACAAAATAATTTATCAGAGGATGAAATTCTTTCTAAATTGCTTTTACCAGACAGTGATACTGAGGGTCATTCTGAAGATAGCATTGATCCTGGTTGCGAGACTGAAGAGTCTGAATCATCTGAAAGTGATGATTCCCAAACTGAATCTGAGGCTCGACCCTCAAAAAAGCAAAAAGTGTATCTGGAATCATGGAAATGGAATCCTACTTGCCCGCCTACTAACGTTCCTACCAAAATCCAATCATCGTGCCAAGCCAAAATTCATCAATCCATTACCAGAAATTTGCCAGAAGAAATAAGATGTATTGATGTATTTGATAAATTTTTGGAGAAGGATTTTTGGGATTTCTTGACCACGCAGACAAATAAATACGCCGGAGAAAAGGGTGCGGCAAGCACTGAATGGTTCGACACCACTAGTGATGAACTACAAGCCTATATTGCCCTGTGCATCTTACAACCGCAAGTAAAAAAGGATACTCTGCAATCTTATTGGTCATCAAGAAAGAGCATTGAGACACCTTTTTTCGCATCAGTAATGCCTTTCAAACGATATACCCAGATATGTAAGTACCTACATCTGGTTGATAATGCTACAGCGGATACTAGGGATCTTTTACATAAAGTAAAATATTTAATCGACTATGTCAATGAAAAATTTCCCTATTTATATGTTCCCGAACAAGATATTGCCATCGATGAAAGTCTTATGAAATTTCGTGGTGCACTTTCCCTCAAAAAGGGCTCGTTTTGGTTTAAAATACTACAAAATGTGTGAATCTGTCAGTGGGTACTGTGTTCAGTTTCGTATTTACGCCGGGAAAAAAATTGGAGATGCTCAATTGCCATCTTCAGATGATATTGTCATGGAGCTGATGACACCTTATCTCTCCAAAGGATACACACTATTTCTTGATAATTGGTATTCCTCGACACTGCTTTACCAACGTTTACAAGAAGGAGGGACGAATGTTTTAGGAACAGTGCGAACGAATAGAAAACAAATGCCGCCCCATTTCAAAACATTAAAGCTGAAAAAGGGTGAAGTTGAAGCCCAATTTAGTCACAAAATAATGGCATTGAAATGGCAAGATAAAAAACCAGTTTGCATTTTATCCACGATGCATGATTCTGCTGAAATGACTTCAACACGAAAACGAAGATCAACAGCTACAGTGATGAAACCATTACCTGTTGTTGAATATAACAAAGGTATGGGGGGAGTCGATAAAATGGACCAACAACTTGCCTCGTTTCCATTGATGCAACGATACTTGAAAGGGTATAAAAAAATATTTTTTTATATCCTTGATATGTGTCTTTTCAATTCATACTGCTTATACAAAAAAATCTCCAAAAAGAATTTTAAGTATTGTCAATTTCGGCTGATAGTGGCAGAGCAACTTATAGAAAGAGTAAAATTACCAGCTTACGCCAGAATAGGGCGTCCTGCGGCTGACAGTGAAATGAGACTTCAGGCAGCCCATTGGGCACACTTTGCTCGACCTATACCTGTGACTGCACAAGGGAACGCCATTGCCAAACGCCAATGCAGAGTATGTTCCGCAAAAAAGAAAAAGAGCACTAGCAGATGGGAGTGTGAACGTTGTGGAGTAGCCTTGCATATGCCAGAGTGCTTTAAAATTTATCACACGCAAAAGAACCTAAGTTTATAAGTTAATTAGAGTTTCATTAATATTATTTTTATTGTATTGTTGTGAATTAAAATGTACTTTGTATATAATATGTACTCGAACGTTTTTTTTTGTGCACCGTAACTTATATAAATTTAATGTGTGTCAAGAACCAATCTACTCACCAATGTGTTTGTGTAACTAATACTTTGAAAATGACCAAGTTTTCAGCAAAGATTTTCTTCTGGTAAGTGATAATACTGTTTTCTGTTTTTTTGTATCATATTTAATACCTAAGTTTAGCGCGCCACAGTTTGACGAACCATGTCACATAATGAAACACGGTAATTTGACTTGAACAGAAGAATTTATTCTCACAAAGTAATACATGTAGGTACACTGAGCTACACATAACAGATCCTAGATGGCATTAGGTTTAACATTATTTTGTTATAATCTAACACCCTCTCGTAACAAAATAATCCAAATTTCATATCAACAAAAAAAAAATAAGATTTAAACTTCCGATATGCCCATTGAACTTAAAAATTTATAATGTTTATTTATACACAGACTTTTCGTCAATAAATCAGCTGGCATATTGGAGGTTGAAACATAATCAAGTTTCACTTTATTATCAATACACATTCTCTAACAAAATGATGTCGTACATCAATATGTTTGGTACGTTTATGAAACAGTGGATTAACAGCCAATTTAATAGAACTTTGACTATCACTATACAAACATACAGGTGTATTTTTATTGATAGAAATCATATCTGACAATAAACTCTCTAAGTAAATAGCCTCTTTGCAGGCCTCGGATAAAGCCATGTACTCCGCTTCTGTACTTGACAAAGCAATTGTTCTTTGTTTTCTGGATTCAAAAGAAATGACACATCCTGACATTATGAAGCAGAAACCAGTAAATGACTTTCTATCTAAAGTACATGACGCCCAATCCGCGTCCACGAAACCATGTAAAGGGTAATCATTTTTCTTATAAATTAAACCATAGCTTTTAGTTTTCTGTAGGTATTTTAACAATCTTTTTAAATGTTTCCAATGAGTTTCATTATAACAGTTATTATACTGACTTAAATAACTTGCACTAAAAGCAATATCTGGTCTTGTCAATACAGATAGGTACACAAGGCTTCCTATCAGCTGTTGGTATGGATATTTTAAAATATTATCATTATTATTTAAATCTTTTTCCAACTTTAAATTAACTTCCATAGGGGTTTCTGAAGTATGACAATCTGACATATTGAACTTATTTAAAATATTATTTACAAAATGTTCTTGGTCAACAGTAATACAATCTTTTTGAGCATTTACCCTCATTCCTAGACATTGTTTAATTTGACCTAAATCTTTTATCTTGAATTTATTGACAAGTTCAGTCTTTAACTGTTCATAATAATTTTCTGAATTATAAAATACAAAGAAATCATCCACAAATAATGCAACAAATATTTTAACATCATTATTACTTTTTATAAACAGACAAGGTTCATATTTGGATTTTTTGTAACCTAAATTCAATAAACATTCTTCTACTCTAATATACCAAGTTCTAGCAGACTGTTTGAGACCATAAATAGCTCTTTTTAATTTTAATACTTTATTTTTACAATTTACAAAATGAGAGTATTCTGGTATCTCTGTAAAAACATTTTCTTTAAGAAAATCGTTTAAGAATGCTGTTGGTACATCAAGGTGATTCATTTTGAGATTAAGTTGTACGCTTAAAGCAAATAATAATCTAAGGGTAGAATATCTTAACACTGGCGAGAACGTTTCGGTAAAGTCTATGCCCTTTTTCTGGGAAAAACCCTTTGCAACAAGTCTCGCTCTGAAACGCACTTCACCGTCACTGTTATATTTCTTTTTAAGCACCCACTTATTTTTTACCACTGTGCCATGCTGCAGCCTGTCTACTAGCTCCCAAGTGTCATTTTCACTAAAGGATTTTAATTCCTCCTTTATTGCATTTTTCCATTCCACTTCTTCAGGTCCAGTTATAGCCTCAGTGAGAGAAATCCGTTCACTCGACACGTCTTCTATACACATGCTCGTGTAACCATAGTACTCTGGTTTACGTTGACTCGTTTTTCCGGAGCAATGTTAGTATTTTCCGGAAAAACATCTGTGTCGGCCGGGGTTAACGTCTCATATAAACTGTCTTCTGACTCACTAGTCGATTCCTCAGGAACATATGTAACATCATTCATATTATCCTCTTCAAATGTGCTGTTCACCTGACTTTCCTCCGTGCCGTCAGGTAGCTGTGTGTCTTCGACGAAAATAGTTGCTGCCGAACTGTCATTTGTATTTTCCATGACAACAACATCTCTAGCAATAATTAATTTTTGTGACTCTGGATCAAACAATCGATAGCCTTTGGTGTTTTCCGAATAGCCAACTAGAAACATTTTATTTTTATTTTTATTTTAACTTTATGAGTAAAACCTCAAATTGTAATATTTAATTAAATGAAGACAATATAAGCGAAACTCAATCGAAAATCTGAAAACAGAAAAATCAGAAAAAGATATTGACACATCTGGGACACGAACCCAGGACCTCTCGCTTACCGGGCGAACGCGCTAACCACTGCGCCACCGTGTCGATATCCAATTCGGTCACTTTTAACTGTATCATACTTCGACTAAGAACCACTCACACTATCTTCATTTTTCTTAACGCATATACTATTGGCTGCTATCTTTATGTATGATTGCAAGATTCAAACCCGAACTAAATGCTCTCTAGATAGTGTCTGGATAAATCTTTATCCATTTTATTTAATATGCGACATCTATTGACTTTTCTGCAAGTCTAGGATGAATATTTTTATTTTTATTTTAACTTTATGAGTAAAACCTCAAATTGTAATATTTAATTAAATGAAGACAATATAAGCGAAACTCAATCGAAAATCTGAAAACAGAAAAATCAGAAAAAGATATTGACACATCTCCCAGATGTCCCAGATGTGTCAATATCTTTTTCTGATTTTTCTGTTTTCAGATTTTCGATTGAGTTTCGCTTATATTGTCTTCATTTAATTAAAAAAAAAAGAAACATTTTAGTTGCCTTTTTATCCCATTTTTTGCGCTTTTCTTTCGGAATATGGACCATCACTCGACTGCCAAAGATTCGTAAATGGGAAACATTTGGTTTTTTTCCTGTCCACATTTCATAAGGCTTAGTACCACGGCTTAGTCCCGCCGTTGGTGACCTATTTATAAGATACACCGCTGTATTTACAGCCTCCGCCCAAAACTTCTTTTCGAACTGTGCATCAAATAAAAGACACCGTGCTTTCTCCACAATTGACCTATTGTATCTTTCGGATAGCCCATTTTGTTGTGGAGTATATGCGTTTGTTTTCTGAAGCACTATACCACACTGCTTCAAGTAATTTTTCATTTCCGCTGAGCAGAACTCGCCACCATTATCAGATCTTAATATTTTTATTTTCTTTGATTGCTGATTCTCAACAAAATTTTTAAACTCCTTGAAGTATTTGAATGTTTGATGTTTTGACTGTAGAAAGTATACAAAACACATTCTGCTATAGTCATCCACAAATATTAAAAAGTATCTGGCCATTCCAAGTGAATTATTCTCCATTGGCCCACATAGATCACTATGAACCAATTCCAGCATTTCCTGACTCTTGCTAGTACTCAGAGGAAAAGGCAGCCTCGTCTGCTTGCCCTCACAGCATATCGTACAGCTGGATTTATCAATTTCACAATTTTTTTGTTGAAATATCACACCTTCAACTGCTCCGTTCTTCATCGCATTCAGAGTTTTACAATTAATGTGTCCCAACCTTCGGTGCTTATTAATATTTCACTTGTCACATTTGTTGCTGTACACGCAAACAAATGTTCTGACTTAATATTTAATCTATACACACCATTTACTAAATTTGCAACACCTACCAGTACATTCTGTCGATTGCGTATTTCGCAAACTGTTGCTTCAAAGTTAACTTTGTTCCCACTTTGAATCAGCTGACTTACTGATAACAAATTAGTTGATAGATTCGGCACACATAAAACATGTTTGACAGGGATATCAAACTCCGAATTATTCACTACGGTCGTAATTATCGTGTTTCCTGAGCATATAACCGGTATTTTCTCTTGATTTGCAATAACTATGTCTTTCACTTTGTGATTAAACGATACATCCTGTAAACAACGTTTATCAACAATCATATGTGAGCTTGCAGCAGAATCCACATACCAATGTGAATTATTGAATGTTCCATTAAAAAATATTGCACTAGATGCATTGGTTTCACATTTTTTCTGTGTATTATTCGGGCACTTATTCATATAATGACCGAGTTGTTGACACTTGTAACAGCGGATTGTTTTGACAGAACTCGAAGATGGTGGTGGCGTCGACGTTTTCCATTTTGTCTTATATGCAGGGCTGCCAATGCTGCCATTTCTCTTGCTGTGTCGGTGCTGCCAACCTTTTGACAAAAATGCACTATTTGTTCCAGAGCTGCCAACTTCGGAACTCATGTCCAGCAATTTCGATTTTATGACATCCGTGCTGATAATCATACCACTATGCTCGATCGCCATTACTAAAGGAGCAAATTTATCCGTTAGCCCAGCGAGCAGAAGAGATCCAATCCACTCGTCCGTTATCTGGAAACCGGTACCTTTAAGTTTCTGTGCTGTATCAACCATTTGATACATAGGCACCCATTGATTCTGAGTCTTCTAGTCGAATAGATATTAGCTGATGAAGTAAACTGATGCGACGAGTGAAGCCAGAGTCGTCATATAAGGCCTTCAAACGTTTCCATACACCTTGTACTGTTTGCTCGTTTTTGATGTGAACATAAATAGAGGAGTCAATCGTCATAATAAGTTTAGCTTTTGCCTTTTTATCATCCAAACTTATACAATCAGATGATTCTGGCTGACACCATCCAACATCAAAAAATATTCAGCGGCATATTGCCATTCATTAAAATTCTCGCGGCCCTTCAATCTTGTTACATTCACTATGTAACTTCCCGCCATATTGAAAAATAACACTCCGGGACCGAGAATGCTTTAACAGATTGTCAATCCCAAAAACAGTTATTATTGCAGCGATTTACTCTGTTTTTCTGGAGTATATGATACACTGTTCGCAGACTGTCCACTTAAAAGTAATTTTACGTGAGAAAACTTTACTTTAACGCGAATTATAGCTACTGGGCCCATAACCTAATGAAACACGGTAATTTGACTTGAACAGAAGAATTTATTCTCACAAAGTAATACATGTAGGTACACTGAGCTACACATAACAGATCCTAGATGGCGTTAGGTTTAACATTATTTTGTTATAATCTAACATCACATCCCCTCCGGGCGGGGCTACTTTTATGATTTTGGGGATAAATTAAATTAGTATATTTGTGTACATACTTTCTTCAAAATAATGATATGCCGATGGGTTAAACAACCCATCCTTGGTTTTTGGAGATGAATGACTAAACAACTGGACGATCGATATACATAATATGTAAATCTCATTATGTTACATGTACACAAGGTATCCGAGGGTAAAGTGTGCTAACTTCCGAAGATGATTCTACACGATAGTATCAGTAAAAACAGTTACATTGTAAAAAAAATAGCTTCGTATGGAAAAAAAGATGTATGTGGGAATAAATCGATAAAGTTATTTATATTTTTTACTTAATATCGTGTAAGGGTCTTGACTAGCAATCAGGATGTCGCGGGTTCAAATCTCGACATATAAAGATGACATAGACCCTGAGGAAAATAATTTCCCTCTGCCGGGCTTATGTCGAAAGGAAGGAGTGAACCTGAGTCTTCATAGGTAGGAAACAAAGAGGCCGGCAAATTGTTCCACAGCCGAGCTGTTAAACGAGTCTTAGGAACAACCCGTTCTCATGTGATAAACTTCAACTGTGTACAAATGTCAGGCGCTCGTTTGGCATAAATTTTAAATTTATTTAAAATAATATGTGGTATATTTACGGCACGTTCCAGAGTGGAAAATTCTCTCAGTATCACCCTTTCAGAATTCAAACTTTGGTTGAAATGACTTTGGACGTGTTTGGTGACCAGATCTGAATGGCCAGGTAATTCCCAACCTTCCTCATCCCCATCTACTTCCCCCTCTCCACTACCTTTAGCCTAACAACACCCCCAATTGGGGATGTCGTAGCCTCACTAGCTCAAGACGGTTGGGAGCAATTGGGACTCTTGTGCGGCATTCACATAAAATAATGTGTTTTTAAATTCTTTTTATTTTACTTTCACTCCACACAGAATAATTTTCTTCAGAGTCTATGTCATCTCTGGGGACTTTGTGTGGATGGTTTTTTTTTTTAGGAGAAGGATTGAATAAGGGTCTTGAAGCGATCCATGTTGAAGGAGGGATGTAACACAGAAGCGGGCTAATCATTCCACATCCGAGCTCAAGAACTTGAACTTAAGAACGAGCCTTAGAAATGACCTGTTCTTATGCGACACAAATGTCATCCGTGCACAAATATTGGGCGCCCGACTGGCCTGTTTTCTAATCTGCTTACATAATAACAGACCCTAGTTCCTTGAGCATCTTACATTGAAATACCGATAGAATACGGACAGCATTTCCACCTGACGCTGGTACTCTAAAGATTTAAATCTAGCTTGCCATTGAAGTAAAAATCGTGTATTGGTTTCATAGTGCTTTCACACAAACGAAATCCGTAAGTCTAAACTTAAACTTTAGGTCGCACAGTTTACACCCACGCTGTGCAAGCGGGTTTCCTACAGAGCGTCGGACCATCCCCAATCTAGTTGTAATCGGGGAAGCTATCAAACGGACCGCCCATTTCTGCGCAGAGTCAATGGCTTTTTCAAAGTATTTTGCTACTCCAGACCAGAGGTGGCTGCCGAATTCAATAGTGGGGCGCACTATTGTGATTTGTACAAAATCAACAGTTGAAGGATGTCCTCAAAACAAACTGTTACGAGAAAACTTTGAAAACTTTTGCACATAATTATTTTAAGTCAATAAACTTTTATTGCCGACAACATAACCAACTTCTCACATGCTAAAACCGGGAAGTGATGGCTGCCATGATCTAGGGGAAAATACACTTGACTCACAATCCGACTGTCGCGGGATGGAATCCCGGCGTCCGCAAATAAACTTTATTTGTGTAATTTCACAATTAATTCATTCAAAATAATATAAAGTATATTTGCGACACATACCGGAGTGGAAGATACTCTCAGTATCGCCCTGGTGTAAGACCACCATTCAGAATCGAAACGTTGCACGAAATGGCTTTGGCCGTGTTTGGTGACTAACAGCATTCTATATCTTTTGTGGGATCGAGATAGATATCCGACGATCTCCTGTCAGATTTATGTGATTTTCTATGGCTGTCAATAAGGAAGTTGAGTGAAAAATACTTTGACTTATAAAAAATATGTTAATGTAGATAAAAAAATATCGATTCTTAATATATTTCTGTATTATTATTCTTAGAATTTAAACGTTCTTAAAAAATTATTAAAAAGCTATAAACTAAAAACGCTTAATGATTGGTCGAAAGAATTCTGACGTCATCTGTACGCCAGTTTGTACGATCATAGGAATCATGATTGTACATGTCTTTCTATTACATGAGAGATGTTTTGTTTAGGATGAGAGAGGTATAGACCAAACAGTTTTGCTTGTTACGAGTCTTTTTAATAAGTAAAGCCTCAATGACATTGAGCAAGTTTACAAGCTGGGAAATTCACTATCTGTTAGTAAACTCGCTCAGTGTAATCTTATTACTAGCTAACTAGCAAATTGTGGACAATCCACGAAAAAAGTTGAAAGGTGGTCAACTTTGCTCGCTACCTGCTAGCATTTGCCTGAAGACGGCGGCCCACACTGATTTTGTAACTGTCAGAATTAGTTTGCACGGGAGTCGTAATTCTCGTTACTGGCTAGCATGTGGCGCTAGCTGCGAGCTCAAGTTCTACAAATGTCGACAGAATTGGTTCGAGCGGGAGTCGTTATTCAAAAATTCTAACTTTAAAAATTAATTTAACTGTGAAATCTTGATCAATTTTTTTTAAATACCTTTAATTTTAATAGACGGTTAACATTGATAAAAACAATTACTGGAATTCCTTATTGAAGAATTAAAAAAATCTCCATACAAAATGCTCAAGCGATGTGTTTTTCAGATGATGTCACACACACACCCCGCCTCTTACCGCTCGTTTTGGCGGGCTTAAAAAAATTTTAACTTGGAGAATTAATTTAATTACGAAAACGAACTTTAAAAAAAACACACTAGTATTTAAGTTTGAATGTGAACATTGATTAAAAAAAATCGACTCAACTTCCTTATTGTCAAAATTCAATGTCCTTAATAAGCCTATAAAAAAATAAAGTATTAGGTCTGTAAAAAACACTTTTAAGTCCAAACTCTCCTATTTATAAACCCTTTTTCGGATATGGTTTTATTGTATAATGTGGCAAATTCAGTTTCTTTTATAATAATCTCAAAAAAAATTGATATTTACGCCTGAACTTCCCAAAATAAAATAAAATATATATATTCGCATTGTTATTTTACAATACGGCCGCTAGTCGACGAATTTGGATTTTAAAAGTGAACCTTATACCGTCCATCGAAGTACTACTCACACGCCACACCCATTTTCTAGTCAGTCCTCACCCGGCCGTAGCGGGGAACAGAGGTTAGGCTCCACGTCGTTTGGTTTCGTGAAATCAATTTTAAATTTCTGTTTTTACAATAAACAATGCGTAAAAAAGGAGTTAAATGTTTTTTTTACTGATCTTTACGAAATCAACCTGTAAATTTTTTTTCTCAAATACCCCTTTTCCAACAGCTTTTTGTCAAGTATTTTTAAACTCCTCCCATAAAAGGGTGTGAATTCCAATTTCAATTTTTTCCTTTCCGGCGATTGGATCGCCTTAAACATATAAAGTGGATAAATCTAATATATAAAATTCTCGTGTCACGGTGTTTGTTATCATACTCCTCCGAAACGGCTGGACCAATTTTGATGAAATTTTGTGTGCTTATCTGGTAGGTCTGAGAATCGACCAACATCTATTTTCCATAGCCCTAAAAGTAAAGGGTGTTCCACTCCGAATTTTTATTTTATTTTTTTTGGACAAATTTTTTTTTTTTTTTATGGTGAGGCATTAAAAAATACATGCAACCCTAAATTTTCACCCTTCTACCATTAACCCCTATTTTTTAAAAGTGATATTAGTAATTCAAACCGGTGTCAATCGTTGGGTGGTACCATATGCACCTCTGTTGAGTAAAAAAGTGGGAAGGAAAAAGGCATGAGGGGTGGGTAGGAATCTGGAGGTCATTGTATCCGGGAGTGAATCCATCCCTCCAACTGCGGTGCAAGACCATTGCCTTGAGCGGAATTGACCTTTTACCTTGACCTTTCCAGCCGGACTCTTTCAACCCATTGGTCGAGAGAATCCGGCTGGAAAGGTCAAAAGGCCTCCCTCAACCAGTCTCTCTCGATCCGGTCCGCCACGCAGCAGGTGGGCAGACGCATCCGCCGCCAAGACCCGCACAAAAGTCACCCTTGCTAAATCACTAAACGTAGCGAACCGCTTGGGGTGACCTATGGCAGAGGTGTTGGTTATCCAATAAATGGTTCCCGGGGCAGCGGCACCCGTACCCGATTCCTTTCAAAAATTCCCGTAAGTAAGTGGAAAAGTAAGAAAATCACAAAAAATATAAATTCATACACAACGCCATCTCTGATACTGACAAAAACAAAACACGGACAGTTGGGCATCCATAATTGCTTCATTGTGTAATTTTTAACTTAATAAAAGTACTTAATTTAATTCAACAGTTATTGATTCTGAGGCGGTACGAAGTTCGTCGGGTCAGCTAGTAATCATGTATATTTACATTATTTTGTGTTTTAAATTATTTAAAATCGGCGAAGCTGGCCTGATACCATAGAAAAAGCATAGATTCTGCATATTCGGCTGCAACTATATTACGATTCCATCCTGGAATGTTTCTATTTTTTAGTTTCACGTTATTAAATTAAAGCCAATGGAATATAATTTCTCTTCTCGATACTTTGTTTTATCTTGGTGGAAGCCATTACCCATTGTTTGACAAGGCACTGGATGCTAACAGGTAAAACGGGTATCCCTAAAGCTCAACGTATTGTTTCAGGTTTGGATATGGGGCGAGACTGTCTGAAGAAATGGGGCTTCAGGAGGTGTGAAGACATATGCTGGATTCGGACAAATATCAATAATCCTGGGCACTCCAAGAACTTGGAGCATAATGCCGTTTTCCAGAGGACCAAAGAGCATTGCTTGATGGGAATTAAGGGGACAGTCAGACGCTCAACGGACGGAGACTTCATCCATGCCAATGTGGATATAGATTTAATCATATCAGAAGACCCAGAATATGGCAGTCCAGAAAAACCCATTGAAATATTTCATATTATGGAACATTTCTGTCTAGGAAGAAGAAGGTAAGGCCATTCTGTGATTAAAATTATTTAGAACTAGCTGGTTCCCGGCATGCGTTGCAATGCCATATTCAAAGAAATTTTTTTTTTCTGCATGTCCTTTCCTGTGCGTCCCCGTTCCCCTCCCGCATCCCCTTCCATGTTCCCCTTCTCAACCCTCTCCCGCTCCCCCATCTCGCCAACCCCCTCTCCCGCATTCCATATATTCAGTCCCAGTACATACAGTTTTCAAACAGCTCGCTTGCCACCTATTACAATTTTTCGTTTTTCATATATTACAAATATTCATTTTTGTGTATTATAAGAACAATCAATCAAATCTGATATCTAACATAGGTATCTATTTAAAATATCTATAATTTTAAGAATCCAGACAATTTTTTTGTTACAAAGAAAAAACAGCTGCCTGCTAAATTCAATTTCATCAAACGCGTGAACTGTCAAATGTGCGAAGTTAAAATAGTTGTTAAGTTTTCTGAAATTATCCAAAATTCTGTGCAATTTTCTTAACTTTCTTTCCGTAATAACCTTCTACAAAGTATTAGAAAACTTTAAAAAAAGATGAATGAAATAGGTAAAGTCGTTCTGAAGTTATGGCGTGGCCAAGGGAAACAGGGATTCATTTTTATATATATAGATTAATAGACGCTTTCATATATACACATATATTTTGAAATTTAAATTATTAAGTTCTGCAAGTATTTTAGTTTTTTTTATTATTGTGACAGCTGTTTCGGTGTTCAAGGCCATTTTCACACTGTGGTTAGGCCCACATGAGATGGCTTATTTATATGATTCTATTTACCCTGCCTAATTTCAATTTTTATGGTGCCTAAAATGATTTATTACTGGTTAAACCGATAGATTCTCTCTATTCTGTAGGGTACATTTGGCAATTAAGTGTAGAAAATAAATGATGGCGCTGCGATCGTTTTTTAGGTTTTAAATGACAACTCCAAGATGGCTCATAAGACAATGAATATATATGTTTAAAAAAACACTTTGGTCAAAATGCATATTTCATAACGTACTTGTATTTTCAAAAATTTTGCACAAAAAACTATAATTTAATAGAAGTAAATAATAGAAGTAAAATTGTAAAATATAAGTAAAATAAAACAAAACAAATTTTAAGTGGGCGTTTATTTCGTTATAAGGTAATAATAATAATATTATTAATATGGCATTATAGGATGGGGCGGTACATATACAAATCAAACACAAACAATTTACATATCACAAAAACTAATAATAAAAACAAATTAAAAAAACCCTATTCATATTCGTCAGAACTTTTATTCAAACAATTTAAGGTCAGAAAATTAAGTGCATTATACTTTTATCATGCAACATTACAAAGTTTTAAAGATAATATTCAAAATAAAGTTGCAAAGTTTATATAGCGATGGAATTCAAAATTTTTCGTAAATATTCCTGGCTACCATCAAATCTAATGTCTTCTTTGAGTACGGTTAGTAAAGTTCTTAATGTTGGGACTTCTTTACGTACTATGTAAAGAAAATGAATTTTTTGACGAATGGCACAAATATCAAAATCATTCAACTCTTTTTTAGGGCGCCTCATTTTCCGTTTTCCCGGTGATTGAAATTTTCCATCTGCTTTTTCCCCTTGATGATGATTCGCCTTACCGTCGATTGAGATTTAACTGTGTGTGAAAAACATCAAAAAAATTATTATTATAGAAGGTATTTAAAAAAAAAACACAGTAGATAATATTCAGAAAGAAAGAGAAAATTAAGAAAAAAGTTACTTTTCTATGAGTTTAAAGAAGTTGCATATTATTTTTTTTTTTAATTGAGTTATTCCCTTTTTCTTGTGGCTTCACATGAACTGTCAAATTCCGATTTTGAAACGTAACCTCAAATCAGATTGTAATGGTTATAGTCGCTCGAAAATTGGCATAAATCTTGTAATACTAATGAAATTTATTAAACAAACTATACTACGTACCAGTCATTTCTGCATTTCGTTTGTAAACATCTTCTAAATTAGACAGAAGCTTCTTCGCGTGATACTCGGCTAGGCAGCGTTGAAAAACGCAGAATATAACCCTCTTGCATCACTATGTAATGGTTTATTCATTTTAATTAAATTCAGGCAAACAATGAATAAATATATTATCAAATCAGCGATCTTCTACTCAGATTTAAGACAATAAATCAACTGTCACATGCGATAACATGACAGCCATAGGAAACGTCGTAGCAAAGCGAGTAATTCGGTGCTGCCATAGTAATGAAAACGTTTAGTTCCAATTTATTTAATTTCTTCACTTAATTGCCAAACTATACTTTGAACTCTGTTTTCCCCCATAAGGTTGGGCACATACATCGGGTTTTTCCATCCGATTGTCTGATCAGACCATGACAGCCATAGGAAACGTCATAGCAAAGCGAGTAATTCGGTGCTGCCATAGCAATGAAAATGTTTAGTTCCAATTTATTAAATTTCTACACTTAATTGCCAAACTATACTTTGAAATCTGTTTTCCCCCATAAGGTTGGGCACATACATCAGGTTTTTCCATCCGATTGTCTGATCAGACCACTGGAAGGCCTTTGCGCCATACATTTCTTATGAAAGTCGGATAAACACCGCACACATCCGATTCGAAAACCGGATCGGTAATAAAAATAGGCCACACCCTTCCGCGGCGGCCGTCCAATCCTGTCCGACAACAGGCGTGGCCCCGGTTTTAATACCTATCTGGTTTTTTAATCGGATGTGTGCGGTGTTTATCCGAAAAAAAAACAAAACCTGATGTTTGCGCCTGGCCTTCAATGGTAATATTTTCTTACTTGTCTAATAATGTCGTGAGTGCTATTGACTTGTTAAATGTATTATATTGTTTAGATCTTGTGAACATACCAAGAAGCGCGGAATAAATACTTTTCCTTATTTTATTAATTTGTTATATTGGGATCATTGGTTCGTTTATTGATTTCCAGTTGTTCAAATGACGCTTTCTTAGATCATTAGCGATCCAAAGCTTGGGATTTACTCCTAGACATTGCAGGTTCGTTCCTCTATATGTTCGTCTTCAATCACAGCACAAGCTATTACAGTTTTACATGATGGGAGTAAGGAGAATTAAAAATATTACCAGGTTATTTGTAACCAGATAACGTATTTGGTAAATAAACTAACTCATTTAGCACAAAACACATCATATGATCTGCAAATGCAGTACATCACTGTTTTATCTCCGACTGACAAAAAGTATCAACAATCAAAAGATTAATTACCTCAGGTAAAGGTAAAAGTGGTAGTTCTATTAACCCCTCGGGGGTAGACAATGTTATAGTATCATGTTAGTTATACTAGTCCCTGCGAGAATTGTACACGACATCTTAGAATTACATTGGCTGCAAGCGTTGGCTCCTCCAAGCTTTGGCTGCCGCAGCCATTTGGTTCCACATATGACTCAACGGCTTGATGTTTCATGACTGATTTTTCAGACTGATTCGTGGAAGGTTCCAAAACTCGGCTTTCATGGAGAGCATTAGTTTCTATGTTCCCGATGGTTATCTCCGTCACCGACAGCATAGACTGTTTTATCTCCCGGCTTGCAGAACTAACTTGCCAATGGTTATGCCAGTCAGGAGAGCTGTCTTGTTATCGATATATTTAACATCAATGAAGCACAATAGGTTACTTGCATCACATTTTTTTTTTTAATTTCCAGTTCAGGCAAATATTCTAAGACATTCTGTATTTTTTTTTATTGTATTTTTGAAACCCTGGGGATTTTTTGAAAATTTCAATCCGAAAAATCAGACCATTTTTTACAAACCGGAAAGACGGGACATAATTTTATAGGTGAGAAAAAACAATGTTGGATTAAAGCTACCATTAAAACTCTTATTATGTTGCCTTCCTTATCCAGAACATTCCTTAGTGAGAGATGGCATCTCTGTTTCTATCCGATTTCGGCCATTCTTCTCCTTTTACCTTCTTAAATATTCAAATTTCGCGCCATTCGGCACGCGAATTTGTCCCTCTGTGAATTCAATCACTGCCACCAACAGCTAGGCGAGCGTCGACGCGACGCCATTTTCTTCAATTGTAGTCTCACCAGAAGTGTAGGTAAAACTCCAATATTTTGAAGTGCCGTTCCTTATCCAGAATATTCCTTAGTGAGAATATTCCTTAGTGAGAATTGTCTGCTATCGTCTGGTGGCAGTGTTGATGTCAATTGTGATCACCTTCATTTAGAAGTACCGGTTGGAGGTCAGCCCTCACACCGATTGCTTCTCCTTCTGACTCCAGAAATGGAGGAACTTTGGGGGTCTGCCCCCCTCAGACGAATGATTGGTCTAAACAGGTTTGTCAAGAATGACTTCAAGTAGAAGTGCCAGTTAGAGTTAGAGGTCAGCCCTCACACCAATTGCGTATCCTTCCGACTCCAGAAATGGAGGAACTTTGGGGGTCTGCCCCCCCTCAGATGAATGATTGGTCTAAACAGGTTTGTCAAGAATGACTTCAAGTAGAAGTGCCAGTTAGAGTTAGAGGTCTGCCCTCACACCGATTGCTTATCCTTCGGACTCCAGAGATGGAGAAACTTTGGGGGTCTGTCCCCCTCAGGCGAATGATTGGTCTACACAGGATTGTCAAGGATGGCGAAAGACTTGCCTGAAGCAGTTTGTTGAGGGTGACTTCATGTAGAAACGCCGGTTAGAAGTCTGCCTTCACACCGGTCTCTTCTTCTGACTCCAGAAATGGAGGACCTTTGGAGGTCTGCTCCCTTTTCAGGGATGACGAAGTCCCCAGCTCCTTTATTGAATATTGGACTGTTTTATTCCTTTTTTATATTATTATTCTAAGGTATTTTCACTTTGCCAATTAACCTTTTCCAAAAATTTTCTCTATTGGATGAATAACTTTTCAAACCAACGAAGTGAAGCCACTGCTGATCTGGTCCTCTTCGCAGAGGCCTCAATATAAAGGCCTAGTCTAAAAATAAATAGCAGTTGTTTGGAGGCAAAAAAATCGATTAAATTAAAGTTTAAACGCCCTACCTTCGTGGGATCAAAAAGTTTTAGTTTAAAGATATAGTGTGAGTGATGTTTACGCAAATCCCAAGTCATAAAAACATCAACTGTCAATTTTAGTGACTTTGTCTATGCCACAGTCTATGCAATAAAATAAATAAATAGTGATTGCCACAAACAATTTTCTTTCAAGCATACTTTGTGAGGGGCATTTGTGAACTAACTAAAATAGTGATGACTACACGTAGCAAAACCCCAATAATTTCCGAAGATAAAATAAACATGGATAAAATTATTGAGTACATCGATAAAAAATTTGAAACCCTTAAAAAAGATATATTTACAAAAATTGATTTACAAACTTCCGAAACTACTAAAAGCATTGATTTTATCAGTGCTCAATACGATGAGATATTAAAAAAAATTGAGGTCTCAAATAATCTAAATCGGGTAATTCAAACAGATTTTGAGAATATTAAAAAAGACCAAACGGAAAAAAATATTATAATAAAAAAGCTTGAAATCAGACTGTCTGATATGGAGACCCTAACAAAATCAAATAGTTTGGAAATAGCAGGAATTCCACAACAAAACCGCGAACAACCTTTGGAAATTGTAAAAAAAGTTGCTGCCGCAGCAGGAATCCACCTTCTTCAGACAGATATAACTGACGTCACGAGAGTCTCAGACAGACGAAATGGAGCCCCTCCAAAACTTCTTGCGATCTTTTCAGATAAAAGAAAAAGAGATTCCCTCCTTGAAAAGAAAAAAGAAATAAATTATGATGAAATAAAGGATTTGACGACATCTCCTATCTACATCGGCGAAGAATTGAGCCCGTACCATAAAGAAATATTATGGAAAACGAAACAAGTAGCCAGGGAAAAAGATTATCAATACGTTTGGTACAAACAAGGCAAAATTATGATCCGTAAAAAACAAGATGATAAAATTATCTACATAAAGCACCTAGATGATATGGTAAAAATAATTTAGCAAATTATATTAAAAAAAAACATTACTAAATCCACTTAATAATTTATATTGTGAAAATGAATACCACAATAATTACTTCTGAACCAAAGGCTTTAACAACTTTAAATGATAATGAAACAATAACTACCAACAAACCAGATGAACTGTCAACTCTTAAAAACAATTTTAATATATTAAATAAAAATATACGAAGTATCAACAAAAATTTCGATGAACTTCAAATACTAATTAAGAATCTAAAAATAAATCTAGATATAATTATCCTCACTGAATGCTGGATAAAGGATAAATATTCACCCTTGCAAATTCATAATTACACGTCATATGCAACCAACTTGAATTACACAAAAAATGATGGTGTGATAGCGTACATTAAAGATGACATTAAAACTGAAGTCAATGAAATAAAATTCCCAAATGCAAACTGTTTAAAGATCAAAGTGGGTGATGAAACCACGATATTAGCTCTGTACCGATCACCAGCTACAACTAATATTAATCAGTTTCTTGAAACGCTTTCTAATGAACTCAATCTTCTAAAAAACACAAAAAATGTCTTCCTTATCGGAGATATAAATATTGACATATTAGAAAATGGTCATCCCAATAGAACTGATTATCTACAAACACTGGCCTCCCATGGACTCCAAAGTATGATAAATAAACCTACGCGTGTAACTAATGACAACAAATCTTGCATCGATCACATGTTCAGTAAGACTATTAAATCAACCAAATCTATCATATTCACCTCTACTATAACCGACCACTATACAACAATTTTATCTATTACAAAAAAGAAAATACAAAGATCGCAGCCCTACCCAAATATCGTGCAAAAGACAGAAACCAAATGGAATGATGTAAAACAACAGTTATTCAATACAAACTGGATAAGCCTACTGGAAAACCTTGATGCAAATAATGCCTGGAGTAAATTCACTGAATATATAACATACACCATCGTATCAAATACCAAATCAATAGAAAAAAAGATTTCGCATAAAAACCAACATCTTAAGCCATGGATAACTCAAAGCGTTATAAATTGCATTAGAAAAAGAGATGAATTACATAGGAAATCTAAATTAAATCCTTGTGATATTTTTATACAACGATACTACAAAAGGTACAGAAATATTTGCAAAAATGTTATACGAACTGTCAAAGAAAATTATTATAAGAAGAAAATAGACGAATGTAACAATGACCCGCGCAAATTATGGAAGATCATTAATGAAATTACAAATGCAAAATCATCCCATTACAAGAACGTGGAGGAATTAACAATTGAAAATACCCAAATCTCTTTCGCAAAGCATCCGGACAAAATTCTCGAATACGTAAACGAATTTTTTACTAATATAGGGTCACAATTAGCAAAGAAAATCAGACAACCAATAACTAGCATTTTACCAGAAGAAAAGGAAAATATGAACCAGATAGATAAATTAAAGTTAACTGATGTAACCAATACTGAAATCAGAAATGCAATTGTATCCCTTAATATTAATAAATCATCGGGAAATGACATAATCTCAAATAAAACAATAAAACAACTACAAAATGAACTGACCTTCCCATTGACATACTTGGTCAATCTGTCTATATCTACAAATGTATTCCCTTCATGCCTTAAAAAAGCTACAGTTATACCCATACACAAAAGTGGTAACAAAAAGGATATATATAACTACCGACCCATAAGTCTCTTAAGCTCTTTTTCAAAAATCTTGGAAACTGTAATGAAGAAGCAAATTGTTCAATTTCTTGAACAAAACAAATTACTATCACCATCCCAATATGGTTTTAGAGAAAATCTGAGCACCAATGATGCCATAGAAAATCTAACAAGCATGGCCATAAAAAACATAGATGATGGGAAAAAATGTTTAGCTTTATTCATAGATCTTCAAAAAGCTTTTGACACAATAGACCATAAAATACTACTAACTAAACTAAAAAAAATAGGAATGGCCGAATCAACAATTAACTTATTGGAGTCATATATAACAGGGCGAGAACAACAAGTACAAATTGGCAAACAAAAGAGCAAACTTCTATCTTTAAACTATGGCGTTCCTCAAGGAAGTGTACTGGGACCGATTCTGTTCATTATCTACATCAACGATTTAACTAACCTTACCATTAAAGGAAACGTAATCAGTTTTGCTGATGATACTGTTTTATTATTTCAAGAAGAAAATTGGACTGATACATTTAATGAGGCTGAAAAAGGGCTTAGTGCACTTCAAAATTGGCTTAAAATCAACTCGCTTACCCTTAATATAAGCAAAACAAAATATATAACATTTTCAATGAACTCAAGGGGGGCCAACCAATAAAATCACTAGAACTAAAATTACATGAATGCCATGGAAATAATATACAATGTTACTGCCCCGTCATCGAAAAAACACAAAACATAAAATATCTCGGAGTAATAATTGACGAAAATCTTAGATGGGACCTACACATCAAAGGTATTACGGAAAAACTCACAAGCCTTATATATTTCTTCAAAAATCTAAGAAACGTGCTAAATAAAAAGGATATGAAAAAGGTCTACTATGCGTTATGTCATTCTCGTATTGAATATGGAATCATAGGATGGGGATCTGCTGCAAATACGTACCTACACAGCCTGAATACGATTCAAAAAGGAATCATAAAGACCATATTGAAAGTACCAATTAGAACGCCTTCAACTGAAATTTTCAATAACTTTGACGTACCAAATGTACAACAAATATATTCCAAAAATATATTATTGAAGCTCTTCAAAAATAATGAATCCTCTACTAGACCGTGTATGCATAACACTAGATCGAATAAAAATGATATAAAAAATATTCCAAGTTATAAAACCACATTTGGACAAAGAAACTATACATACTTTGCAACAAAACTCCATAACATCCTCCCCCAAGACATAAAACTAATAAAAAATCCAATTGAATACAAATCAAGAATAAAAATATGGCTTAAAGAGGTCAATGAGAAAACCCTAGCGAAGGCGCTAAAAACGACATAGAAGACAAATGAACTATATTTAAATAACTTTAGTCCTCCTCGGCACAGGACCCCCTAGTGAGGAGGACTAAGAAATACAATATTTTGTACTTAATTTCACATTTCATTTTGTATGTAAAATTTTTGTATATAGTCGCTATAATAAAAAAAAAAAAAAAAAAAATACCAGCATAAGTATTGGTATTAAGTATTGTCTTGACCAATCTGCCAATCAAATTGTTATAGAAGCTGCTTTTGTTGGACCCATGGGTAAAAACGGATTTGTCAATTTCGGGTGTGCCTTGTGGCAAAATTTTTCAATCCCACCGGAGTGGGTCTGCACTGGTGGTCTCAACCAAAATGGAATCCGATAGCCATTGAGGATTTTTAGGTTAAAAAATGGGGGCATTTGCGATACGCCATTGTTCTAAAGAACTTAGAAATTGTCCTCCCTGAAATCGCCTGGGCTGATTGTCAATTTTTTTCAGGGGCGACAGTGTGAGGTTTGCCCGTGCACTGTCGGTCTCCAAAAATTCCGTCCTCTGCTGGCAGAGGAACTGATGATGACCAGAATGATGACCGGGGTCTGCCCACCGGTACTGAAATGGAAATTGGGTGGAACCCAGATTTCCTGCGGAAGCATGTTGAGTTTGCATGACTGCCCGTGTTTCGTTTTTCTACCTTGACATATATTCGTTAATTTTAGGGTTTGCGAAAACTAAGCCCTGAAGACTTTCTTCGCCCCATAAAGTCTCTGCAACTGGGAGACAAGCTTGTTATCCACTGGAGTTTTGCACATCTCCAGGATGCGTTCGCGTCAATGTCTCTCTTTCTCTATCGGACCATCCTTGCAATCTAACATCTGAGTACCAATTTTCCACACTTGCAGCTCCAGTTTAAGTATTTGCGGCGAGAGCCTGTGGTGGTGTCTATTAGTCTCTGCGTAGATATATATGGTTTCCTAGCAAAGATAAGACTTAATACTCTCTGTTTCAAGTCTGGTAGTAGTATTTTCGTCCATTTGGGAGCTACTAGCAGGTAATTTCCTGTGGAACTGTTCAGATGAGCAAGCACTCGGGGAATTAGACAAAACACTCATGCCAGAGGAAAGTGCCAAGGTCTGCTAAAAACATTATGAAATATCGCCGCTTTGTCTTCCCTGTCTATGGACACATATTTCCACCACATGAGCCGTGTGAGGCAAACAGGTCCACAGTGGGTCCGCCCCATTTGTGAAATATCTGTTCTGTTGCAGGAGGTAGAAGCTGCAACTCCGGAAAACGGATTCCTCGGGACAAGTGGTCCGCAAGGTCATTGTACCGACCCATAAAGGTGTAGTGTGGTGTTCTAGTATAGACTATATTAGAACAGTAGAACTCCTCAAACATCTTTTCTGGTTTTTCAAGGCATTTAGTATAGCAACATCTCTTTCAGGTTTCTGTGCCAATCCTGCTGTCCCCTGGTCCAATTCCCCGTAATCACCATCGACTTGTATCATCGGTCGAGAGGAAATGAGAGACAGCGGGGACATGTAGTGGCATAAAGACCTTTACTTTCTGTGCCCATCATGATATGTCTTTCATTTCTATTTGTGTCTGCTGGTTGATGCCTTTTTTCAAATTGACGGTCCAACCGAGGTCTCCTAGTAGGTTCAAAAATGGATTTGTTTTGACCTTCAGAATTTCCCTGTCCTGGTGGGCCAGAAGGAAATCGTCCAGGTATACATACAATGGCCCTCACATTATGATGGCGTAAGGTCTCCGCAACCCAATTGGTCACCTTGGCAAAGGCTTATGGAGCACTGCTCAAGCCCTGGGGAAGACCATGTCATTTGCAATGACTACTTTGTACAAAATCCTCAGAAAATGATGGTGAGACTCTGCGACTGGGATGTGGACATATGTGTGCAATATTTCTATTTTTTGTCATCCAGTCTTGTGGTTGGAGAAATTCGGGAATTTACCGATGCAGCATTAAAGAAAAAGGTTGAGGATAGGTCTGTTGTTGCTGTCCCTTTTTGGACCAGGAACATTTGGGAAAGAAAACCGGAGTTGTTGACTGCCGGCTCCAATATATTTAGTTTTTTGAATGATTTCTATTTCCTTCGTCATTGCTGGGGTAATCTTTGTCACAAATATTTTTAAAATTAAGGCTTCTGTATCCCCTATGATTTTCAGAACAACTTTGGGAGCATTTAGAGCTGCCCATTTGTTTTTGTAATTCAGCAATTGCGCCACCCGAAACTTTGGTGGCCTTAAGTCATGCACTGCTGTAGTAACATCGGTTAGAGGTCTGCCCTCACACCGGTCGCTTGCTACTATCTTTCCCCCCCCCCCTTTAAACTCCAGAGGTGGAGGGCTTGGGATACCTTTGGGGTTCTGCCCCCCTCAGGCGAAAGGGTTCTCAGGATGGGAAAAAAATTTTGAGATGTAGTTTTGATACCTTTTTTGTAACCGTCCCCTCTTTTGGTGGACCTATAGCAGTGATGGCCAATTCTGTACTCCTCCCAAATTCTGCAATTGGGTAGAGAGGGCTTCCTTATTGAAGAGATGTGAGGAAGTAGGAAAGACCTGCATCAGTACTTTATTGTCCGATTTTCCACATGTGATCTGTAGCTGGTCATCAGACCATTTTTGTAAGTTATTCTGACCTCCAAACAACTCGTTAACTTTCTCGTACTTTCTGGGGAGACATCCTGTGCCTCGAAACCCCATTAGACTAATTGCTGCAGCTGCACCCTATCATTGAGAGCTGCATGCGTTATATCGGTGAAGAGTGATATGTTGAAAAAACCCAGAATCATGGCTGCAACCTAAAGTTCACCTCGAGCTCTTTAAAACCCGGATTGGCAAGGTGGCCCTTAATGACCTTGTTTATCTTACATTGGTCCAATATTTTTGATTAAACCATCAAAGGCGCTTTAACACTTTGAGTCTGTCCCGAGGAGGGACAGGCTTAAGGGTTCTCTAAGAGAAATGGTGGGGCCCGGCATTTGTAAAATACGAGGATTACGCCCGGCTACTATTGAGCAGTCGTTCTCAGTTTCTGCGATAGACATATCCTCGGAGGCTGCATTCTCTGCGAATCTTGACCTCTGTTCTTGCAAAACAAAATCTTGTAGTCTGCCTACTTGTTCTGTTAATTTTTTAATATAACGTGCCATTCCTTTCTCTCGCCTTCTGGAATAGAGCTGTCGGAACTTGGTGAGCGCCGGCGGTGCCTTCATCTTTTTCGTTTATTGTCACAATTAACGGATTCATCTGAGAAACAGTCGGAACTCAAATTATTTCATTTCATTTTTCGTCTTTTGTCACGTTTTATACTCGCGAATGCGGGAATCTCAACCGCTTCTAGAGACGACATTATCCGACATTGTGTAAAATTCTTTTGAAGGAACAAAATTTCGTTTTTGTGTATATTGATTTACACTCGCGTATAATCGATTTACGGTCTCAACCGCTTTGAGATACACAATATTTTCCAACATTGCGTAAAAGCTTTTGAAGGAACAAAATTTCGTTTTTGTTTATATTGATTTACACTCGCGTACGCGAGAATCTCAACCGCTACGAGATACACAATATTATCTGTCATTACGTAGTTAATAATTGCGTAAAATTCTATTGAAGAAAGAAATTTTATAGTTTTTAGTTTATATTGAAACTAACAACCGTTCGGAATAAAAACTAGACGTCAATTGAAGAAAATGGTGTCGCGTCGACGCTCGCGTTCGCCTAGCTGTTGGTGGCAGTGATTGAATTCACAGAGGGACAAATTGGCGTGACGAATGGCGCGAAATTTGAATATTTAAGAAGGTAAAAGGAGAAGAATGGCCGAAATCGGATAGAAACAGAGATGCCATCTCTCACTAAGGAATATTCTGGATAAGGAACGGCACTACATAATAATTACTTAGCCGAAAATCATTTAAAAAAAAAAAAAACGTTTTCCACACAAATGGCACAGGAGAATAACGAGGCTTACCAAAAATATTACATCTCATAAATATTTTTTTCCTTGATCCATCTTATTGATCATAAATCATTATAATGTACAACGTCTATATTAATAAATCCAATGTAATATACTTATACTTGTAAATTATAATAATAAGAATATTATAAAATTTGATTTTGATAAAATCAGCACCATAACCATTATACATCTAAAAAACGTACCGACATCTAAAATGTATGGGGTTCTCTTCACAACATCTGTCAAAAAGTCAAACCAAATGATAAGTTCGCAGAGAACAAACAATAAATCTAGTGAACGAATTCAAAAATTCGCCTGAAATCAAAGTGATGCCATATAAAAAAAATAAATCAGTGTGGAATTTTACAAAATTAATAGGAACATTTTCGGAGACGGGACATTTTCATGTAGTGACGTCACGAGCCCAAATAATGGATTTATTTATTTAAAAATAAAAAAACCGTACATTTCTAAAAAATTTTACTAACATTTTCATAATCTTAGTAAAAAGATCTATCCACACGATTTTTTCCAAGTCGTTATGAAATCCATGCAAGTGGCCTATTCAAACGACAAGCTTTGTTGCTGTTAATCTAAATCTTTATTATCTGTAAATATTTTCTCTTTTATGATCTGACAGGTCAGACAAATTTATTCAGCAGGACAGACCCAATGCACCTTGCAATTAAATGCCTCAACATCTATCCAAAACTAATTGCTTTTTATTTTTAGGCTACACATCTTCGGAAGAGACTCCACCATACGACCGGGATGGGTGACTGTTGGCCATGATCTGACCAACTCTAATTTTAATGCCGACACTTACGCCTCATACTTTTGTGAGGGCCGTGAGACCACGGGCTGCACCGAGCGCATCGAGGCCCTGCGGCCCAAGAGCCCCCCTAACACTAGCAAGGGGGGTTGCCGACTGCGGGGCAGAGGGGGATTCAGGGGAAGGGGGCGTGCACGAGGGGCTCCACTCTAATTACAATCCTAACATTTCAATACATATTTCCCATTTTACTCTTATTTGTGACAGGTATTTTGTACTGTATTAGAATTAAGTTGACGCAATATTAACAGCACACTCATGAGATGCTATAGTCTACTGTTTTTATATATATAAAAATCCAATAAAACATACTAAAGGTACTTAACTTTTTATTGATTGCCTCATCTTTCCAAAGGCAATTTAACACCATCGATTCTAATATCTATTATTAATCAACTTCTGCTCTAACCTGTTAAAATCTCATTTGTACAAAATCAAATTTAATCGCTCGCTAAGTTGAATGGCGTAGCTTATAAATAAATTCTTATAAACAATCTCGTGCCCTTATATAAACTGGACTTTAGCAGTTTTCTACAGGAAATGGGAGGAGTCTCGTGCCCACGATGCGATACCCATTGTTTTGGGAACTTGTCAATCTGCCCCCATGCATGTGGGTTAGAATTGGGAACCTCTGGTTCACTATTAATGAAGGAAAACATGTGAGATTATTCAAAAATAAGATTCCAAGCAATATTTGACTTAGATGGGGGATAGGAGGGACAAAAGGGAAAATAAAATACAAAGATGAATTACTATATAAATCCTAATGCAATATTTATTTACTGTTTTAATTGAATAACGCATTAGGTATTTTATATCACAAACATGCTTATGTTATCATTTCATTTGCTTTTTGTGTATCAAATATAAGTTTAAAAATCAGCCCAACACATGCTGTACAGTACATATTTCTTCGTCTGTTCAAAACACATATGGTTTAGCATTTAGTAGGGATAAAACCAATTATTCAATTTTGAATGTTAAATTCTTCTTACAAAGTGATTTTTGTGAACTTTGTGAGAAGAACTGAATGTAAGTAATAACAGCCATTATAAAATGGTAAATTGACCTCCACTTATATTTGGTCCATCCATTTAGGGACTCGGCTCGCAATATATTATTGGTAAATACAATTTCTAGATTGGTGTAAACTTTTAGAAGAGATATACTGGATGGTGTCAAGTGATGCAAGTATTGGCCAATGCCAATGCTCAATGCTTAAACATCAAGTGATATGGCATTCCTGGAGATTTGTCACTTGGCTTATGAAACTGATATTTTACAATAGTTGAGACAGTAGGTGTTTTGATTAGTATGTGTACTGTCCCTGTTCCTGTCTCACACAAGCGTGTAAAGAGCTGTTGTAAGAGTAATAACAGATGAGATGTTGTGAGCTGAGATGGGGTGAGGTCAATCCGTTTCAATCTCCTTGCAACAAATGCCACAGTATAGCCAAAGTTGACAGGTAACAATCAAAACCATCATTTGTAAAATACACAATCTGTCACAAATATTTAAACATTAATCTAACATCGATTAGTATTTTAATAGTTAAAACTGGTAAAATAAATGTATGTATTCAGCATTATAAAGTATATGTACGAATGACAAAAGGGTGGAGTGGAATCCTCCTGAATATATGAGCATCTGCATTCCGATGTTTCATAAAAAAAGACAAAAGATTTAACAAATAGCACACATTTGTTTGTTCATATCAACACTCGCTACACATTGGATTGATAATGCAAATGTTCTCGTGAGTGATGGATCCAATGATAAAATATTTGTCTGTAACATCACTGACTACATCACAGCCAGTCATAGCACATCCACATCACTACAGTACAATACAATACAGTAACTAGGGCAGGCAACACGACACACGCTTGGTTACTCACGCTTATTCGCTATTTACACGTACCAGTATTACTATTAGTATTTCTGTTGCCTGGGTTACCCGAGCCAGCCACTGAGCTACTATGTATTCATCAATTACTTTTCATAAGATTCAAATGAATTTAATGATAAATTATACATAAAGAAAATCTGTAATGGAACATTAACAATAATGTTCGCATCAGTATAGAATAACCTAATTAAACATTTCCCGAGCTGGCCAAAGCGCGCGAGGCCGACCATGGACAACAAACTAAGAATAACCACCATCTACGTCAGTGGTGCACGAGTCCATTTGAGCAGGCTTGTGAGCCCCCAGTGTAGCATTTGTACTTCAACTCCACGGCCCGCTTACTAAATAGGTTGTGCATCACTGGTCTATGTACACCACCTTCTGGACTCTTTACAATGCTTTGGCCACCTCTGAGTGATGCTTATGATTAACAACAAATTATATATTTATATACTCATACATTAACAGAAAGTATCCATTTTACCTGTATTAAGTACAACATTCAATTGAAGAAGAAAACACCAATCAATATCAATATTTTGAAAATAAATGTAATTAATTTTATCCCAATCAAAAAACAAGATTTTATTTTTTGTAGATAAAGATGATAAAAAAATTGCAAAATCATTAATAATTAGCATTGGCAAGAAAAAATGAATCGCTTGAGATCAAATAACTCGCTTCCGTTAATTTGTACTGCTTAGGTAGAACAACACACGTCATATTAAACCACGTTTATACACAGTATGTAATGATATTACTGCTTAGGTAAAACAACACACGTCATATTAAACCACGTTTATACACAGTATGTAATGATATTACTGCTTAGGTGAAACAACACACGTCATATTAAACCACGTTTATACACAGTACGTAATGATATATGCATCCTAAATTATTCCATCAATCATCATTACTTTGGTGGCTTTTACTGGATTTTCTGAATATAGAAAAACAATAATTTAGCAATTTCTTTTAAATCTTTACTACAACTATAAATTATTCATCGTCGTGTGAATAAGTCGGTAAGTGGTTAAATTCTAGCGGCTATAAAACAGAGGGTGCCTTTAGAATTATGAAGTGTGATAACTGATTCACTAAGCCCAATATAAATAATATTATGATTTAAAAAAACAACGAGAGAACCCTACGCCTAAGTGTGCATCCAGAGTGAGGTGCTTGCATGGTAGCGACAGCGGGCCTGAAATATTAATCACACGAAAACGCTGTTTGTGGCCGCAGTGTTGTGACTGAGGGCGCGACTATCTGTGAACGAGATTAGGCGCGTCATTTTAATCGTTTCTATCCGCTCGTTGCGGTCACACATACAGCTAGCTAGCATGCCTCTACTGGCGGGGGAATAATCAAGAACTCACGACTCACTATGGTCAGCTACAAGCTCCCGCCACCGCGCAAGCACTGCGCAACTCACTGCGCATTCACTGTGGACATGGCCTTAAGTATGTTTCCTTTTATGTACTATGGTTTGGGGGGAAAAGAGATGGGTTTCAGACTTTTACATGTTTTAATTAATTAACATGCTTTCTAAAAACATTAACATTTAAATATTTGTTTCTAATGTCCTACAGATTCTGCGAAAAATAATTGTATTCACTGTAAGCTGTCTCTATTTACCCAACTTTGGGGTGAATAGAGGCGAGATGGGAATGATTAGAGACGAGAAAGGGGTGATTAGAGACAAAAGGTGAGTGAAAAGAAAAACATTTTAACCGAGCCACCATAATTTAAGGCGGCTATGTTGGAAGGCCTTCCCTTCGAGTCGCCATAATTTAGGGCTGAGAAAGCACATTTTTTATTTTTATGTAAAGTAGTATGCATTGACATCTTACGGTTTTTTGAGTAAGGTAAAATTAACAGTAAACCAGGGCAAGTTAGCACCAAACTTAATTGAGTTGCTGTGGTCACTTTCAGTCAAAATAATTTCAGATGGGATGGGTTAATGGCATGCTGCAGAATTTCTTCTTTGTGTTTTTGTACCACTTTGGCTTTTAGATATGTGGCATTTAATCAAAGTATAATTGGATGAAAGGCTCTGGAAAATAATACCTATAAACTATAATTTAAAAACCGATCACAGTTATTAAAATACATTTATATCTCATTATAGTGTAATCACTGTCCCTATTCCCCCGCTGCTTATCCTATTGACCCGTAAGGCATCTATATTGACCCCCATGGCATCTCTAATCACCGCCTTCCAGTCTCCATTACCCTGGATATATTTATAAATTGAGGCTAAAGCGAGAAAAACATTACAATAAAAAAATGCAACCAAAACTCTAAAATAAAGTATAAAATGTGATAACAGAAAACAAACTCAAAAACCAAAACAATACATTTTACTCACTTTTTTGCAATTTGCAGCGAAGTGTTAGCAGAGTGAAAAATTATACATTGAACATGATAATCTTTATTGACATATATTTCATGTTTAGTCCCGTTTTGTTGTTGGTCAGTGGTGCTATATAAATACAACAATGATAACAGAATAGCCATCTCATATTTAGTTTGGACCACTTTGAACAAAAGTTATCGAAAATGTCATCTTTATTCCCCCCTAAACCACGGTAAATAATCTGATATTTTTAAATAATTAAAACTTTGAATGATAGATAGATTTATTTGAATTACATTATAACTAAATTTAATCGAACTTGCGCTTTTTCTGTGTAGGTTCTAAAAATAATTCTTAAAAAATAAATAATGTAATTAGCATTAGTAAAAATTAGTTTTCTATGTCAATTGTAAAAATATTTTAGATAAATATGTTTATATACAATACAGCAAGCCCATGGTATCTGCAGACAAGCCTTATTCATATACAATACAGCAAGCCCATGGTATCTGCAGACAAGCCTTATTCATACTCCTCATAGATACTGTATGTTTGACTGTTCGTACATTATAACACAACTTTTTATTGTACACACTTTGCACGGTCCAAAAATCTCTGCATATTGTGCTTGCCCTGGCTTCTACATACACATCATATGAGTTCTACTGTACACATATTTCATTCTCCAGTACAGTATGTACACAACTAGATCCACAGAATCCTCTGCGTACTGTTACATTCCCTGGCTTCTACTATACTTACATATCTTGAGTTCTACTGTACACAGACATTCTCCAGGGTATCTACAGTACGTACACAACTAGGATCCAATACAGAATAATCTGCATACCGTACAAGTCCTGGCTTTTACCAAACACACATACTTTATACACACCATGAGTTCTACTGCAAAAACATTGCATGTTCCATGGTGTATATATAGTATGCACACAATTAGATCTGTATACTGTATGAGCACATGCCCTGACTTCTGTACATACATAATATCATACACACCATAAGTTCTACCGTACACACATTGCATTCTCCAGGGCATCTAAATAGATTAGGTAAGTAGGTACACAATACATCATCATACCATGAGTTCTACTGTACACACATTGCACGTTCCAGGGTGTTTATAGTAAGTACACAATTAGATCCACAGTATCTTCTATGTGCTCTGTGCTCTGTAAATAGTCTAGAGTTCCACAAACAAACATAGCACAAATCCTACTGAATACACATTGCATGTTCCAGGGGATCTACAGTATGTACACAATTAGATCCACAAATCCTCCAGGGTATATATATATATATATCTTCTTATAGCACCATACGTAAATCATGGATACCACTAGTTCTATATCAAGGAAGGCCCAATTGGAGCATTGGGAAAGTGCCCGGACTTGCCAAGGTGCTGATAATACCCAACACCCATCTCAACCTTGAGGTTTTTACTAGCTCCAGGTGCCTTTTGGCTCATTACCTAGCTCCGAGTTGTACAATTCACACATTGTAACTAGCATGGGTGCTATATAACACAGAAGATACGCTGGGTCTCACTGTGCATGTAGATATCATGGATGCTTCATTATCTATACAGGCAAAAAAAGTTGAGATTTGAAACCTTCAAAAACCGGTGCTGCGGAGGAGAAAAAAGAGGAAAAAAAATTAATATAATCTTAGAACCGTTTAGTGCAACACATCTTATAATATAAAGGATATTTTCTTTTAGAAATATTCTTTAAACAATTTTTGTTTATATTGTACATATATATTTGGACAATTCAAGTAATGGGGGCTTCAAATCTGTAGGGTTTTTATTAACTCACTGTTGACATAGGAGATACCATGAATCCTACTGTACGTATAGTTTGTAGTGAATGGACCAGTGATGTGATGTCTAGGCAAAACGGGATTTATTTTTATTTTTTATATATTATATTCCTTAATTTTTTTTTTAATGTTACATAATTACAATAAAGTTCCGTATATTTTCATAAATCTAGAAAATTTTGAATCCCAATATATTTTTACATCTGACAATTAAAGATGATATAAAAAAGGAGAGGGAGCGAAGACAGTAGGACTTAGATGGCTAGGGAGATGCAAATAACTTTGGGCATCTCCAGGGAGTTGGATTTATTTTCCAATGTTATCTACAGAAATTTTGACATCACATCACTCTATTATGAGCGTAGTAGACGCCATGGACCCAAGGAAACATGTAATTAGATAAGTGATGCCACGAGTTCTGCTGTTCATACATTAGAAATGCAATAGATCCTACTGCACTTGCATTAGAATGCCACAAATTCTCCTGAGCATACATTGAGAAAAGTTAGATTTTACTGCACATATTAGATACCGTGTGACGGGGTTAATTTACTCCCCTTCAGTTTACTTTACGAATTAGAATTCTCTAATTCTCTGCCAACTGTTTGTAAATGAATGAATGCCAACATTATTTCTCTTCTAGCTTATAAAAAAATTGTATTTCTTCCGTAGATATTTCTTCTTCGTAGAGTATTTCTTCCGTAAGCTTCAGTAGATTTGTGTGCGATTTGACAGAAGCAGCTCGCTTTGAAGTGGGTTGCTAAGTTTTATTGTAAGTTGTCTTTTGTTTTGCAACATTAGGTTTTTTGTGTTATATTTTACAATATTTTATTTCTTAAGGTGTTGTATAATGATGTAGTGTTTTTCTGTTAAACTTTACACAGATTGCACAAAAGCATTTAAAATTCGCTGACAAAGTAGGTGATGTAAAGTAACCCGCAAAATTTTTTTTAAAAATGTTACCGAAGTACGAAAATTATTTTAATGATACATATTCATTCCTGAATTATTTTTTAATATAAACATCACACAGAAAAAATTAACCCTCTAATTTCTTCTCAAAAACAAAAAGTTCAAAATAAGAGAAAAAGGTAGAGTAATTTAACCCCATCTCACGGTGTGCCATAAATTCACATTAGATTCCACAAATTCTGCTGTACATATATTAGAAATGTCACAGATTCTACTGCAAATACATTAGATGCTGTAATTCTGCTGTACACGCATTAGAGATACCATAAGTCCTACTGTATATCTGTACACTCCCACCCTCTTATCTTACATCTTTGCATAAAATTACAGATACTGAAGATCAACACATCCGCAATCTCAAGGTATGCACATACAATATTACAGATACTGAATATATCAATACATCTGCAATCTCAAGGTATGCACATATAACATTACAGATACTGAATATATCAATACATCTGCAATCTCAAGGTATGCACATATAACATTATAGATACTGAAGACCAACACGTCTGCAGTCTGCACTCTGAAGGTATGCATTATATAACATTACAGATATTGAAGATCAACACATCTGCACCTGAAGGTATTCATATATAAAAATAACTTAATGAATGTAAAGTTTTCAAAGAATACACTGTAGGATTTCAATAATAAAACCATACTATCCACTAGTAGGAAAATAAAACTGCAAATAATCATACCACATTACACTCACAACGATTACTATAAAACAAGTCAAATTAAATTATTAACACATAATATATTTATTTATTCTTGCTTTAAACATAAGTTTAAATAGATAAATGAATGCAGAAAAAACAATGTATTATACAATCGTAACAAGGCATTGGTATCGGTACGGTACGGCATTCGGATTCCTGATGTAAATCTCCCAGCACACTGCATACTGCATTATGCATCGGGAAGAACTTACTCAAACCAGTCAGAGTATTATGTATGATCTAACAATTATTACAAATAATAATTACCAATGATCCTATCTTAAACACATTTAAAAAAAAAAACTGTTTCAAAGCCATAAAATATTTATGCAGGTACAAATAAGATAACGATCTTCAAAGTGAGAGAATGCATGAGATTATTAAATCAGAGATAAATGTCACTTTCACTTGGCAATTACATTTAATAGAAATACAGAACTATCCTCCATTCATAACAAATATTCAATAAAAGAAAACTGCAAAATCTCTGAGATCAAATATGTGATCGACATATTAAGAAAGCAACAAAACAAAAAGCACACTAGCGTTCAGTATTCTAATTAACCTATTACATAACAACATTTCCTCATTACACATTAAAGTAACTTATAATGACAAACAAATCATACATTATTTAATCGTCCATCTTACTCTTTGACTCGCAAATTTGTAAAAAATTACAACAATGTACAATATGGAACACTAACTGCTTGATTCTTCACACACTGGGCACTGGGTACTGGGCACTGGTCACTGGTCATTGGTCACTGGGCCCCAGGCCTCGGGCACCTGCCCCGGCCTACACCTCACCGACACTGCCCCCTCCTCAAGCAGTCTTAGCAGTTAAATGTTGCAAAATGGCACATCAACAAGTGGACAACATTCTGCTTATACTTTACTCCTCATGGGTGGGTTCCTCACAGGTAGGTGGATTCTCCTGTAAAGACAGCACATGGTAAGCCACTTCCCTCAACCCACACAAAGCCAACAACCACAGACAAATACACTCATAGACAACACTAACGCACAGCACTGTCTGAAACTTTAAATGTAGTAGCTTGTTCTTTAGGGAATCTAAATCAAACTAGTTCATTTCTGGGAAGCTAGATTCACAGTTTCTAAAACAAAAGGACAAGCTGTGAAGTTAAAATATTATCATCTCCTAGTATTCTCCATTTAAGACAATTTCCAATGATTACCATTCAAATAATCACAGGTGCATCGCAAGTCAAACTAATGATGTACGAGTATTATGCAATATGGGTTGACAAATTTAAAACAAAAAATATCAATTCATAATAATTAGTCTATTGAGAGTGCGCGGGCGAAAATGTCATTTTATGTTATCTAATTGAATTCATATTATTTGTTCAAGCTTAAAGTGTTACATGAATCATTTAAAATGTGCATGTAAGCAAAACGGTTTATTCATTTTCCACCTGCATAATCTAATCATTATTAAAATATACTTATACACACCAGCGGCGGTCCGTGAGTTTTCAGTGAGCTAGAGCGCTAACATTGAAAAATATGACGTTATTGTAGCTGAAAATGATTTTTTTTTTCAAAATTTTAACTTTTTGTATGAAGATCTTCAGGATTCTTTCTGTCAAGGGATGTGCTACATCCACATACTGAAAAATCTTCACACAAAAAGAGGGCATATATAAATTACGTGAGCTCAAAAAGGGGGGGGGGGGGGGTCCAGGAAAATCTCACGTTACTTGAAAAGAATATATACGAAGTGGCCCAAATTTATCTCACCAAGGTGGGGGGGGGAATTGGAAGAAAAACTGCTCACGTAATTAATGTATGCCCCTAAAGTTGAAATTTTAAAAAAAAAAATCATTTTCAGCTACAACAACATCAGTAATGTCGTATTTTTCAATCTTAACACTCTAGCTCACTGAAAACTCACGGACCGCCACTGATATACACATACTTTGACTTTGAATCCCAAACCATGTTGTACTACATGTATTATTTTGCTATACATGCACTTTAACAGATAATATGTATTTAAATACTAAATATAAGATATAAAAGGTAATCCACAACCAAAGAGTTGACTCTAGTATAAATGTGTGTATACCATCACCAATAAACAGAAATTATCACACACAAATAATAACAGTGCATAACAAAAATGTTACGGTACAAGAATAAAGCGAAAATACAAATACCGGACTAGACCCCAGTAATTAATAATTTTTTTTTTTTTTTTTTTTTAATTTTCTTTATTCATTTTGTTTATTACAGGATTTTTTTTTACATGATATTTCGACTACCAAGCTAGGCAAATGCCCGTATTATGGTAGTCGAATTATTAGGCAAGAGAGACTATAAACGTCATCAAAAATACTTTTGCCATAGGCATTAACCCTTTGAGTGGTATGGCTGCACGTAAGCAGCGGCACTCGAAAGATCCATTTACAGTATCGCCGCCTATGTGTGGCTGTACCATTTTATTCTAATATTTCTATTGCCATGTTTGTAATTTCAATTAAATTATGATTTATAGATAACACAAATATATTTGTCAAACATTTTTACGTATTACTACAAAATATAAGTAAATGATAAAAAAAAATAACTCAGTAATCAAAGGGTTAAGAAACATTACATTTTAAAACAGTTAACCATTTGGAAATTTTAATAAGCAGTACAGGATAAAAAAACAAAATGCTTTACCGGTTCATCTTTTTGCAGGTAAAAGATTTTAATCAAAATAGATATATTTGTTTGTCAACTATTTAAAAGCGTGACATTTTGATGTTAGGAGCCCCTGTACGCGGCACTTTTGCAAGACAACTATTCAGTCATGACATCAATGGGATACGTGACACCGCCGCTCACAACCCGACTGCTGTGTGGTCCTTGTTCAATGGGTTAGTAAAGAACTTCCTTTACTCACAGACAGGAAATTATTGATAATTTTAATTAACTAGTAAATGTTTTTATTAGACAGTGTTAAATAAGTATTTTAAAATGGGAAAAAAGCATAATGATGATTGTGTTTAAGAGAAAAATATTAAAATGCTGCATATTTTCAACTTCATACAAGAAAATTTCCTTTTTTAATTTACGTTTAAAAAAAAGCTTCAGTGTGTCAGAAACGGATGGAAATTAATGATAAAATTAATATAAAAGAAAAACTGCAGTTCAACAAAAAAAACCTACAGTCAAGTTCTAAGGAGTATACCAAACATGCTCCAAATAATAATGAACGCAATTAGAACCTTTGAAAGGCTGATGAAACTAGAGGGACACAAATAGTGATAAACACATTGCTGGGAATCCATGAACACGATAACGGAAATGAAAATATGAATGAAACATTACACACAGACAGTAAGTGATTGCAAGTAATGGACAAGCGGCAAAAATATAAAAGGAGCAAATGCGAGCTTAGCTATATTAGGCCAAGGGTTAAACTGGCATGAATGCAAAACAAATAGGAAAGAGACAAGAGACGGGAGACACATTACTGTGATCAAGCTTGGAGCATCCGGTCCACGTCGGGCCGCTGCTGAGAGTCCAACTCCAGGTCTGGCTCCGACAGCAGGCGGTACCGTCCTAGCAGGGCTGCACCCGCACCCGCACTCTCGCCCAGCTCCACCACCGCTGCACCACACAACCAACCGTCACACATTAGCAACACACATGACACACTCATTATGTATACCTTCTCTTCCTATTCTGTTCTGTACCTTCTGTACCATCTGTACGTCGTCCGTCTCACTCCCACTCCCGTCTCACTGGCCCGGGACTGCCACCGCCCACGCTAAAGGTTACTAACAATATGCAGCTTTTGCTTTGTATTCAAGACCATTCTTAGAGAAATTAAATTATTAATATGTACTTTGTTTTATCCACTAAATCTAGAGCCACAATGTCACTCCTTCTTATTAACAAATAAATAATAAATTATGCATGTCATCAACCTGGTTGAAGAACTTCATTACTATTTATCCTATACACAGATTTACAAACAAAATAAATCTATAACTAATTTAAATGCTACCATCCTGACTCCTGACACAGTTTCACTCGTGGGGTCAATATACTTGGAAGATATCCAGTGTGAAGTTGTATCGCCATTGGAGATTGGAGGATGAGTACACGGGATGTCACGTTTCATGTCATTTTCCTTATGCACTTTAATGATTATTCAAGTGTGGATGCACAATCCCGTGTTATTGGTGGAACAACAAACTGTTAAAAGTAATGCAGCAGTTAGTGTTCATTAGACATTCAAAAGTATGTGATGATTTCCAAGTGTAACATGGTTTATTGGTTTCAGCACCCAAATGTAACATATAATGATGAAATGAATTAACTTTGCAATAAGATATAAAACAGTATACATGTATTTGTCAAGACTACGGTACTTTGTTTTGTCAGACGGTGAATATGTACCAAGTCCGTCAACCGCAAGTACCCACATCTCTACACTTCAAAGAGATACTCTACGCTAAAAACGAACCTGTCGACATAATACAATATTCATGCACAAACTGAACATACAACCTGAGCTACAGTTTTAACATAAGTGAGACGCTACTGGCACAAATAGATTCTGATCACCTGGTACTGTATTGGTACTGGCTATCTACCCGGCAAACAGAACTTATTTGCACTAATCACAGCTCCCAAAAGAAGAGACCAATAAAATATACTACTTTGATAAATACCCAATACTTTTGTTCTACGATAAATTACTGACTTTAATGTTCATCTTATATCCACTCAATTGCCCTGCATTTTACGAAATGTAATCACGATTGCCCCTGAACAACTGGAAGCGTCAACGCATTATCAGGAAATTACATTTATTGCTACGTAAGCATACAAAGATAACAATTGTTTCATAAATAAATAAACAATTTTTTTGTTTCTTTTTATCGTCAAGAGTTTTTTTGTTTTTATCTTTGAAACACATAAAAGGTTTTTTTTAAACTTCTGGCGAAGTACGTGAATTATTTTATACATGGTAACTGTAGATTCATTCCTTTTCTTTCCATTTATACCAAAAACAGGTATAACCGGCCTGAAATGTTAAAATTGCAGATCTTTAGGTTAGAAAAAAAAGCATTTTTTGGCATGTAATTTGACAATCTAAAAATGCATACAAACTTTACATAAATAAATTAAAATTTCATTTGAAGCAAAAGTATAATTATTTTACCCAATTAGTTTCGAGTTATTTGATAATACATTAGAATTCAGATATAATGACTTCGCTTATAACGGCTTATCGTTTTTAGCGACGACAATGTAAACTCAAGTTAGGTTTCATAGTTAGGGGCCATTCAAGTATTAGATAACGCACTTTGGGGGGGGGAGGATCTATAAAACGTTCGGGGGGGTTCGAACAACGCGTTACGAACATGTTTTTTTTAAATTTAAATAAAAAGCTAGGAAATAAAAATCTTCCAAGTTGGCAATCCTTTTCGTTTATGTTGTACGGGGAATCCGTCGACTGTATTGTACGTCATTTTTATTTTATTTTAAGCGACTTTCCAGTACTTTGTGCAACTAAATTGTGACTTTTAGGTAAAAAATAGTCACTTGGGTGTTACGTAACGTTAAGATAGAGAGGGGGCACAGAAAAACGTTACGGCACGTTACACGGGGCGGAGGGGGGGGTCAAAAATCTTCAAAAATTGCATTACGTAATACTTGAACGCCCCCTCAGGTATTAGGAAAACATATCCGTTTAGTACGACTCCGTTTTAAGCGACCTATTTGTGTCCTGTTGATGGACACTGTAACGCTGTCCGAAACGTTGGCTAAAGAAGGAGGTAGCGCAACACGGCATAACATGATAATTCATCCGGTTAGAACGACGCGCAGTGTTTTGTTTACAAAACCTACGCACCAATATCTCGCCGCCCCGCGCCTCACCTAATCCCCGCGCCCGGCTACACCCAGGGCGCTAGCAACAGTCGGTGTTTATCATCTGTTGTGAATAGGTTAAAAGCTCGACACAATGAGTTTCGTGAAGCGAAAGTGTTTTTCAATTGAAGAAAAAAGTGCTATATTACACTGTTTAGAAGCCGATGAATCAAATGTAACCCCTCGAGTTCGGCGTATCTCATTCTACATTATCCACAATAAAGAAAAATAAAAATAAGATAGAACCCCTTTTTAATGCCAATATTTTGAAATGTAAATGTGTCAGGGCATCAACTCAAGAACAGATAGATCAGGCATTGTTACAGTGGTTTAAGCTTCAGCGTAACCAGGGAATACCCGTTAATGGACCCCTACTTCAAGAAAAAGCTAACTATTTTGTTCAAGAGTTGAATATTCCTAACTTCAGTTGTTCAACGAGTTGGATAAACCGTTTCAAAGTAAGTCACAACATCGTCACTGGTAAGATTGCTGATGAGTCTTTCTCAGTTCAACAGAGTAATGTAAAGCCTCGATGACACATGGCTAGTTTATAAGCTACTATCTGGGAAATTCACTATCTGTTAGTAAACTCGCCCAGTGTCATCGTGTCACCTGCTAACAAGCAGCAAATAGCAGATTGTTGACAATCTACAAAAAAAAGTTGAAAGGTCGTCAACTTTACTCGCCTACGCGCTTGCTCGTGATTGGTTTATTTACGTTTCCAACATGGCTTCCGATAAACAGCTGATTTCGACTGTCAAAAATCTGAAGAATTAGTTCACGCAGGCGTCGTTATTCTTGTTACTGGCGCTAAAAGCGACCTCAGTTTCCTACGCTTCTGAGCGAGTGGACAGATTTGTGTGTCATCATGATAATCTCACTCGCCGATTTACCCACTTTTAAAACTTAGTAGATAGTAGCTTGTAACTTGCCGTGTGTCATCGAAGCTTAAGCGATTGTTTAGAAAGAGTTTGGCCTACTGTGCGTGTGCAATTTAATGACAAAGAAATTTTTGATGCTGATGAGACTGGGCTGTTTTACAAATTGACTCCAGACAAGACGTTGAAATTTAAAGGCGAAAAATTATCCGGTCATATTGTGCATCGTCCGGTTAGAACGACAAAGTATCGCCGGCCCGTTGAGGGTCGTTATATACGGATTCTACTGTATATCATTGAAAATTTGAGGAAATGATAAAATAAAGTTAATAAATTTTGTATTGAAAGAATTAAATCAAACTTTCCCCGTTAACCCCTCCGATTTATCGCGAATATTCACTTTTAATGTCTTAAACGAAATGTCTGTGGAGACACACACGTTGACGTGAAAACACGCTTATTGTACTTGTCTGCTATTGTCATTTTAACGCGTATATCTGCTTACGTTGCAGACAGTTTAAGAGTAATTTCAAATTAACAGAAATGACGCACTACGGCAGGCGAAGCACCAAACTGCGCACAAGGCTCCTATTAGTTGAGATATAAAACGGAAACGATGATAGGTCTGCGCTTATTGGCCGCTTTGTTTTTTTATGGGTCGTCAGAATATAACGTATAAATTCGTGCCTCGCCAAGCGCGTCCAGTAGCACAGCGGTATAGTGCGTTGCAAATCTCAGTGGCCAGAGAAATCCAGCGGACGGGTGATCGAATCCTACGAAATCCAAAAAATAAACATTTTTGTTTTTGTAAATCAATATACAATCTTCAAAAACTTTTAAATAAACAGGCAAAAGAAGGCGACATCTAGCAACTTTCTAGTTTCACTTCTATCGTGTGTGAACTACACATTCTAATTTTTTTTTAAATATTTTATAATGAACAAAATATTCACACAACGTATTTTAGGTTGTGAATGAGCTTTTTTGCCAACAGGCCACTTACATACATTTAAAAAAAAATTGATTCCGACAAAAATTCAGGGACATTCTGTAACTTTTTTTAATCGTATTTTTGAAACCGCGGCAGTTTTTTCAAAATTTTAATTTGCAAAATTGGATCTTTTTTTATAAATTGTAAAGACCGGACATTATTATGGATGCAAAAATCAGTTTAAAAAAAAACAAGAATTCCAAACTAATGGCAGAGTGGAATAATTAGGTATACCAAAAATATTACATATCATAAAATATTTTTTCTTTGATTCATCTTATTGATCATTATAATTCAACGTCATTTTTAGACATAACTATTTTTAACAACAAAATGTTGTTCCTTTTCGTACATTTTTCGCTGGTTGGGGGAGACCTTTCCTTAAACAAATTATCTGTTGGCGGTTGAAATATTCAAAATTTAATCACCTGCGGGCTCATTATCCAACCAATTTTCATCTTGCAACAAAGCAGCAATATCTTGGTCTTCATTTTAACAAAAGCCCTAAAAATACAAAAAATATATACACAGGGTGTAAACAGGACGTACCCGAGGGATTTTAACCAGCGATTCTTGAGCATATTTGGAGTAAAAAATGTAAATGAAATTTTGGTCTCCGGTGACTTTTTTCAAACAAATTCAAACAAAAAAAAATTACTTCCCCTTGTTGTCATTGGTCACTCAGCGGAGTAACCCACCAACCCGCCTCCAACTGTCAACACCTACCATTTTTTAATGTTTTTGGAGAAAAAATAAATAAAAAAATCATCAAAAATGTCACCGGAGACCAAAATTTCATTTACATTTTTTTCTCCAAATATGCTCAGGAATCGATGGTTAAAATCCCTCGGGTACGTCCTGTTACAACCTGTATATAAACGAAACAAAAAAACTTACATAACTGGTATTGTGGGTCTATTTGGACCCAATAGCAGCATGCACCCCCACTTCTTGTAAACTGTAAGTGCTGAACTTCCATAACCCGCTGCAGCCCATGACTTAATGAGATTAGCCAGGTACATGAAATTCTAATGCTGCGCAGTAGGAAGATATTAAGTATTTATGTTTTGCTGGGTCCAAATGGACCCACGATTTCGGTTAAGGGTTAAACATACATACATTATATAGCTCCTTATATGTTCCAACTTTTCAGATTTAAATTATGCTCATATAATTAGGTATATAGTTTGCACCCTAACCTGTCACCTTAATGTAAGTCGGAAACCAAAGAAACTTATGAACTTCGTGTAATGTATACTATCTGTCAATAGTCAACCAAAGTCTCAGTGTTGCTGTATTAAAAATGTAGTGGAATTTTATAGAAATAATTACCGTTTACTCTATTATCAAAAAACTAAACTTCCCTAACTTTTTTTAGTTATATTTTCATAATCTAAGTAAAAAGACCCTCCTGCATGATTTTTTCCAAGTCATTATAAAAGTCATGCAAGTGGCCTACTGTCCTTCACACAAAAAATTGTAATTACTGCTGGTTTGAGTCCAAAAATGAACCTTTTCTTCTTTTTTCCATATCAAATGGATAAGGAAACTACGCATTCAACCTTAAAACTTATTTATTTTCTTGTTCTACGTAAAACGGTTATACACCAAAAATGGAGAATATAAATAATCTGATAGTATTATTATTTTGATAAATGTACAGTTTAGGATTGTTGTAAACGGAAGTGGCGCTCTCTATTATTTTCAAAAAGAACCGTTGAAGTTTTCAAACATATCCCAGATGGTTTACAGTATCCCCGATGGATTTTCAAACAGTACCCCGATCTCATTTTCAAAAACTTTTATATCATTTTCTGACAGAAATTTTTTGAAAAACATTTTCCGGGATCAAAAATCTTCCAACATGAAAAATTTTCAAACTTCACATAACGAGATCAAAAAGATATGTTTTTATAAAAAATTCCAGATAATTCCGACTAATTTTCCGAGCTAAATTTTTCCCATTTTCCCAGGAGAATTTTTTTACAGAAAATTTCAAAAATTTATGTAATATCAAAAAGAAAAAAATTCTGAACTATTTTCCGATTTTCCCAGAAGTAATTTTTTCAGAAAAATTAAATTTTCCAGGATCAAAAATTTCTCACCATGAAAATTTTCCAAACTTCAAGTAACAAAATCAAAAAGGTAAATGTCTAACGAAACGTTTTCTAGTCATTGAAAAAAAAAATCAAAGTTATTTATCAAAGGCACGTCGTGATGGGATTCAATTCACACCAATTCAATTGGGGATCAGGCCGCTAACAATATCACTCCTCTAGTAGAAGGCGAAAAGCTTTAAATTCCCGTTTAACTCCAGCCGCCTGTTTTGATGTATTTAAGAAATAAATATTGCCAAGGGACTTATTTTTAGAAGTTCACGCACAAATTAAAATGTTTTACGATCATTTTGTAAAGAATTTAATTTTTCACATTATCCACTGGAGCGCTTTTTGCTGAATTTCACCACCACCTAAAAAACCTGGGTTTGCATAGCTGCTGAATTTCAGCAAATTTTCCCTAGATGCATTAAATTTTTTTGTAATATTTTTAATAGTTTTATTTTGACGTTTTTTAATAAGGGGAAAGATACTACTCATATTCAAAACAACAGATGGCAGTGTACTCTAGTTATGTATGAAATATGGGTACACGAAGATTCGTGTTTGGTAGATGTCTGTAAAATATTTAACTGTCAGAATGTGTCAGTGTAAAATGCGGCATTTTATCAGGTTTTAGTGGATTTTTCTAACATACATATTTGTTGTATACGAGTGTTATAATGAATTAGCAATGCATTCAACTGTTTCAACGTGTTTCAAATTTAAAAATTCAGTGATTATTTGGAAAACAAAAGTTTTGTGGTTATGTTTTTTTCTACTTTTTTTAAGGAAAGGAAGGAGAGGAAGTTCTGTGAGGGGAAATAGGTATGAGGGGTGGGAAGGAATCTGGGGGTCAGTAGCGAGACGTATGAATCCATCCCTCCAATTGCGGTGAAAGGTGATGGGTTCAGGGATTCTTGCTAGAGAGGTCAACCAGTCTCTCTCGATCCGGCCCACCACGCAGCAGGTGGGCGCCAGACGCATCGGCCGCCAAGACCTGAACAAACCTCACCCCATGAACCTGAGCACCCTCCTAAGTTACCAAACGTAGCGAACCACTTGGGGTGTCCACCTCATTGCATTACTTAGCAGTGCATCACCTTATTGGGAGTATGTTACTTAGTACAAATTAATTTTCATTCGTCCACTAAATTTCAAATGAATGAAGTTGTATGACATACATATATTACGTGGTATATTCACAAATGGTTTTTTGGATAGAAAAATGAATAGGTATTTATGTGATTAGTAAATTCTTGCAAACATTCTAATAATTGCTTTTGTACATAAAAAGCAGGGGTGTTGCGAATATTCGCATCCGCAAATGCGGATTATTCGCATTAATTCGGACATCTGCATCCGCATCAATTAATACAGATGTGGACAGGGCCAGAGTGGCGCGTGCCTCGCGTGTGTTGCTATCTTCGTTCGCTAACTGACCAATAGGAAGACACACGTTGGTGACAAGATCCTGCAGGTTTAGTTTGTTTTGGTTCAGTTATCGACGTGATTCCCGTTGCGAATCAATTACAGTATTTGTTTACTGTGTTTATCCAAGTTTTTTGCGTGGTTGATGAATATTTCGATTTAAATAAAAATGTCGCCATCAATAAAAAGAAGTATCTGGACTTACTTTATATTAGACAAAAATGATCCGGAGAAGTCCAAGTATAAAATATGTAGTAAAAGTTACACGTGAAAGGGACGTACTACTACTTTGAAAAATGACCTTAAATCAATGCACCCAGAGGAGTTTTGTTTGTTCGAAAGCGCGAATAATGAAAATCAGTTGAAGAAAAACAAAGATGCTGCAGGTATGTATCGGATATACAATCTTGTTTTATAAACTTAGTTACGGTTGGATACGAAAAATATAATTTTTTTTATTGAGTGAGCTACACTTTTTTCTAAAAATTGATTTAATACAAGCAAATGCTTTTAATGGAGGAAAAGTAACAATATAACACGTTCCATTTTTTAAGATAAAAAAATTAAAAAAAAAAAATTAAAAAAAATAAGGGGGAATCTAGTCTAGAAACCTGACTTTTGGGCGTTTAAAAAAATATATATTTTAACTATGTAATTTTTATAATATTTTTATTTAAGATTTAAAAAATATATATATATATATTTCACGAAGTTACACGCTGTTGAAGTAGAGGGGAAAAAAAGAGCGATTTCAACCCTTTTGATCATCAGTACAAGTGTCATTATGGTAGGAAGCAGGGGTGTTACGGATATTCGCATCCGCATCTGCAAATGTGGATTATTCGCATTAATTCAGACATCTGCATCCGCATCCGTATCTGCGGATGTGAATCTTTAACCGGTCAAAGGCCATGCCATTTCGCGGAAATTTGCGGAACTTCGCAAAAAAACACTAAAAAACCACCACTTTGAATTTTGAATTGAATGTTTTGTTGATAAATTTTGAGCTATTGTATATTTTATTAACTGAAACACGTTCACAACACAATAAACTATCTACCAAAACCACATTACTTGCATTTATTACGTAAATTAATAGGTTTTATGATGTTTTATTCGCGATACACGCATTAATTGGGACCGTTAAATTCGCGGCAAATTCTGACAGCCGATTGTCATAGAAGAAATCGTTTTAAAAATATTCCAGGGTGACAAGGTGAATGAAACTTGTAGCGTCTCTGAGAGTAATGATGGCGCAAGCGATTCTGACACTGTTCTTCATACAAATTGTGTACATAGAAGGGCCAAAATCGTAGACCAAAAGTTTTTTGTTGTAAGTATTATTCAAATATTTGAATTATTTTCTCGCGCATGCGCATATGACGCGCGCGCCGTTGCGTCTCCGGCCTGTCACCGGTTAATAATCCGCAGATGTCAAAATTTTTTCATCCGCAAAAACCCTGATACAAAAGGGCAAAACTCTACTACCAGGTAACTTAACTAAATTGAGCAAAGTCCGTCAAAAAGCTACCTGAAGGGCCTTAGCAGCAAAAAAATTATTCTTATCTGATAGTTAATTTATTTTTTTTTAAAGAAAGCAAACATTCCCGGATTATGAATAAATTTTAAAATCTCCTACTACCACCACAGTAAGCGGAAAATATTGCAGTCGTGATGGAGGACATGGCCAAGCGAGAAATGGAACACGCGATGCCAACTCAGCCATTAAGATCAATCATTATTGTTGATTTATGTAAAAAAAAAATTTAAAAAAACACTAATTTAGACTTCGAAACGATGGTCAGTTATATAAGATGTTATCATCAATCGTGTTCACAACATAGAAAGTATATTTATAATTTTTGTACTAAAGAAGTGGGAAAGAATTTAACTATCAAATTAATAATAATATGCAATTGTAAAAAACTTTTGTTTGAAATTAAACAAAAATGAAAATTTTGAGTATCAGTGTTGACACTGAAATTTTATTTAACCACCCGGACCCATAAGCTTGTTTTCACAATAATATTACCGGAGGTCTCGGTAGCTATTCCCGAGCAACGATCAATCGTTACTCGTTATGAGCTGTCTCGAGTGAAAAATTACTTGTCGTCGCGATGAACTTTGTCGAATGTTTCATTTTTACGTATTCTTGAATGTCGAATGGACGAAGAGGCCCTATACTGGCAGCCCTGTGAATATTGTCTATGTTCTTGATGTTTTTGAGATTTCTTGAGATTTCTCTATGATGTAAGTTTGAAATGTCAAACAGTTGATACACATATTTTTACCGCATATAACTTCTACGAGTTGATAATATTCGACATGGCTGGGCAACCAAAACATCGCTGGTAATTAAGCCATTGTAATATGGAACCTTAAAATGACTTTATAAAAATATACGATGTCTTTGCGGGTGCGAAAGTTAGCACAGGAAAACAATACTAGCTTTTGACAGCCAATGCATAGATACGCAAACAACCTACCACTCGCTACTCCGTTTCGACTGGTTCGACCCACTCGTTGTGTGGAATGGCTCAAGAATAACCAAGTCGACCAATGTACGTAATTTCGACGGCGATTGCGAGCGACCTGGCTTGGAGAATAGCTAGCCTGTAAGACGAACGAGGCGTAAATGACTTGTTAAAAGAAAGAAGAATTCAGTGGCAAAACGGGGCCAAAATGTTTCATTTTCATCGAGCTGTAAATAAAAATACTAAACAATAAATGAACGAGTAACTAGAATTGACACACTTGACACTTTTCTTAATTCTGCCAGTATGAAGGACCAGTATTATGTACCAGGGCAATTGAGTGGCTATGCTTACAGGTTTTTAATAATATTTTTGTTATATATTACATGCAATATTCCCTCTACGAGTGTTCAGATTAGTTACCATAACGGACAAAGAAAGTACATTTTATTTTTTATATTGAGGACATCATAGATCTTTGGTAATTATGAAGAACGCTGTTACGTACATATTGCTGAGCTGGGAGATGCACTATGCAAGTTTAAGAAGCCATCTTTAAAGTACATGTACATTATTACTAAATTAGTTTCTGTAGTGCCGAAAATGTTTCAAATTGAAACGCACTCTGTCAAATGATAAGCAAAGCATTTCATTTGACAATATCCGATACATATGCCTACAATAGATGCCTCTTCTACATAGAATCATAGGCGAGATTAAATAAATTAATGTAAATATATAAATACATACATAAAATAAAAGTGGATAAGAATCACTACTAAGAATCAACACTGGCATTTGAAAATGTTGTTTTCCCGATGTAGGCGAACATTGCAAAATTTTAAATGAAACTTTAAATGAATTCTACGCCATTGTTTTCAGCTGCTTTGACTTTGTAAGGAATGCACTTGATTGCTTGGTAATTTCCAGGGTAGCATAATTGTGTTATTTCATGAAAAATTCAAATAGAGTAAGCTTCACAAATATATTTATTTCACATTTATAACACATTCAATGCATCAGAGTAATTTGTAAACGTATATATATATATTTCTTATTACTATCAATCAATATGGAAAAGGGTTTTATAATTAAATCTATATTTAAAATAAAATTTACGCCTTAACACAACTAACTTAACATAATATTATTATTATTATATTACAAAGTACTCAGGCGTATAGAAATTAGAAAAGGGGATGATCGGGAGAATTCAGAATGTTTACACTGCTACAAGAATAGTATGACTTGTATGTATTAGGATTTGTATAGGGAGTACAGTAGAACCCCCATAATTCTAAAAAACCAGTCATTCAAAATTTTTGCTAAAAAACAGTCAGTCACTGGAAAAATTTTCAGAATTTTTTTTAATTCGTAATTTATTTAGGTCTCCACATGAAAATTTGTCTGCGTGAATCAAAAAAATTGAATTTTTGTTAAAATAAATATAATTTTGTAAATCTGAAACTGGCAGGCCTCGATTCTTCGATATAAATGTGTATTTTTTATAAATTTCCTTTGAATATCAGAATTTAAAGTCTGACTTTACTTTAAATTTGTAATTTAACCATTTATAATACGAATTTGAAAGGGCGGCCAAAGAAGTCGACAATTTTTTTTTAATCTAATATTTTGAATTATATTGGAATAAGTCGAAATTTGGTTTTTGAGGCACCATAGATTTGAAATTAACGGGGTTCTACCATATAAAACAAGAACAGGATGAGATAGTACGTTGGGAGGCTCCAAATTTTGCATCTATGCCAATACGGTAATACTATGACACTTATGTACATGTACATACTAAAATAAATATGGGGCAAGTTTCAAATCATCTCAACTTTAAAAAAAACATTTTTTAGTAAGAATAATAACTTACTAATTAATAATGGGGGAAATGTTCAGAGAATGGAAATTCTACCTCATATATAATATGAGGTAGAACATCCTTTCCGGAGACCAGTTTGGCTTTAGAAGAGGTGTAGGAACCAGAGAAGCAATATTGTCGCTACGAATACTACTAGAAAAAAGATTAAAAAGAAACCAAAACACATTCATCGCATTCATAGACCTGGAGAAGGCTTTCGACAAAGTAGAATGGAAAAGACTCTTCGAGATTCTGAAGAGAATTGACATCAAATATAGAGATAGACGAATAATCCAGGCGCTATACAAGAATGAGGCCGCTATAATTAGATGTGACAATGATACAAAAGAAGCCAGTATAAGACAAGGGGTGAGACAGGGATGCTCTCTGTCACCTGTTCTTTTTAACGCATATGTACAAAGTGCGATTGATGACTTGAGGGAGAGAATGAGTCACAGAAAAGGTGTAAAGATACACGGGCAAAAGGTGGATATGATAAGGTTTGCTGACGATATTGCTTTGGTTGCTGAAAGCGAAGAAGAACTGCAAGAGGCCTTAACAACCATGCAAAGCATTCTTCAAAATAACTACAACATGAGGATAAATAAAGACAAAACAAAGCTGCTGACTGTAGGCCGAACGCAACATCAGATGAGAGTAGAGATGTCAGGAGTTCCACTAAAGAACACCAAGGAGTTTGTGTACCTCGGGAGCAAAATAACATGGGACGGTCGGTCTAAGAGCGAGGTCGACAGCCGTATACACCAGGCTAGGCTTGCATTCAATAAAAGGTCGAAAATAATAGAATCGAATAATATAGACCTGAAACTGAGAATACTCCTCATCAAGACCTATGTATGGAGTATCTTGATGTACGGCTGCGAAACATGGTGCTTATCCGAAAGAGATAAACGGAGACTAGAGGCTTTTGAGATGTGGTCCTATAGAAGACTACTAGGAATTTCCTGGAGAGACCACATCACAAATGAGGAGGTTCTCCAAAAAATCGAAGGAGGAAGGCACCTGCTCAGGACCTTGTCCGAAAGGCGCGCAAGATGGATCGGCCATGCAATAAGACAAGAAGGCCTCTTGCATGCCATAATGGAGGGTATGACCGAGGGGACAAACGCTAGGGGACGCCCACGCCGAGAGTACCTGGAGGACCTGCTGGTGGACGTGCGCTGCTTATCATATGCAGAATTCAAAAGAGCCGCACAAGACAGGGAAGAGTGGAAAAAACGAATAGATGAAATTGCTGCAAACCAATCCCAGGATTGAAACCAGAGAGAGAGATATAATATAAAATATTATCATGGATATAGGGAAGGAGTAGGTCTTATAAAAATTATTTTTTGAGGTGTGGAGTTTTGTGAATACATATTTGAAACAGAAAGCTTATTTATAAGCTACATAATTGTAATGTTTGATCCGGTTGAGGTTTTTTGTTTATAAATAACCTCTGGAAAAAATGAAGTAGCTTTAGATATTCTACACAATTGATTTGATTTTCATCAAGAAAGCAGAACAAAAACCCCAAAATATATGGTTGTTTCAAAGGTAAAACATGAGAGAAGTTCTACTACTAATAAACTATTTCTTCAGTTAAACCTTTCAAGTTACAATATATTAATTATATCATATGTAAATGATTTTTTATTGGAATATTCCACCGATAACAACACAGTAAACATGTCTCTACACTGGCCCAAATGTAATATTCCTCACGGGTTTTATTTACGAGATATTCTTCTACGGTGAGAAAGATTAGTGCTCAGATGGGTGGAAGATGTATATTATCGGTATAAGAAGTTGAATGATTTGGAAAATCTCAGAGACTGGAGATGAGTGAATACATATTGGTATGTGAGCAAGAGATCCTTTTCACTTTATATTGCAGGTCATACATTTCCAATTGAAATTAATTTATCAGCTTGACTAGGACCGCAAGGCCTTTTCACAATTTTTAGATTTGTTTGTTTTAGCCTTTTCACCATATTCTCGACTCATGCAAGATAACAGGCGAACGCAGAACACTTTGTTCACGAATCATAATATGATGCGGTAGCGTAGAAAAGGCTGGAGTATACTGTTAAAATGGTGACAATAAGACTGATGTGTCATAATACCTTATCTTAGAAAGGAATACCTTGGCTAAAGCGGTGTAAGAAGGTTGTAAGGTTGTGGGAGTGTGAAAGAGGGGTGGTATTAACGTACTAACGGAAGGAGCGAGAGTGAGTGAGCAGGGGAGTGGAGAGGCGGCGGGTGTGAGGAAGGCGGTGAAGGGGTCGGGAGGGCGGGGAAGACAGGCGCCGCGCCTCACCAGAATCCCAGCCCTCCTCGGGCTCCAGAGAGTCCTCGCTGTCCTCCTCCGCGCTGGACGAGTGCGACAGGGAGGTGGGGGAGCCGCGCAGCCCGCCCGTGCTGCCCACGCCGTGTCCCCACGCCGTGTTCTCCGGCATGCGCTGCACCAGCAGCTGGACCTGGAACACATCAACACACCATACAGGCCTGATGCTATATATGCTTCTAAATAAATATATTATCTACTTTCTATAATTTAATTCTGAATGATTGCCACAAACGACCAGGAGGTAGCAATACTTTAAATTTAAGTTAACATAATGTAAAGCCATACTTAGGAAATCAAAGTAATCATTCAATTAATAGCATCTCCATAACCATAATAAATTATTCATAATAAAACTCACCATGAAGCCTGGACTGTATATTTTATCCCTTTTATCTTTATGTGCTACGTCTAATTGCCATTTATCCAAAGTTAATCTAAAAGTGGTTATTAAAGTACCTGGAAATAAATATTTTATTGAAATATACATTCAGTGTTTATACAAGATAAGGTTAATGGATCATATTGTGTTTCTTTTTCTATTAGCTGCGGGATTTATGTTGTGGATTAATATCACACGATATACTGCTTTAATCCATTTACTTATCCAAAGTAGGAAAAGACAAGTTGACCTTGGGGTAGGCAGAGAGGGTGGAACCGCCTCCACCCATTGGCACACATTCCTTGCTTTATTCTCATTCATACATACCAGTCCATTATTCTGACTCATGACATGGTCCGTCAAGAGTCAGAATAACGGACTGGTCAATGTCACTCTTGGCATTTGCTTCACTTGATCGGGCCATGTCTTCCTCGGGCGTCCCCTACATCTTCCACCATTCACATTTGCGCCATAATATATTCTCCTTACACTCCTTCTAATCTCAATTTGGTACCGCCGCCCCGGGAACCTTTATTGGATAACCAACACCTCTGCCATAGGTCACCCCAAGTGGTTCGCTAAGTTTGGTGATTTAGCAAGGGTGCCCGGGTTCATGGGGTAAGGTTTGTCTAGGTCTTGGAGGCGGATGACGGATTCCTACCCACCCCTTAAACCCTTTTCCTTCACAGAACTCTCCTCCCCTTCCTTTCCTTAAAAAACCCTCCACACGCAAAGCATCCACAAAGATGACATAGGCCCTGAGGAAAATTATTTTCCTCAGGGCCTCCTGTGTGGAGCTCATGCAAAAAAATCGAGAGAATTCTCCTTACTAATAATCACACAATATTGATCAATACAATATTGTGTGATTATCGGCTTCAAAATCACCCCACAACATAATGATACGGTTGGTAAAACTTGCGCAAAAGAAATTACATGCTTTTAAAAAAAATTGTTTGCTTGGTCCCTCGAAAATTTACCTAATTTACAAATAGTGTTGAGTGAGTGAGAGTGGTTCTCTCCCACATACATTTTGATATACCAAGAAAAACCTTTCAGAAAGGAGTTTCACCAAGAGTATTCGTAATTGAATGCTTATGAACCTGCTTTACTAGTGAAATATGATATGTATTTACCATCTTGCTCAGTATCTTCCCTGACAGCGTTCACTTCGTGCGTCACAAAAAAGGTGTTAAACCAGAAGTGGAAGAGCTTCTCCTTCTTGGGTTTATTGTACACCTCCACCTTGATATCCCCTACCAGAGGGGTACAGCGATCCAGTCGCATGCGGATGTCGGATGCACCCTTCTTCACCTCGTGACAGCCCAGAGATACCTGCAATCACAGTCCCTTAGTTAACACCTGTTTCTGATATTTATTTATTTACACCCAATTTAATTAATCTAAGAATTTGTGGCGGCGGGCGGCCTGGCCTTTTGTTTTTTATACAAGTCTACAGTTTTATTGAAAGTTTGATGAACATTTGCACACTTGACTTTCAAAACAAGAGGAAGGTCGGCGCCTTCACGAAATTTCGAAAAACCACCCCATCTCCTTTTCCCATCTTTCAAACCAGAATTTTGATACTTCTTGATTATATTTTGTACACTTGACGTTCAATTAAGAGGAGAATTACAGTCTACATCTAATTTTGAAAAAGTCCGGGCAAAGCTGGGGACTTCAGCTAGTTAGGGAACGTACTCATACTACATGACCTGTTCAGGGGAGGGCTTCAAAATACCACGCTTGGTACAAATGAGCGGCTGGGGGCTTAGGTTTTTAGTTACCGTGGGGGAGGGGTCAAAAATTGCAAAAAGTTGGTCACGTAGTATGGGTACGTTCCCTTAGTTATAAAGTAGTCATGAAATAATTTTGAACATATAAATTAAAAATCAACATCGTTGGTGTGAATAACATTGTAGTTACAAAATTACATAATTTATTTATTTGCATCATTAAAGCTTGTTCACACACAGCTATTATATGCGTGGGATGGCGTATTTCGGCATATCGCTCGCCGTACATTCCCAATAGGAATATATGGCGAGAGATATACTGAAATACGCCATCCCACACATATTATAGTTGTGTGTGAACAGGCTCTTAATGCTTTTCGGTTTTTACATAATATAACTTATAGCATAACACATAAACTATAACACGAGAAATTAGAATTACGTAAGTAATAAAGACCTATGAGCATGTAAAAGAGAAAACCAAAAAAAAAAGTGACCGATAATCCAACAAAATGGCACTTTATCACTTCATTGAATAGTCTAAGGCAGCAGTTTTAAACCTGTGGTATGCGAAGCAAAAATTGGGGGTACACAATATTGTGGCACGAATGTACGTTTTAAAACCCAGCTCAACTTTTTCAAATTTTGGCAGTTTACGCTTGGAGGTTTGGCAACCTGCCGCGCCGCCATACTCAGTCAGTCAAATCACTGGTTAAAAATGCCCGAAGTCGTGTTACACTCTGTATAAAATTGAATTTTAGTGACTTGATTGATAAATTCAGGTAATATTAATAGCTTTAAAAATAACAAATGAAACATGTCTTTCATTACACGTGTACACAAGATAGATAGAGGTTAAATAGGTTACATTTAGGTTAGGTTGTGCGTTTTTTTTCATCACATTTAATGACTTTTCACAGGAGTTTTGATATGCCACTTTGTTGAGTTATCATGCCACCATCAGCCATATGAGTTTGTGAGTCCATTTCTGAATTGTACCAGCAATATATTTCATACTGCACGAATATTGTGAATAAAAAGTAATTGTTAGAAAACCCCTCATAAGGTGGGACTCTTAACCTCTTGGAGCGCGGAGGAACAACACGGAAATTTCACGACCTTCAATTTGAATCGAATGTTTTGTGGATTAATTTTTACCTATCGTATATTTTATTGACCAAAACACATTCCTAGAACAATAAACTATCTACCAAAATAACATTACTTGCGTTAATTACGTAAATTGATAGGTTTTGCGATGTTTTAGTCGAGGAACTCATAAATGTGACGCAGCCAAAATGACATTTCGAGATGCCCAGAGATAAAAATTATTTTAAAATAATCTGTGGTTACAAGGTGAATGAAATCTTTACCCATCCCATAGGGAATGTTGGCGCAAGCGATTCTGACACTTCCTTTACAAATTTTGTACATAGAAGGGTCAAAATAGTAGAAAAAAGTTTTTTTTTTCCCGCGCATGCGCAAAAACTGTTCACATCCCGCACTACGGCAAATTAAATATAAATTATTCCAAGTGACTAGACGCATTGCTGGTTTCGCTATGGTAAAGGACGATAATAGAGCAAGCGTTTCTGACTTTGTTCTTCATACTCTTTCTTTATACATAAGGGTCAAAATTGCATTTCAAAGTGCCGCGGCCACCGGGTGACAAACGGCAAACAACCGGTTAACCTGTCAAAGGCCGGCAAATTCCAGGAAAAATAAGGAAATTTTGTAACAAAACACGATTTTGAATTTTGAATTGAATGTTTTGTTGATTAATTTTGAGCTATCGTATATTTCATTGACTGAAACACGTTCCTAGAACAATAAACTATGCACCAAAACAACTTACTTGCGTTAATTACGTAAATTAATAGGTTTTACGATGTTTTAGTCGAGGAACACGCGTCAATATTGACAGCTTCAATTTGCGCCAAAAATGACATTTCGATTCCACAGATAAAAATAATTTTAAAATAATCTGGTGTTGTCAGGTGAATGAAACTAGTAGCTACATCATCAACGATGTTGGCGCAAGCGATTCTGACCTTGTTTTCATACAAATTCTGTACATAGAAGGGTCAAAATCGCAGACAAACACTTTTATTTCGAAATTTTTTTTTCGCGCATGCGCAAAAGCTGCGCACAAATGAGCGTTTCCGGCCCATTACAGGTTAAGAATATTAGGGTATCCAGATAAAACAGAGCAGTGGCAAAACAGAACATGTAGGTTAGGATAGGTTCATTGTCTGTTTGTTCTATTTTTTAATTTTTCCCTGTTGAATGTCAGATGGTATTTCGAGAAACTGTGCAGAAATTACCTTGTTCCTTTCTGGTCAAATGTCTATATAAAAATAAAGGAATTGTTTTTTTTGCTATTGTTTTCTGTTTACCAGATAATATATCTTATTATTCATGTATATTACATGATAATATCGTACGTAACCCGTCAAAGGCCAGGCCATATCGCGGAAATTCGCGAAAATTCCCAAAAAAACACTAAAAAAGCACCATTTGAATTGAATGTTTTGTTGATTAATTTTGAGCTATTATATATTTTATTGACTGAAACACGTTCACAACAAAATAAACTATCTACCAAAACAACATTACTTGCATTTATTACGTAAATTAATAGGTTTTACGATGTTTTATTCGCGGAACACGTATTTATTGCGACAGTTAAAATCGCGGCAAATTCTGACAGCGGATTGTCATAGACGAAATCGCTTTAAAAATATTCCAGGGTTGCAAGGTGAATGAAACTTGTAGTGTCTCCGAGAGTAATGATGGCGCAAGCGATTCTGACACTGTTCTTCATACAAATTGTGTACATAGAAGGGCCAAAATCGCAGACCAAAAGTTTTTTGTCGGAAGTATTATTCAAATATTTGAATTATTTTCTCGCGCATGCGCATATGACGCGCGCGCCGGCGCGTCTCCGGCCTGTCACCGGTTAAGAGGTTTTTCCAGGTTTTTTTTTTTAATCTAACTAAAGAAATATATATTGAAAAATCTACCATTTTGGGAATAATTGTCAAAAAATATAATCACACAAATATAAAGTGATTTTATTATTTCTACACAAATCTGAATACATACATACCCAACATGAAAAAACAAAATTCAAACAAATTGCAAATAAATAAAGACCTTTATACGCATTTGAAAACATAAAACATTGACTTTTTCGCCTTTGACAGTTGCCAAAACTAACCTGCAAAGTCATAGAAAATTAATAAAAAAATATTCTAAAGTAGTTAGATTAATGAAGTGGTTACGACAAGAATGATATTGGTGCAAGTGATTCTGACCTTGTCCTTCATACAGTTTCTTTATACATAAGGGTTAAAATCGTATATAAAAATAAAAAATAAATAAAACTTCATGGAAAATGACAGGTTAATGTTCTGTTTTGTATGGAACCAAATATTAATAAAATAAATCAATTAATAAATAAATAAAACGTGCACATAATGTTTACATAACACAAATTAATTTTTTAGTGAACAAAATAATCACACAACTAAACAATAATATATACAATATCTGTGACTTGTTTTATTCAGAGCCTATCTTTTTTTAGATGGGAGAGTAATAATTTCCAATATGAAGGTTAGTGGTTTCATTACCACAGATTTTTTGAAACTTTTCTTATTCTTGGAATAATAACCATAAGTGCCATTTTTGCCAAAAATCACCTCAAGGAATGTATGTTTTATCCTGTGATTTGAATGAAATAATGGTTCTTCACAGACAAACCTCAACGAAATCTTATGTTCTTGGCACAATTGTGTTTGGGTAATTCATGGAATCAACATGGACTTATAAACAGTTGGTAGGTAGTAAAGTTTAAATGGTGATTTACCTTTTGCACGGAGTGATTGGCTTCCGAGACCAAGAACTCCAGGATGCTCTGGCCCCCGTTGAGTGCGGGCGGGAACTTGATGAGAAGCTCCAGAATGAGAAGAGAGGGCCCCGGGTACAGGTCCATGGGGCTGGCTGGCTCCCCCACCGCCATGGCCCCGGGGTTCCCCTCCCGCCCCTCCATGGCTAGCAGGGCCGCATAGTACTCCACGTACCGCCGCTGGGAGGGAATTGTCACACCTGCAAACATACATTAGAGGTGTTGTAATAAAATTACATACTAAAATCTATTAACATTACATACTAAAAGTAAAGCTGCTATAAACATTTGTATTATCAGAGGGAAAAATTAGAAGGGAAAATAACATTGTCAAGGGAAACCAATTCCATTGCAACCGCCACTATTTATAGAGATGACACATATCCATTTCTAATGAACATAATCATAGATTTTATAACGTAGTCAATGTCAACAGTTAGAATAAATTTTTTAATGCCGGTTCGATGGTCCTGTGGGTGCTTATTTTACCCAAATTCTTTTATGTGTTAAATATCAATACGTTAGTTATTGAATTCGTAATATCCTAATGTGTATTTTGTATTTATATTGTATTTTCAATATTAATTCAGTTAGAGTTATTCATAACAAAGAAACAGAAATAATTCTTAGACCCTTCGTTCATGGAGGTACTTACAATCTATGTAATTGTGACGAAACCACAAGTACCCTGCTGATATACTTCTTTTTAACCGGTGACAGGCCGGAGACACGCCGGCGCGCACGTCACATGCACATGCGCGAGAAAATAATTCAAATATTTGAATAATATTTTCGTCAAAAAACTTTTGGTCTGCGATTTTGGCCCTACTATGTACATAATTTGTATGAACAGTGTCAGAATCGCTTGCGCCAACAGTACTCTATGATACGCCTAGAAGTTTCATTCACCTTGCAACACCAGAATATTTTTAAAACGATTTCTTCTATGACAATCACCTGTCAGAAATTTGCCGCGATTTTAACCGTCGCAACTGATGCGTGTTCCGCAACTAAAACATAGTAAAACCTATTAATTTACGTAATAAATGCAAGTAATGTTGTTTTGGTAGATAGTTTATTGTGTTGTGAACGTGTTTCAGTCAATAAAATATACAATAGCTCAAAATTAATCAACAAAACATTCAATTCAAAGTTCAAAATGGTGCTTTTTTAGTGTTTTTTCGTGAATTTTCGTGAAATGGCCTGACCTTTGACCGGTTAATGCTGGTGTCCATACACGGCGCTACCTGAAATATACTGAACTTGATCATTTTTCACGTGCAGCCGCGGAGTTAACACGATGTCAAGCAATGTCAAATAACTTTTTTTTAACATTAATCCATGCCTTCTCCACTAAATCCTTTCTTACATTCTGGTAAAGTAATTCTGGTAAACACACATTTTTTTCCACTTCTAGAACAAATCTAACATTACTTTCATATTCCGATGCCATTTCTATCAAACGTTATACGAATAAGTATCAGACACAAATGATGTGACGCGTCGCGTGCGATCAGCACTGTCGGTATCGTGTGGTATTGTGATATTGATTGGAAACCGACAGCCACCGCGTAGCGCCGTGAACGGGCACCAGCAAAATCGTACGGGGGGGTACTTACGATATATTAAATATATACGCAGCATAAGTACAATTTTGGATGATTTATTTTAACAAACATTCAGTAAAGGATGAAATATAGGTAGATTAATTGGCTTTAAAGCAGTAAGCAGTGTATATATTTCCGTATCAATATTGGGAGGTATGTTTTGAATGAGCGCGGACGAATCCAAAAGTGATCGTCCGTAAATTTCCCCTCGCTCAAAGCATTTTGTTTTGTAAATGTGTCGGCACTACAGTGATATTTTATAGGCAACGGTAATAATTAATATTAAAAGTAATATATTTCATGGCATCATGGCATATTTGTTCACAAACTAAATGAGATGGAAGTATGATGGGTATGCACTATTTATAATAAAATACCTTTTCTATCGTGTGTTCTTTTCTGGCCGTAATAATTGAGGGCGTCATCGGCAGTTTTGAATTGGCCTATGTGCAGCATGTAGCAGCAAATCATTGTTCCTGGAAAATGAAACACTTCATTAATGCATAATTCTAATTTATAACTCACTCGCCTGACTCATTATTTCTTTTTTTTAAGAGGCATGCCAGGTGATAAAATAAACCAACCAACGACAATTTTTGAGCTTACAAAATAAAAAATAAGTGGTATTGTATATTCTTTCTGATGATCAGTGTAAAAACAATTAATTAATAAAAGAAAATTAAACATCCTTAAAACTACAACAGAGAGAAAATATGTCACAACTATACTCAAAACAATCAGGAAATAAAGAGTTTATTTTTCAATTTGGCGGGTTTCCAAGTATCTAGGGGATGGACAACTGAGCAGAGAATTTTTGTGGATAGCATAAGACCCAGTATATTCAAAAACATTTTTTTATGTATTGATTGCTATAAACAGTAAACCTAAAATATTTGTTTCAATTTTCATGTAACATTTTATTGATTATTGACATTCTTGTCTCCTAAGCATAATATTTAATCTTTAGCCTTACCACTGTGTGTTACATGTATTGTATGTGACCATATACAATGAGGGCAGTCATATAAATTTGAGGTTGCCAGGAAAACAATCCGGAAGTACGGACTTTACGGATCGGTATCTTAACCACGCTAGCCACGGATATTGCCCCTACCCATCATTATTGATAATAACAGCGTGACTAAGTTAGGAAGGTACACTCTGGAATGGTCAGTTGGACAAAGTGTTGTAAGTGTCCCCAAGCACCTCTCACGGGCACCACCCACTGTGAAAACCACTGCAACAACCTTGAAGATGAACCATGAGAAGCCTCTCGTGGTTTGTAATAAACTCTACATAGACTTGGTCTAGTAGAGTAAGGTCATAAAACAAATGATTTACCAGTTCTGCCTTTCCCTGCTTTACAGTGAATGGCAGCAACGTTCTCAGGATTGGCTGATAACCATGTGTGCACGTCTTTACAAAAAGATCGGATGAGTTCAATTTTCGGAGGGTTGTGATCATCAAATGGATATACAGATACCTAAAACACATAAGTTATCATTAATACAAATCTTCTTTGTGTCCGGGTATATTTAAAACCATCGTTTGTAATTGCCCAATTCATTTACCCAAAATGTTAACTTCATTCTAACATTTACAATTTATTATTAATTTATTGAAACAATTTTTTTTTTTAAATTATCTCCAAACTCCTGTCTCCTGGCCTTGAGGAATTTCCCTCAGGGTCTATCATCTTTGAGGAAATTGTGTGGAGGGTACTTTAAGGAAAGGAAGGAGTGAAGATCTGGGAAGGAAAAAGGTATGAGGGGGTGGGTAAGAATCTGGGGGTCAGTGTGTCCAGGAGGGACGGACGTATGAATCCATCCCTCTGATTGCGATCAGAGGTCAAAAGGTCCCAATCCTGTCTACCTGCATGGTGGTTGGCAGACGCATCCGCCACCAAGATCCAGACAAACTTCACCCCATGAACCCGGGCACCCCTGCTAAATGTGCAAAAGTAGCGAACTATTAGGGATGACCTATGGCAGGGGTGTTGGTTATCCAGTAAATGGTTCCTGGGGTGGCGGTACCCGCCCAAATTGAATGTTTGGATTGATTACACTATGTTTCAGTTCAAATTTTAAAACAGAAATCAAAAAATTGTGTTTTAAAAAAAAAAAACATATTCTACTAAATCCCGGATGAAACAAAATGGCCATTATAGTGTTCATAATTATGTACCTTGGTCTACAACAGGAAATGAAGAAGTCACATAATTATAATAATGTGCTGTATGTAACAGGGTTTTGATAATAATCTGGAACTGCAGTTTTATAACACTAACTGCCAAAACAGTGCATTGCAATAAAGTAAGTATTCTTTCAGTTGTATTTTTATGTTTGTCTCCTGCCGATTTAATTAGCACTATTTAACTAACTAACCATCACGCCATTTCCTCGCAGGGGTAGGCAGAGAGAACGGACCGCCAAACAACTCGATCTTGATACACACTCCTTGCTTCGTTCACATTCATACATTGTCTCATAATGCTCTTCTATTATTCCGACTTTTCACATGGCCCGACTCAAGTATCTGATTCACTTGGTCGTGCCATGTCTTCCTCGGGCATCCCCGACTTCTTATTAGCACTATTTAATTAAATAATATATCTTCCATTGTAATAAGCCTTGCTTTTTCCTTTTTTTTAATAAAGAAATACACCGGGTCACAAATACCTGACAATTATTTGTAAATCTCCTACTACCACCAAAGTACGCATAAAATGTTTCACGAGTCGAAGACTTAGTTAGCCAGCCGAGGAATTGAACTGATGACTCCTGTTGATGACTCCAGGACTCTGGTGGGACCCAGACGCGATGCCAATTCAGCTACTGACCGGTTAGATACTATAGTTACTATATTGTAACTTCTAGTTACAGTTGGTCAAACGTGCGGCTAGAAGCGATTTAAGGGAATTCTTCAGATCCAACATTTTGAGAATCACTGGTTGATTCCTTCTTTATTACATCTCAAAAAAATCTGCTTCATCCAATGGGTGCTTTTGAAATTCCCACAGCAACGGCAAAGGCACACGGCGATTTATTTCTTTAATAATTTAATTTAATATGTGTAATAGAGATGTATGCTAATGATTGCATTTTCCTACGGGGGAAGCAGATATGCGTACATCATTTGCCTCACTATTATTTAATGTGTGAGAAAGAGATAGATGCAGCATCATTGTAATAAAGAACATACGTTTTATGCTTTTGTGTGCCGTAGGAGTTTTACAAGGGAAGGTATAAACAAACTCAAGCTTTAATAATTTATGTTAAATTGAGTAAAAATTTTAATGTTCCAGCAGGTACGCCCCTACCACGTAAGTGTTTTCAAATGAACTATTTTGTAGTGAGAAATAGAACAAAATATAAAAATAGTTATCTCTTGAAAGTTTAACGGACAACTCGGCAATGTGCGAATTGATCACTCTTTTCAAAAGTCGTTAAAAGTGATGAAAAAAAATACTTCGTAAAATAGATTACCTTAGGGCTATTTAAAAAAAATTTCATCACTTTTAATGACTTTTCAAGAGGGTTGTCATGGAACCCTCATACTATTCAAATACCAATAATGATCAGGATATCCTTGAAAGCTGGCGGGTATCGGAACAAGTGTTTAGTACTTAAGTTATACAACATTGGAAGTTAATTATAATTGTTGAAATAGAAATGGAATACTCACTCTGTTATCAAATTTATTGATGTCGTAAGTTCTTTCTGAACATAGGCTATATACTTTATAATATATTGTATGTTTGGCTTTTAAAAATCTAGCAACGTCGTTAATATGGTTGCGGTAGATTGCCTCCACCTTCTCAGCAGGAAATCCCATCGCTATAATATTATTTGTTATATCTGGATTCAGAGGTTAAGGGAAAACTTTAATAATATTGTGCAATGGCAATACTGAACGAACCATGCAGTAATAAATAGCACATTTCATATAGTGGAATTCAGAACCACTTCGCATAAAACGGCCTACTGTTTTTAGCGATGACTATGTAAACTCGGGTTAGGCTTCATAGCTTTTAGTAGGAAAACGAATCCGTTTAGCACAACTCCGTTTTAAGCGATAGACTGCCTATTTTAATGATAATGCGTCCGGTTAGTGTTTTGTTCATAAAACCTACGCACCAATACCTCACCGCCCGCACCCGGCTACCCTCCGCGCCCGGCTACTCAATAATATTAATATTACAATAATATTAATATGTATTATAGAATTTGGCATTCTCGGAACATAAAAATATTACCATTTGTTATTTCGGCTACTGGCATTATACCTAGGTCTCTGATTCAAAATTTAGGCGTATTAGATTTGTCAAAGAATTTATACATAAAAATGCAAAAATCGGTAATTTTAAATACATGTAGGATTACAAAAGATTTTTTAAATATTTATATTGAGGGATCAGTAGGATTTATAGGTTCAATTAGGAATTCCACAGAGCCGAACCCTCTGATATGAAAATATCTGGAGTCGGTGAATTATTTTCCCATCTGGTCTCTGGTAGGTTGACATGTTGTTCTTGTATTGTTTTGTAATTATAATACATATAGTGCAATTGCATAACGTGGATTGACCAGATGATCATTTGGGAAGTGTGTGAAAGGGTTTAGTTTTTCCTGTGGGGAAAATTAAACCCGGACATTTAAATCTGGTGCGTAAAATATTAAAAACAAGCTTAAATTATCCGGCCGTTTTGTGCGACATCCAGTTAGTATCGTCGATCCCTTGAGGGTCGTTATATCCGGATTCTACTGTAAATTGTTGCTCATCTTCATTCACAAACTGAAAGACATCATAAAAAGAAGAAGTCTCATAAATATGTAAAATTCCTATAATTTTTCATCTTCTGAGATCTTAGCAATTGAGGGGTGTAGTTTATCCATCTAAAATACATAATATGTTGAAGCTAATTTGGGTATTTCAAGAATGTCCAAAATTTGATAAGGAATGGGAATATAATCAAGATGATTTTAAACAATTATAAGACAGTATGTATTCACAGAGACAGTCAGCAAAACTAGTAAATGATGCATTTTTGAACTTGCTCATCTAGCATTTTCAAGCTTTTTAGAGCCAATAAGTACAAAATTACATAGTTAAAAATATCGCCAAAAGATAGTGAGGGACTTTATCGCACCAATTTTAAAATGATCATGATAGAAAAACAGTAACATAAATATTTTTAAATACTTGTACATCAGAAATTGCACAGTTCTCAAAATGATAATTGAGCGACCAGAAGTTTTGAGCGACCAGAAGTTTTGAGCGACAAGAGAATTTTGAATCTTAGCACTAGCTGCTTTTAATGGATATTCATTAAAAAATGCGTTTGTCAATAAAATAGTGAACTGATAGAACATTTAAATACATTATAAAAAAATAACTCAACACAAATTACAGGTGACATAACCTATACTATACATAAAATGAAATTATTAAATGTTCCATGTTGCCGCACTTTTGCACAGATTATGGAAATTACACTTAATTTCAACAAGACTACAAGAAACAACTAAGTACTTACATGCACAAAATAGATTATTAGGTTCTGAGTTTGGGTAAACTTAAGAAATTTATACGTATTTAGATTGGAACAACTTTGCAAATTTCAAATCCATACAACAAAAAATTTAAATGACAGCAAATAAAAAGTTTTCTATGGGAAATTTTGAACTTTGAATAAAAACTGAATTTTAACCTCTTGTTTGCCGTTTGCATCTTTTATCATCTATCCAAGCGTTATTAGTTGTTTCTTGAAGAAATTAAGTTGAAACGTGGTGTAATTTCTAAAATCTGTGCCTAATAAAAGTGCGGCGGCTTGTTGAACATTTATCATGAAATGTCCTAAATTACTATATATTTCGACACCACATATTTGTTTTTGGATCACGTAAATGTGGAGCAAAAATAATTATTGTTATTACCCTCGTAAGATCCAATGTAAATCTGGTAATTGTGCAAAATTTAAAACTTAGTGCATTTGTGGAAGGTGAAGAACAATGCCATTGTAATAAACTAGGTTGGGTTAGTCTAAAAAGATATTGTTACGTTGGCTGCCTGCTTATTGATAAGGAAAGTACTTTCAGCTGATGAAGGTTTTCAGTCGGGGTTCGATAGATGTGAAATTAATAACTACCACACTATTATTTTAATATAATAGGTTAGTTATCTCCCATGCGCAGTTAGAAAGAGACAGTTTGAAAAACAGTAAACAATGTGTTAGTTTACCGCAATTGCTCAGTTTACTGACAAGGAGATCTTTACCATATTTCAACTGTTTTATGCTAGTTAGAAGCACAAGTGCTGTACCGCTATTAGCGCTAAAGACTTTTAGAATATTGAATGGTTACCTTCGAGTAAAAAGGGCTTCTCAGGGCCCCCTTTGTTTGTCAGGAATTAATTGAAAAAATAAAAAGGAAAGCATCATCTGACACAAAAAGCAGTTAAGTAAGCACTTGATAGACAAGGTATTGGTCACAGTAAAAAGGATACATGTCAGGTCGAGGTTGAAGCCGTCCTCCGTGTAGCGAATCCGCTGCTTGCTGACCAACACCTTGATGGGGTTCGTCATCTTCATGTTAGAGATGGTGTTTGCCATAGTCGCACTGTCACCACCGCACGGTTTCACATGAATGAGATCAGTTGAAAAGCTATCACATCTACTGTTACAACTATTGTCTTTTTTATTGGATATGGAAACAAGATGATGTCTGTTCAATAAAGATATCGCTTGCTTTCCATTAGAATTAGAATTATGAGAGTAAAATTTATTGAATGTCTCAAGATTCTCTTTATAACTAGGTACGGTTCTCTTTCTAGTTCCATTGCACGCTTCACTAGGGAAGTCTGTGGAGAAGGCCCGGGCCGCTCGAGCACTGGCGGCCTGCGGAGAAGCTACCGAGGCCCAATTGATGGGATTCTTGTCTCCCGTGTCCCCGGGTGCACTAGCCGACGTTTGGTCCGACACCACTTTATCACACTCGCCGACACACTCATGTAAGGGAGCTAAGGATTGACACAACTGAAGATCAGACTTTTTCTTCTCGGAACCCCTACGTTTCCTTCCGTGGCAGCTAAGACAAACACCCATAAAAGTGTAAGCGATTCGATGGGCACTTCACATCCGTAAACCTATATCACATCGGGAATGCTATATGAGCCAAGAAAAAACCACATTCTTTGTCCTGGAGTAATTAAGAAGGAACCCATTGTAAACCAAAGGCCTTCCAAACATTCAGTTTATCGAAGCACTTTACATACACGACATTATTTAGTCTCTTTTCTTCCAATAATCGTAAATAGTAACTAAAAGAAAACATAGTATTAATTTTATTCAACATACTGACGAAATATCACAAAAGTGAAACTGTCACACACGTTCTGAGAGACTTCCCAGTTGAAGAGAAGGCAACTCTCCCGGAAGACCCGCTCGCCGGCACTCCCATTAGTTTCGTCAAAGAACTAACCACTAAGCCATAATCACTGTAAGTTATTAACATTAATATCACAAATTATTATAAAAGTGACAAAGTGCTCTCAACTAGCACAATGGAAAGGATTTATCTTGCATTAATGGCGTCCATCCTTCGCTTGCAGTAGGATCGCAGGCGGGTAGAAACAGCTGCAGGAGATGAAATTGAGAACACTATACTTGTCCCTTTTTACCAGGTCCAATATTGCAAGAGAGTGACAGAAAAATACTTCATTTCTCGTTGCTCGTGGAGAGCAAGAGAGTGAGAGAGAAATTTCTTTGTTCAACGCGGTTATATAAAATACCACCAGGTGTCAGTATCGTCAGTAGCATAGGTACCATACCACACTCATGAAAATAAATTAAATCTACTCGCATTTACGGCCATGGCAACACTGTTAAACCAGAGGCAAGATTCAGAGATTGTAAATGATTTTTGCGCAAAGAGGCGCGGTTTTCAAACCCGTACAAAAATTTTATGCTTACGGAGATATCATTTTATTGACCCTATATCATTTCTACGTTGTGGATTATTGATGCTATAGGAAAATAGCAAAGTATTACCAGCCCTAGAGGCCGGGCACCTGAATTTTCAGGGTCGAAAAAATGTTCTGAATTTTATTATACAGCGATGCCCCATATGTTAAAATCACTTTAGATAATAATAATTAAACACCCCTTTCACATGACCCAATTAATATTTTTTAATCAGCTTTATAGTCAGCTGTAAACAAAATTGTGTTGAAGATGTGCTACCTGTGTTGGGACATAGAGGACCAGTGTCCAGTGTGGTCGTTCTGTGTTCTCTAGCAATATGTGTGTAGCCAGGTTTTAGTATCGGGGGGGGGGTTCAAAAATCAAAACTCGTGTCGGAGGGGGGGGGGGGGGCGGAGACGACGACTTTGTATTTCTTGAGCATTAACTAATAACAATTTGTGGACATTTTATGTTGAAAGCTTTTATTTTCTATGTACATTGGTTAAAAAGTAACAAATGTATATAGAAAAAATAAATCTTATTTTAAGCAGTCACCTCATTAGAAACGGAATTCGGAATCACCGAAAAAACGAACTTGCAAGTTAAATTATTTTTTTCTTTCAGAGATCCCCATTTATCTTTTTAAATACATAATATCATTTTGAGTTGTCAGTGTTAAAAATAACATTGCTTGAAAAAATTGCTTGTAAGTACATCAACAATATTTAAGATTCATGGGAATTCCAAAAAACATATGGGTAGGTATATAATACCAGTAATATTGTCATATGCAATAAAAAATTTACCAGGTCGAAATTTCCGTAAATTTAGTGCTGATTCCTGAAAACAACCAACTTTATTTTTGCAGGTGGAAAAAATATAATAAGCAGTAATTGTTGAATGAAACACTAGTATATATTGAATTATTTGGCGGGTATTTGATAAGCCCCCATAGCTCAGTGGTCAAGAGCAGCTGACCGGCAATCAGGACACAGGTTCAAGTCCCGTTGGCGGCAAGTATCTTTTCTTGGAAGATTTTTCAATGTTGATGAGTGTTTCAGGCTGATAATTATTGCTTATAATAATTGTTACCCTTTGTGCTATGCATAAAAATCTTGTCTAAACGTTAGTTTATAAATTAAAAATAATAATGTATGTATTTGTTTACATACCATGTAAAGTCCGGTTTCCTATGACCGTTTCCACAAAATTGTTATGGATGGTTAGGTCGGGGCAACAAGGTTTTTGTTTTCCATGGCTGATAGAAAACAAAAAACCTTGTGGCCCCGCTGTTAATGTTATAAAACATTTTGTAACAGGAGACCGGCCTTTATATAAACGCCTCATGTTAATTTGTTTGGTTTTCGGAAAGACTCATTTAGGTCTCATAGAAATGGTTCTCTCTTACCTTACTTACTGTCATGGTTAGAAATATGATCTAAACCAGTGTTTCTTAAATCATTAAAACTATCTAAAAATGGAATAAAATGAAAGGCATTGAAATGGTTCAAGGATTATTTAACCCATAGATATCAAACCACAAAAGTGGGTGAGACAATCTCCGAACCAATGAAGATTACATTGGGAGGACCACAAGGGTCCATTAACGATATGGTAAAAGTATTGAATGTAAATGTACATTAATGATATGGTAAAAGTATTGAAACATTGTAAAATAAGATTATTTGCAGACGACGCATTGATATATATAGCAGGAGAAGATTATGAACTCATAATGAATCATTTAAATGAAGACCTACATAATATATCAATATGGCTGAAGAAAAATAAACTAAAATTGAAAGTAAACAAAACTAAATTTATGAACATTGGAAAATGAGACATATTGATAGACGGTGAAGTTTTGAAAGAAGTATTTAAAATCAAATATTTGGGAGTAATAATTGACTCCAAATTGACTTTCGCTCAAAATACAAAACCAATTATTAAAAAGATTGCCAAAAAAATTTTGCTGTTGAGAAGAATAAGAAGATTCCTTGATACAGTCTCCAGTAAAAATGTGTACAACACAATCATTGTACCACACATAAATTACTGTAGCAGCAATCTATTATTAGCCAACGACGGATTAATGAAACAAATGACAATTCTACAAAACAGAGCTATGAGAACTATATTGAAGAAAAATAGGTACAATTCAGTCAAGAAAATTTTGAAGGAGTTAAATATCTTGTCATTTAAACAAGTTAAGTTAAAGGCATTTAAAATTAAATTGCGAAGATATGTGATTGATTTGGTATAGATGTGTTATTTTAAGTTTATGTATATATGTATAAGGATTGTATTAGGACATAGATAACTATGTACCTATTTAAAATACAGCAATAAAACAACTTTGGGGTTTCACAAATCGCAAAATAACAAATTTAGTTTTATTTTTGGAATTCCCTGATATTATAAAAAAAATTGAAATTCCCTGGCATTTCCAGGTTCGGTAAAATTCCCTGATGATTCCAGGTTTTCCAGGTCTGTGGCCACCCTGCTAACCCAACAAAAGAAAATTGGTGTAATTTTCGCAATAATAAAGTTCCGCTAGATTGCCAAAATATCAGATTGTGGCACGGTATGAAGCAGCGCAATCGCAGTTACAACCTTACACATACACTTTGCTTTCGGGTATTGCTTTAATTCCGAGTTAAAAGAAAATACATGTATACATATATAGAAATTAACAAAAATACCTTTTTATTTAGGTGTTGAAGTTTCTTGTCGACCCCGAAAGGTTAGGGGGAATCGGAATCTGAAAGTCAAGCTGAGTATGAAACATAATAATAGTCTTTGGTAATAATTGCCAGATTAAAAGTTTTTATTTAGGTGTTGAAGTTTCTTGTCGACCCCGAAAGGTTAGGGGGAATCGGAATCTGAAAGTCAAGCTGAGTATGAAACATAATAATAGTCTTTGGTAATAATTGCCAGATTAAAAGTTTTTATTTAGGTGTTGAAGTTTCTTGTCGACCCCGAAAGGTTGGGGGGAATCGGAATCTGAAAGTCAAGCTGAGTATGAAACATAATAATAGTCTTTGGTAATAATTGCCAGATTAAAAGTTTTTATTTAGGTGTTGAAGTTTCTTGTCGACCCCGAAAGGTTAGGGGGAATCGGAATCTGAAAGTCAAGCTGAGTATGAAACATAATAATAGTCTTTGGTAATAATTGCCAGATTAAAAGTTTTGTTTAGGTGTTGAAGTTTCTTGTCGACCCCGAAAGGTTAGGGGGAATCGGAATCTGAAAGTCAAGCTGAGTATGAAACATAATAATAGTCTTTGGTAATAATTGCCAGATTAAAAGTTTTTAAAAAGCAGTCTTTTGTTGCATGGCCTTTAAATATGTTACAAATTTATATTAGATTATAGCATTAAAAAATAATTATTTATGTGAAAACAAAAGAAACAGATTGTCTTTGACTAGATTATATATATGGATGGAAAGCAAGCAATCCGGGATAGAGCATGTAGTTGGACAAATACACCAAGGAGGTTAGGAAGGCAGTAAGGTAAAAAAAAAAAGAACACAAAAATTTAAAACACTAGTTTATTTCTAGACAGTAGATAACACAGCCAATTGGCTATACATAGTTTTAATATTAGCAATAATGAACTTTTGTATTTTCTAAGATAGCTTGTGAAGTCTTAGATCTAAAGAAAACATTTATTTAAGTACCAAGTACATTTACTAGAACTATTTTCAATGTGAGTAACAATACTTTAGAAACTCTTTAAGGCTGATTTAATTTAAATTCTAAAGAGAAACTTGAACCCACAGGAAATTCACAGGTTTACATTGCCCTCAAGATAGCCAATCTGATAGGCATGGTAAAATTATAAATAGATAAGCTTCTAAGGCTGTCGTCCCGAGGAACAGTAAGGAATCAACATATACCGAGTGCTGCAAGACCCTGAGCAGAAATGTCACGCAATAGACTGCACCGCAGACTGTTAGCTTACTAAGCAAACTTTACTTTTCTGCGCAGGGTCTTTGTCGGTTTATGTAGATTCCTTACTAACCCATGGAATGACGGCCTAAATTTACAATCCATTTTTTTCATTAGCCCTCCACATAAGATGAAGACAAGAAAGAGAACTTTAATCCACAATAAAAGTCAAACATTATCCCAATTTACACTATTTCCAACATATTAACGGACCACTACATCAACTATAACAACCAGTTTTACCAAATTATTTCATGGCTAGTGGAATTAAAATAAAAGATAAACGTGAGAATATTTGATAAAGCCATTTGAACACTTTTGAAATTTTGCTGCAATCAAAAAAATAGTAAATAGGTATATTCACAATCACTACAAAAATATCAACAATAGCAAAGTAGGAAACAGAAGATTTTTCCACAATCAAAATTAATTCTAGCAATACAAAAAGGATCTCACAAACCGATCGCAGGCAAACATTACAAATATAAAAATTAAAGCATTTCAATATTCTATTAGTTAAAACTATTAAAACTAGTTGAAACTATTCTCGTAGTTAAAACAAATACAGCAATGCCCGCCAAATAAAGCATTTCAATATTCTACTAGTTCAAACTATTCTGGTAGTTAAAACAAATACAGCAATGCCTCATTATCACAAACTGTTTTCGGTCATTCTGGCAATAATTGGCTTTATTCCCATCACACAGAAATACAGCGGGTACCATTTATATCTCAACAATTAATAAACACCTTCATATGGTGGGCACCGCATCTATCTGATTTGGGCATGCTAAAATAATTATAAAATTTCAACTGTTACTCATCATTTGATTCATACCATTTTTTATAATTTACATTAGGTGTGTTTACAACAATTCTGTAAGAGAGTACAGGAATAGATAGATGCAAAGAGAGATACAGTGAAACCCTCGTAACCCCTCCGCAACGTAAGCAGATATATGCGTTAAAAATACGACAGCAGTCAAGTACAATAAGCGTGTTTACACGTCAGCGCGTGTGTCTCCATAGAAACCGTTATAACTCCGTTATTGTTTTAGTTACATCCGTAAAATAAAAAGTGAAAGGTCGATAGTGAATCATGCTGCACATCTCTATTCAAGTTGTCCATAGAAATACATAAAAAGAACATTCTGTCAGACGCGCAGTCTGACACATAATTTATCCCGCCAAATTTCCGGCGGGCGGCCGACATCGTTAATTTCTATTAAATATTTTTATATGAAATGATAAAAAAGTGAGGTGACAAAAGTGTTTATTACACATTTATACAATAGAATAAGTATTGTTGTTTACATAATCTGTGATTTTAGTACCGTTTTCACATAAAAACATCACGTGAGTCATTTTCACATTTTTTTAATGTTTGCATTCTAAATTTTAATATTTACAAATATTAATATTTATTTGTAATATAATAAATCGAAAGTTTATTTTGTAACCTGTCTAAAACAGTTTTTACTAATCGGCTACGTTCAGAAATGTTTCATTTATAGAGCTTTAATTGTGAAGCGGTTATAACTAAAAGTTTTCGTAAAATGTCATTTCGTTTAAGACACCAAAAGCTAATATTCTCGAAAATTCGGAGGGATTAAAAAGTATTCATGCTTAAGAAGTTTGGTTTTTTCGGTCCCTTGAAGAATTGAACGGCCCAATTTATCCCGGACATAAGGTTTTCCAGCATAAGAAGTTTTTTTTTCGATCCCTTGGAACACTTCTTAAGAAAGTTTCACTGCATATCCATAATATTGCGTACACACAGCCATAACGGTTCAGCCCACAAACATCCGCTCTCAGCAAATTTACCGTGTTGTGCGAACGAGTCTCACACTTTTTTCACCTGAACATATTGTTTTTCATAGTCACTCATCTTTTACAAAATTGTGATAACTCCATGTCACCAAAATTGTCAAAAAAAAAATATATCTTTTTAACATTACCATTTTTTTTATTTTATAGAATTCACCCAACCATAAGGGAACGTACCCATGCTACGTGACCTGTTCAGGGGGGGGGGTCTTCAAAATACCACGCTTGGTACAAATGAGTGGCGGGTTGCTTAGGTTTTTGGTCACCGGGGGAGAGGGGGGGGAGGTTAAAAATTGCAAAAAGTTGGTCACGTAGTATGGGTACGTTCCCTAAGATATAACTACAAGAATTATAATGTTATGCCATCTCTGATAAAGATTTTTTCTGTTACAATTTGTACATACAGCTGTGTATATTTGTACCTAAATCTGCTTTGTACTGAGGATGAACATAAAGAATGTTTGGTTCCAGACCTTATATTTCATGTACATTTCAACATATGATATTTTAATGTGAAAATGCTTGTTACAAAAATTAATAAAAGATTTTCTGTAATCACAACAGTCATAGAGAATAAAATATTATCAGACATTAAACGTAACAAATGAATATTGCCTTGCTAAGCAAACTTTTTTGCAACATTGAGAGCGTTTTGTAACATTGTGAGAAGCAAGAGGACGATCGTGGATGACGTACGTAAGAACTCTCGCGGTGACTAGTTTATACACTCTTAATCCAAATCAATCTGGGATCTTTGATTCGGATTGAAATTGTGTGAATCCTTGAACTTCTTCAGGGATAATAATAAATCTTCCATAGTAATGGGACGGACGGCTTCATCAAACTTGTCTTCTGAATCAGCATCGTTGTTGGAAGTTGAGGGACCATCTGTATTCTGTTTAGCAGAGCAATAAATTAGTAAAACTAAATTAGTAATTAGTCAACATGTTGAACTGGTACTTGACGCAAACTATTCTATTGGATGTAATCAGGGCTGGGCAAAATACATACTTTGCTGTAATTAAAATACAAATTACAAAATACTTTGTCGCATGTATTTAAAATACGAAATACAAATACTTTCAAGTAGTGTATTTGAAATACAAAATACAAATTACAAAATACATTTGGTTTTGGTAGAACCTTTGGTTGCGATAAATTGTCGTAAGTGCCCTGATCTAAGGATGCGTTTCCATAGAAGCAAAGCTGAGCAGAGTGAAACAGAGACGTGCAAAAATTGACCAATCATATTGCTCAGAAGACACATCTCATCTCCGCTCCACTTGTAAAGTTTTGTGGTATAGGACCCAGGTGTTAGATAATAATAATTATTATTATAATAACATGACATTTGTATAGCGCAGTTTTGTGTTATTTCACTTCAAGTGCGCTCTACTGTAATTAACTTAAAAATAATCTAGTATTCAGTCAAATTATTCTTATAGTGCTTGATCTAATACTATGACACAAAAATGTACAATTCAAAGCAATGACGGAATTTGATTATCCATTATCAATTATCAATTAACTCACAATACCGCGAAATGATGAAAATAACAATTATTGACAAGATACTTGCTTTGACTACCTATAGTGTTGCCAACTCTAAATTTTAACATAATATATTGCTCTGGATTCTAGCGGTTTTAGTCTATGCATTATCTATGTCAGTATATTTTTCATTATTATTATTAAGATCGCTAAATGTATTTGAAAATGTATTTTGAAGCCATAAGTATTTGAAATACTAATAATTACAAAATACATTTTTAGGAAGTAATTGAAATACAAATACAAAATACATATTTGTATTTCAAATACAAGTAATTCAAATACTGCCCAGCCCTGGATGTAATAGCCGAGACATTATTTTAATAATTATTTATTCCAGATTAATTGGATTCATGCAGGGAGAGTGCAATGTAATACATTCCATAACTCAGAGTAAAACAAATTATGAAATAAAAACAGAAAAGTTAAAATATATTAATTAGAAATTATGCAAATAGTCATTTATGGAAGATATTTGACCGTCTCCCGTTTCCAGAAGGCCATCAAGGGTTGTGTTAAAGGAAAAAAGTTTTAAGAGCATACTGTCATTTTTCAAAGAGTAGAGTAAAAAAAAATTACATCCAAAATCAACTATATAATGGAACGATTCAACATTATCTTTGAGGAACAAGGATGTTGGAGTAGGACCTGCAGCTATTAGCTATTTGTTGTAAACATTTTGCTTGTATTTAGTGAAACCCACTTATAAGGTTCCCACATAAGAAATTTATACAATTAATCCGTAATTAATACACCGTATAAGAGAGTTCACTGTAATATAAGAGCCGTTTATTTCGTTAATTTCTATATCCGCTATATCAACTTTCCTTGATTTGGAGAAAACTGCAAAAAAACTGTCACATCTCTAGCGTAAATAAATAATTGCTTTTCTTGAATAATGAAATGCAGTAATATAATTTTGAAACGTGTTATTTTTTTTTTAATGTATGTCTACAATAAATTAAGTAATTTCGATAAATAAAATGGATACAGCGGATTTTGAACCCACTTCATGATTTACTCACGATATAGAAGGTTTTGAAACTCAACAGACCTGACGCGCGAGTTTTTAAACACGCCATCTTGGCAAAATAACTGCTTGTTTAGTTGAATTCCGATAAAGATAAAGGGAATTCAATTCAATGGGTACCGCCGCCCCGGGAACCTTTATTGGATAACCAACACCTTTTCCATAGGTCACCCCAAGTGGTTCGCTACGTTTGGTGATTTAGCAGGAGTGCCCGGGTTGTTGTCTTGTTCTAGTCTTGGAGGCGGATGGCCAGGACACACTGAACCCCAGATTCCTACCCACCCCTTAAAGGGAGGTTTTGAAACTCATTTTTAGGTTTTTTTTTTATAAGTTTTTTTGTAAAAAAAATATATTATTTAATATGTCTTACACCTTTTAGGTTACTCTTGTTCCTCGTAAAAATGTGAACAAGATGTCATACACAGATCATTTTGTCAAAAAATCGGATATAGCGGGTATTGAAATTATAGGACTCCATCTCCTCCATTACATCCTTCAACATTTGGCAACATGTTGCTACCAGAAAGCCTGTAGAGTAGCCAATAGTAAAAAGTGCATAATATCAATGAAAAACCAACGCAATTGACCCGTCAGGGACGTAATTTGAATGTTGAATTAATTTCTTTTTGGAGAGGTAAAGGAATTTATGATGATAAAAAGTCAACAAACTGAAACTAACTTGCAACGGACTGTGGTTGATTAGAGCCATGTAATCCCTAACTCTGTAGACCGATGCATTCCGACACAGTTCAAACAGGTCAGAGCCAGACAGGCTCTCTGTCTGTGCGGCAATGCGCCTGGTATCTACATCGGCGGCAACGGGCTCATTGCGCAGGATCAGCTTCAGGATGTTGTCCCTCTGCGTGAGATCAGGCAAGTTAATGCGGAATGTGGCTGGCATTCGCCTTTGGATTGCTTTATCCAAGTCTTGGGGTCGGTTGGTAGCACCTACATACACAAACACAGAATAAATATTCTAATATTTACAGTTGGATTCGGTTGAGTAACACTGAACAAATAATGTTCTGCACATTTTAAATGCAAATTAAAAACTATTTCTACAGCACATTTTTAAAATACTGTCATCTTTCTTATACATAGTCACATTTTTAGAGAAACCACAATACTTGTCTCACCACAAACTAGTAGTTCTGAGAACAATGGATGTTGCATCCAAGAAAGTATGTTTCTAATTTTCTCTTATATTATAAATATAAACCAAAATTTTCTCTGAAATCATATTTAAGTAGGTACTTAAAAACCTATCAGCTTAATTATAAACCATATATATTTTATGTTACATTTTTTAAATTTCAAATAAGGAATTATTCGATTTGTCCAAAGAAATGTCACTAACTGAATGACAAATCTTTTTTAAAACTTTATTAATATTGATAATTCACCATAATACCATAATAGTACCATAACAGGTACCATAATATTGATAATTCTGATTTGAAAGCTCGTAGAAGGATCCATGCTAACGCAAACTCTGACGGGATAAAAAATAATATCTAACACAGCCACAATCTTGAAACGGAAATGGAACGAACAAACAAATTTACCTTAAAAATAATGTAAAAATTAAATTTAGACAAATTAGCGGCCATGCAGCCAAGTTGTCACTAATTTCAAAGATGACAAAAGTGGTAATAAAATGACTTACCCATAACAATGACGGTGCAGTTAGGATCTGTTATGAGACCATCCCACAGAGACATGAACTGGGCTTTCATCATGGCCGTGGCTTCATGATCATGTTGGTTGCGTGACCTTAGGAAAGAGTCGATTTCATCAATAAATATGATGCATGGTTGCAACTTGACGGCCAAACTGAACACAGCGGCAGTCAGCTTCTGGGATTCTCCGTACCATTTGTCCGTAAGGATAGACAGATCCAAATTAATGAACTGTGTTTTGGCTTCCTTAGCTGTGGCCTTGGCTATCAGCGTTTTGCCCACACCTGCAATCCAAGTGAAGGATTAGTACTTTCCAAGGGAAGATAATAAGTAGATAAGGTACATTTTTGGGATTGGTGTCCATGGCCATTACAAATAATTTTTAGAAAAAAACTTTAGATTCGCCTTAATCACTATAAAAGGAAACTTTTTGCATCACGGGTGGCGGAAAATGGTGCATTTTAATTTTCAATTGCGTAAAATTAAATTTCACTTCGCGAATCGATCTACGACAGCCCGCCCGCTGCCGCCCGCCATTCTGTCTCTGTCACCCTCTTCATGGGATACATGATGGGCGCGTAATTATGAAAAACAGAATTAATGATATAATGTAAACGAACCTCTAATCAGAATCACTTCGGTAATAATAAATATATACGAATAGAGGTTTGTTAACATTATAAATCTGTTTTTCATAATTACGCGCCTTATAATGCTTGTGAATGTTACCTTTACTTTAAAAAACAGCCTACGTTTTGAATGGTTTGTTTGGCTACGCAGGGTTTGTGTAGCGGGCTTGTGTATGTTATCTTTACTTTAAAAAACAGCCTACGTTTTTGAATGGTTTGTTTGGCTACGCAGGGTTTGTGTAGCGGGCTTGTGTATGTTATCTTTACTTTAAAAAACAGCCTACGTTTTGGTATGTTTGGCTACACAGGGTTTGTGTAGCGGGCTTGTGTATATTATCTTTATTTTAAAAAACATCCCAGGATTTGAATGGTTTGTCTCCATTCCAGTACCTACGCGCCTTATTATTTATCCCACGAAGTCAGCTACAATCGTTTGTGTGAGGTCAGGGATACCAACAACATAACAGTGAAAGAATGGCGGGCGGCAGCGGGCGGGCTGTCGTAGATCGATTCGCGAAGTGAAATTTAATTTTACGCAATTGAAAATTAAAATGCATCATTTTCCGCCGCCCGTGATGCAAAAAGTTACCTTTTATAGTGATTAAGGCGAATCTAAAGTTTTTTTCTAAAAATTATTCGTAATAACCATGGACACTAATCCCAAAAAATTACCGTAGATAACTATGGGCGTACATATAATGTTATAAATAAATATTACCCGGGGGTCCGTGGAGCAGTACTCCTTTAGGAGGTTGGGTGAGCATCGAATCAGCAAATAGATCCCTCTTTTGAATGGGAAGAATCAAAGTTTCTTGAAGTTCTTTAATAATATCATCCAAACCGGCAATATCATTCCAACTGACCTGCATTATTATTTACTAATTATTATAGAATAGTTTCATTGAGAGATTGGAATACTTTACTAATTCATAAAAGTATGTGGAAATTTAATTATGTATATTTAGTGGACGTTTACTTGTTTGTTCAATGGAATCTTTATATGCTAATCTTTAATGCTGGGGCCTGAATTGAGAAAGGTGACACCACAATGATTTTTTATTGGGGATGTGGCTGTCTCAAGGGGCAATTGTAGTTTTTAAATTTCACATTCAATGATTGTTTGATTCTAATAATTGGCACTCAGGAAAAGGTTACAATTACCGTTATTTCCTCGGGCACCACTAAATGGGCGGCTATCATCATTTCATAATCAGTCAGTTTGTCAATTTGAATATTGTGCTGCTTCTTTAGGCCCAATCTGGAAATAATATTGAAACACCATTAGGTAGTATTATCATATAACCATGTTATCATCTACAATTGTGTCTAATTTTAATAAGGTTGATATAAAAACATTGTTTTAGGCCGTTTCTCAGCATTTTAGAATTTAATAATGAGTGAGCCGGACTAGATAGAATAGTAATTCACGATCTGGAATGAAATGCATTTTATAATAATTTTGCATTAACTTAAGAAGTTCGAATTATGTAAGCCTTTTACGTTCTTTCTCCTTGATCTTTGGCATGGAAACTTGCGCCTAAGCTCCACACCTTTACACACAGATTGTGTAAATTACAATTCGTTTCAACTATTACAAGAAACAACTATTTACATACACAAAAAAGGTTATTAGGTCGTTAGTTGGGGTTAAGATTGAAACGAAACTTACGCAAAAGGAGGCAAAGGGATCGTTTTACAGGGAAATATTGAACTTTGAATAAAAATTGAGTTTTTGCATCTTTTACCATGTATCCAAACTTAATTATTTTTTTGTAGCAAGTTGAATATCCATAATCTTGGCCAATTAAAAGTGCGGTGGTTAGGGAAATACCAACGAAACCCAAAACTGTACCATCAACATTATTTACCTTGTCAATCTATCGTGGGCTGTCGTCTTAGCTTGCTTTTTATTTTTGTTAGTCGGGTCCATCTGATTCATCAGCCATTTCAAAGAAAAATATGTGGCGACAGACAGTAAAGACACTCGGATTACCACTTGAAAAATTTCATTTCGTGTAAAAACAGAACCCTGGCTCACTTGGCTCATCATGACAACTACTATTTTATCGCTTCTGAAAAATATAATCTCTTCCCACACCTCAAAATTTTCGTTTTTTCCTAATGTGTCGTCAGCGCAGTCAAAAGTAAATAATCAATTTTAAAATTTCACCTGATCACACTAACTAAAATGAATATAATCACAGTAGGTAGAAATAAATAAAGGTAACTCTTCCAATAATCTAATATCTTTTTCGCGAATCGTATAAATGAACTAATACCGAATCGTAACGCGACAATACAAGAAAATCAAAGCACGGTGCGAAGAATACCAAAGACAATAAAGAATGAAGAATGATTGATGATGATGAAAGCAGGGTTGCCAACCGTAAAAAAATTGTACGGATGCAGCTAAAAATCTCGTACATTAGCGCCGTTTACACGCACACTTCGGAGCAACCGAGTCCCGCGCCACTTCAGGCCGCCGCGCAGAAAAGTCGCACAGTGAACTGCGCTGTAAACCTATCGGCAGTACCGGATTATCCCTAAGGCAGAGTAGGCAACTGCCTAGGGGCCCCGTATCGGCTAGGGGCCCTGCGTCCCGAGAAAAATTGACTTGCTTCAATTAGTGAGCAACGAAGTTTCGGAAAAAGTCAGTTTTCAAGATGTTTTCTTTTTTTTTATTAGAAACATTTACAGGTTAATAACATTAGGTTCACGCATTAAAGAAAACAACAAATTATAATAATACTTAGCTTATAACCCAATAAGTAACTTATGTTCACATCATGCACAAACAATAAATAAAAAGTCTGTAATTAAAACAAATATATAATCATAGTGGTATTTTACTTTAACTTTCCTTCTTTTTGTTGCAACATTACTTAGTATCTGAAGTGATTGAAGGTGCCGTGTGTGGTTTATATTGGCATTTGTTTTGTTTTATTCCTAATTATATGTTTAAAATATAAATGTTGTACAAGCTTCAGCATGCACTACCTGTCTGCTCGCTAAAATTCGTTGGGAAAGGTTGTCTGGAAGAGATCACTTTAGTGACAAGACGGATCTTTTTATTAATTTTTTTAACAATATATATTTTTGTTTCTACATATATATGTGTCCTTTTATGTGCAATAAAGGGTTATTGTATTTTATTGTATTGTATTCGTTTTCTTTATTAAATGGGGTGATGGCATACCTTTTGTAACATAGTAAAAGAACAGATTAATTATGAATAAAATTACGTTTTGGTAGAAAAAAAAAAAAAATTGTAAGTTAGAGAAGGGTAAAGTGCAGTGGCGGACTAAACCCGTCAGAAGCCCCGGGCGGCAAAGTTGAATGAACCCCCCCCCCCCCCCTCCCCTTAGTGAAGTTGATGTAATTTTACAAGTTTTTTATTCAGTTCACACGGGCCTCTGACTCTGGGGGGCCTCTAAACGCCACCATTTTCCCTTGATCAAATCCTAAACAAGGCTTTAAGGCCACTGCAAAAAAAATATTTTTAATTCATTTTCTGAAAGATGCATTTGTTAATAATGCTCTCACTATTTGAGGAAATTGGTAAAATTGATAGAGATACAGCATTTTATATGAAACCATTTTTAACAGTTTGTATGTTGAATTATCCTCAGCAAAACTTTGAAAGCGTTTTTCTCGAAAGTTTTTTAACCCGTCTGCTTGGTTATATATATATATTCACACCTCACAATCCGGAAGCCTTAGTTTCATGCGAAAATTCTGAAACCGTCACTTTGGATAGAGATTGTAAAATATCTATGCAAGATAGCTTTCATTTTGGGAGGCGGGAATGGGTACCGCCGCCCCGGGAACCTTTATTGGATAACCAACACCTCTGCCATAGGTCACCCCAAGTGGTTCGCTACGTTTGGTGATTTAGCAGAGGTGCCCGGGTTCATGGGATGAGGTGTGTTTAGGTCTGATGACCAGGACACACTGAACCCCAGATTCCTACCCACCCCTTAAACCCTTTTCCTTCCCAGAACCCTCCTCTCCTTCCTTTCCCTAAAAGACCCTCCACACAGCATCCCTAAAGATGACATAGGCCCTCAGGGAAATTATTTGAATCAGGGCCTCCTGTATGGAGCTTATGTAAAAAAAAAAAAAAAAAAATACTTCAAAGACAATTAGAAGCATTATTTTGTTCTCTTTCTGGTTAAAAGAAAAAATATATATGTTTACGTGAAAGGAAGAGAGATATATAGCTTTAAAAACGAAAGGTCTATGTGTTTTGGGAAGTATTTATTCCTAAACAAGCAGACGGGTTAACACGTTTTTCAACCTGGTTGACAACATATTAAAAAAAACCTATACATTCGATTTGCATGCACAAAGTAACGTAATATGTTTTCTTAGGTAGTCAGAGGGAGTTTTTATTCGATTTTTTTTTTATTTTTGGCTGCATTTTGAAGTGAAAAACGCGATTTTCGCTAAAAAATTTCGGTGAAGTTGTTATTATAAATGATAAAAAAAAACTCATCGCACCGGTCAAGTCAAGTCAAGTCAATTTTCTGAATGTTTTACATTCAGAAAAAAATAAAGTTTTAAAACCTTACCTACCCCTCCCCCCCTTAAAGTTTTGTTAAGGATTTGATCAAGGGAACTAGGAGGCGTTTGAAGGCCCTTTCAACCCCCCCCCCCCCCCCTCCCACCCTCGCCCCCTCCACCACCCGTTAGTCCGCCATTGGTAAGGGGGGCCCCGAGACGTGCGTTGCCTAGGGGCCCCGACATAGTTAATCCGGCACTGCCTATCGGTCTTTACTTTTCTTCGCGGCGGCCTGAAGTGGCGCGGGACTCGGTCGCTCCGAAGTGTGCATGTAAACGGCGCTTTTGACTTTCAAACCTCGTATAGTCTGTCAAAAAAGAGTAGAAAATATAAAAACTGGAACCACTAAATTTCTAGACTGGCAACACCAATTTAACTGTCAAATATTTGTTTGAAGTGCAATGACACTGAATGTATAGAACACACTAAACCACATAAAAAAAAAAACATTTTTTCTTCATGACATAAATTTGATTAAAAGGTGATTTATAAAGCGATTTGCTTTAATTTAATTTAACATAAATTTGAATTTAACAATAGATAGAAAGGAAGAATTACTAATGGTGAGTTTAGTTATACTACTACTATTTAGTTATAGACATGATCTGAAGCCCAGGCAACGCTAGGTACTTTATCTAGTATTAAATAAATATGAGCAATTTTTAAACTGTGCTTTATATTTTATTACATTAAAGTTATTCTTCATTATGTTAACACAAAATTTCAAAGGTATAATAATAATATACCTATATGCAATTCTAATTTTGAGATCGGCGAGTATCTATACTGCTGTGGCGGTCACTTGTGCCGCATTAATTGCGCCGCCACTGAACTCCAGCAGAACGCGCTGGAAACAACTACGGGCAAGCTACTTACCTGAGTACATACCTACCTACTGCTGCTGCCACCGATAAATAATAATTCCGCCACTTACGCGAAAGGCCTAGAACGTATGGCTGTACCGTACAAATGCACACAGAAGGTTCGAGCGATTTCTCAGCTTTGCGTGAATTCACCCAGCATTGCTTACCGTGAGAGTAATAACTCGCCGCGGGTATATGTATAAGCAAGCGCTCGCTCGCTGAGTACCAGTTCAGTCTCATTCATCGGTCGAGTAGCAACACAGTCCGAGCAGTGCCGCGACTAAGTACGTGCCTGCGCGGGGCACTTGTCCGCGCAGTCAACAGCAGTGAACAACATTTGTCTAGTGTGACACCAGTAACACCTTCGAGGCCTCCATCTCCAACTACCATCTCGACATGAGATGTTAAGCAACCGGCAACGAGCCAGCAAACCGGCAACAAGCCAGCAACCACAAGCAGCAACCACAACCGGCAACGAGCCAGCAACCATCATCCTCATCGCCTCTCAAGGTTCATTCCTGCGTCACGTGTGTGTGTCGACACAAAGGCGACACAGCCGCCATACCTCGTCAACACGACGACGGTCGACCGCCTGGACCAAGGTCACTTCTACACCGCCATGGTGTAGAGCAACACGCCGGCTCCCTGAAGACCAGTGATCTTCACCGCCGTAGTCTCCTGACCTTCTTCACTCATCATCACGCAGCAACACCAACGGCACCACTGACACTCCGCTCCGCTTCAACCTCGCTACGTAACAACAATAAAGACTGACTCACTACTTCGACTTGCCGCCTTTTATTTCTCGTCCCGTCTCTGCCGATCTGCCCGCTCCCTCACTGCAATGAGAAAATATTTTTCCACTATTATGCCTTTTTATTTTTTTATAAAAATGTAGGTTACACAGCTTTACTTTAATACCATGAGTTATGTGTTTAGTATTGCCATTTGATCAACAGTGGCACCCTCATATATTTTCTACTCTTATTTGACAAACTGTACATTTATTACAACTACTGGATTTAGGACTTTTTACTCAATGAAATAAACTATTGCAAGTTTCCTACTAAATAAAACATCCCTTTGTGTTGTATTTTAAAAAATCTTTATTATTACTCAAGTTAAATGACAAAAAATAAATGTAAATCAAGGTAACGTAATTTACATCTCCTCTCCAAATATTATGTCAGGAACATCCTCACTGTCATCGTTTTTTCTGCCGTATATTTTGTCTGTTGTCATGCGGCTATACATTTCTTTTGTGGGTTCCAAATTGACGCAGTTTCCAGTATGAGTTGAACCTTTTCCGCTTTCTGCAGCAAGAAGTGTGCCATTCACTGTTTACACAGTTAGCCGGTTTCTTATATCTGTTTTAATTAAATTTACCTTACTAAAAACCCGCTCGCAGTCAGCATTTGCATGGGGTAGGGATAGTGCAGAAAGGGCAAAATGAGCTAGCTTGGAAGAGTCTTCGATTTTGAGTAATTACAAGTGCCATCCATCAGAACTACAAGTTTACTATTATATAATACTGATGCAAAATGTTCGTATAGCCATAGGTATTATCAAAATATCGTGGTTGATAGTGTCCTCGTACCTCGTACGGAAGGCCACGAATCTCGTATTTGTATAAGGAACCTCGTACGTTTGGCAACCCTGGATGAAAGATGGAATGTGACAGAAGAAGGAAGAAGAAACACAATTCGCAAAAATTTCACCTACACCAACACCAACACCAATATTTTTCTTTGTGAAAAAGCCTCGATGACACACGGCGAGTTACAAGCAGGGCTGGGCAGTATTTGAATTACTTGTAATTGAAATACGTATCCTAAAAATGTATTTTGTAATTAGTATTTCAATTACCTGATGCTAAGTTATTTTGTAATTTGTATTTCAAATACTTATGGCTTCAAAATACATTTTCAAATACATTTAGCGATCTTAATAATGATAATGAAAAATAAACTGACATACATAGATAATACCTTTGATTATATAAATGATAATACATAGACTGAAAACACTAGAATCCTGTACTATTGTCCTGTGCTATAGCACTCTTACTAATGATTATTTGTAGTTCTCTTATCATTGCTTTATAATGTACTGTACCTTTTTTAAAGTCATGCTAGTTATTATTATTGTTCTGTGCTATGATAGCACTGTTATTGAACATTTTGTATCATATTATACTTGTCATTGCTTTGTATTGTACATTTTTGTATCATAGTACAGGGTGTCCCAAAAGAAAGTTGATATTTGTTTTGCTTTCTGTGTGAACGCAACTTTTCCGAGGGGCGCGGGGGGTATGTCAATCAGTAGTCTGGCTCTTAGGAATTTAGTCGCTATGAAGCATTTCTTCGGAGCGATCGCGCGTTATGCGTGCGTGAGTTTTACAAAAATGGTGATTCGGCGACTGTAGCGCGTAGAAGATTCTGCAATATTTGAGGTTTTCGTCAATTCAATGATGCGCCAAGCATTTCTCTCATTCGAAAATGGGTCAAAAAGTTTGAAGAGATCGGTACAACGCTGGCAAAACCGAAATCCGGGCGACCAAGGTCATCGAGAACGGTAGAAAACGTAGAGAGTGTTTATCAGTCTTTTCGTGACGACTCAAACTTTTCGATTCGGAAGCGCGCAAGTGCTTTAAATGTGCATAGATCATCGATACACTGCATCTTTCACAAATTCCTAATGCTGCACCCCTACAAACTTACTGGCTATAACCAAAGAACATGGTTCCAGCAAGACGGAGCAACATTACATAAGTCCAATATGTCTCTGCCACGAGTTCGTGAAATTTTCCCTGGAAAATTGATCTCCAGGAGAGGTGACATAAATTGGCCTTCTCGTGGTCCTGACCTAACCCATATGGACTTTTTCCTGTGGGGTTATCTCAAATCTAAAGGGTACGCCAAAAATCCGACTTCCCTGATGCAATTAAAATGGCAGCCATTACGAAGCCTACCTGGCGAGCCGTCATAAGAAATTTTACTCTTCGATTAAATGAATTCCGCGAACGTGAGGGTTTACATTTGGACGATATTATTTTTGAGAAATAAATTCCCAAATTGTGTATTTTAATATTTAATAAACATTTTTTCGATAGAACCCTTACTTTTTTTAAATCGATCCACTAAATATCAACTTTCTTTTGGGACAACCTGTATTAGATCAAGCACTATAGGAATAATTTGACTGAATACTAGATTATTTTTAAGTTAATTACTGTAGAGCGCACTTGAAGTGAAATAACACAAAACTGCGCTATACAAATGTCATCTATGTATATAAAAATCAATCCCTGTTTCTTTCCCTTGGTCACGCCATAACTTTAGAACGACATTACCTATTTCATTTTTTTTTTAAGTTTTCTAATACTTTGTAGAAGGTTCTTGCGGAAAGAAAAATTGAGAAAATTACGCAGAAAATTGGATAATTTCAGAAAACTTAACGAATATTTTAACTTCGCACGTTTGGCAGTTCGCGCGTTTGATGAATGTGAATTTATCTGGCAACTGTTTTTTTGGTACAAAAGAATTGTTTATGGATTTTTAAAATTATAGATATTTTAAATAGGTACCTATGTTAGGTGCCAAATTTGATTGATTGTTCTTGTAATATACAAAAATGAATATTTGTATTATATGAAAAATGAAAATTTGAATAAAAAAAATGTAACAGCTGGCACGCGAGTTGTTTGAAAACTGAATGTACTGGGACAGAATATATGGAACGCGGGAGGGGGGTTGGCGGGACGGGAGAGCGGGAGAGGGGAGAGGGGAGAGGGTAGGTGGGGAAGGTGGAAGGGGAACGCGGGAGGGGAAAGGGAGGCTGGAGGGGAACAGGGACGCACGGAAATGACATACAGAGATAAACCATTTATTTCTTTGAATACGGCGTTGCAACGCATGCCGGGAATCAGCTATTGTTATTATAATAATAATTATTATTATCTAAACCTGGATCCTATACCACAAAACTTTACAAGTGGAGCGGAGACGAGATGTGTCTTCTGAGCAATATGATTGGTCAATTTTCTACCAAAAGGTTCTACCAAAACCAAATGTATTTTCTAATTTGTATTTGATATTGAAAAATGGTTAAAATACTGTATTTTGTATTTCAAATACACGACTAGAAAGTATTTTGTATTTCGTATTTTAAATACACGCGAAAAAGTATTTTGTAATTTGTATTTCAATTACAGCAAAGCATATATTTTGCCCAGCCCTGGTTACAAGCTACTGTCTACTAAGTTTTAAAAGCGGGTAAATTGGTGAGTGAGATTGGCATGATGACACACAAAACTGTCCACTCGCTCAGAAGCGTAGGAAACTGAGGTCGCTTTTAGCGCCAGTAACAAGAATAACGACGCTTGCGTGAACTAATTCTTCAGATTTTTGACAGTCGAAATCAGCTGTTTATCGGAAGCCATGTTGGAAACGTAAATAAACCAATCACGAGCAAGCGTGTATGCGAGTAAAGTTGACGACCTTTCAACTTTTTTTCGTAGATTGTCAACAATCTGCTAGTTGCTGCTAGTTAACAAGTGATACGATGACACTGGGCGAGTTTACTAACAGATAGTGAATTTCCCAGATAGCAGCTTGTAAACTAGCCCTGTGTCATCGACGCCTTAACATGGCAGAAAGTTCTGGTACACTGTGAAGCTGGGAACATACTAGGCCCACGCCACGCCACGCGACGTAGGTAGACGTCATCATTTCCATATCTGGACTACTTACCGTCCATACATTTTCTATGGAAACGGGTCTTCTTCTTCTTTCGTATGGTGGGGGGTCAGAGGGGGACATCTAGGTCTGCGAGCCAGTCTAGGGCCTCAGGCGTTGCCCTGTGGACCTCATCAATCCCGCCGGGGAATGAATGGAGCGGGCATTCGTTGACCACATGTTCGGTGGTCTGCACCGCACCGCATTCACACGTCGCCGACTCTTTAAGGCCCCATCTATGCATCATATGAGCACAACGGCTATGGGAGCACCTTATCCTATTGATGGCAGTCCAGAGTTTGCGAGGCAATGAGAACCCAGGCTGTCTCTCAGTGGGGTCTTGCACGAGATGGGCGTTTTTGACGTTGGCTGATTGCCACTCAAGCTTCCACCTATCTTCTGGGGTGAGAGGTGTTCGAAGGAGTCTTTCTCCTTCCGTCCAGAAGGGTTTTCGAGACTTTAAGCGGCATGCCGGGTGAGAAACGACATCATCGTGCATGGAAACGGGTGATTTAGAATCACACTAGCCCCACGCAACGCAAACCGACGCCCCCTACGCGACGCGGATCTGCCGCAGCCAGATCGGCGTGGGCCATGTGGAAGGTGGAGGGGGTATGGTCACGCCTACTACGAGATGATTTTACATCTTTCTGGTGTTATCTAAGCATCTAACGTTATGTTTCGCAATATCTGTGGTTGTTTTTTGACAGATATTATTCAAAAATGGATGACGAACAGTTCATTGAAACTGCCTTGGACTACATTGGACGGCACGAAGTTATTTATAAAATCAAATTACAGGATTATAGAGATTCTGCATACGCAGTGCAGCTTGGGAGGAAAACTTTCAATATTATATCATGAATGACAATCAAACATGACATAGACACACTGCCAGTCTTTCTCTGATCCGAATGGACTTTCGTGTTTTCTTTTTTTATGTCATATTCAATTATGCTGTGAAGCTCTTCAAATACCACTTTACTCATACGGAAGTACATGAGGAATCGTCCGTCATCAGATTCTAGTTAAATATAGATTCTACTTAAGTATGGAACTCTCCAAACATTTGTCTTTGTTTGTTAATGTTGTGGACCAAATACTTCTCACTTTTTTCTTTTTACGAGAATATTGATTTAATAATAATAATCGTAGCAAATCATCTTCAAATTCACTTTCAAGACATGGCAAAGCTGTCATCTGCTGAGAAGAGAATCACATAAACATAACCTAAAAAATAAATGTCAAATGTGTCAAATCAAACGCGCCTGCGCACAACCAGAGACCCCTTGTCACGTGGTCACAGCGACGCGTACGTACGTCGGCCAGTGTGAACGGGACAGGGAGGTTGCGTCGCGTTGCGTCTGCTCAGTATGATCCTTGCTTGATGGTACGGCCACACTGAGGCCAACGTTATTCTCGATTTTCATATCAACGATTTCAGTTGGCATCACAGCAAACAGCATGGTTCATGTGTTGTTTGCAGTGATGACAATAGAGAACCCCTTTTTTATTTTTTTTAGTGAATAAAGACCTTCAAACTTAAATAACGGCACATTTATTTTTATAGTTAGTTAAAGTTAAAATAATTGTCAAAGTTATAATTTTTCAAGACCCCCTGAAAATCACCCTATCTATGGTGGATTGTGTGACGTCATCACCCATCGATAGTTTTATTTATTTTCAACAGGTGTTGTCATTTTGAATGATAATTATACGGAAAAAGATGATACTATTCGATAAGTTAAAACATTATTTAGGTGGAATTATTTATTCATTAAATTATATTAATTATATTACTGTATTATTAAATTTTATTACGGGAGAGTGGTATAAAAATTCTTTGAAATTATTATTATTTTAGCTTTTAAAATCAATATTATCAAAAAAGAAGAATCACCCACAAAAGTGTAGGCAAACGATAACAGCTGATCGATTGCGGCCATTTTGTTTCTACTCCACGGCCAAATTTTAGCCTATGTAGCATTATGATATAGTATATTTTTATACGATTTTTTCGTACAGTTTAAAGTTTTTCAATATTTTAAATAATAGAGATACCTCTATTTTGATACTGAACTATTTAGGCTTAAATATTGTTTCAGTATGAAATAACGAATAACATGAAATGTTGTTAGCACTGATGGCTTTTGTCATACCTACATAATCAAAGTTTCAATACAATTACTGGTATTATGGCGATATTATACACTTCAACCACATTGATGCGATTTGGTTGAAGGGCGTATAATTGAAAGGGTGTGCTGTTTACACATACTTTTCAGAAGTGGACCATTAAATCACATTGCTGTCATAGAGTTTAGAATGTCTTCGAAACAGGTCGTGCGCGCGGGAATTATATCCCTCTGATTTAATGTTCCACAGGCTTGGATAGTTGTTATAGTGCTCTAAGAACAGAGGCGTATGCTCTTCCCTCCATTTAAAAACCATTTTCTATGTTGACAACTCACTACAAAATAAACAATCACAGTTTGACACTTCAATACGCGCGCACAGTGCTGCGCGCGCATGCAACGCCACATTCGCGCATGCGCACAAATGGACAACAGAACCAATCGCATTGAAAATATTAAACAAGTTGAATATTTTCAATACGGTTGAAAGATGACGCGCAATGACATTGAAGCATTCAATGTCTTGTTTACACGGTGCAATTTGGTAGCTTCAACCAAATTGCGAGGCAGAATTGAACCGTATAATATGCCCATTAGTTCATTTATGCAATGGAGAACTCCAGTCCATTTTATTTTATTTTTTTTAATGAATAAAGACCTTCAAACTTAAATAACTGCATTTTTATTTTTATAGTTTGTTTTAATAGTTAAAATAATTGTCAAATTTTTAATTTTTCTAGACCCTCAGAAAAGCACCATATCTATGGTGGATTGTGTGACATCTTCACCCACTGATAGTTTATTTACTTTCAGGTTGTCACTTTGAATCAGTGATGTTATGTCGAGGGAAATTTCCCTAGATCTAAGGGAGAAAAATATTTTTTAGGGATAAGGGAAATCAGGACAAAATCTAGGGAAATTTCGAACTCTGGCAAATTTTTTATTACATATGACAATATTACTGGTATTATTTATATATATATATATATATATATATATATATATATATATATATATATATATATATATATATATTTTTTTTTTTTTTTGGAATTCCCATGAATCTTAATTATTGTTCATGTACTTACCATGCAATGTTATTTTTAACACTGACAACTCAAAATGATATTATAAGTATCTAAAAAGATAAATGCGACCTCTGAAAAAAAAAAAATGTTTTAAGTTCTATTTTTTCGGTGATTGCGGTTGATTTTTATTTCGCAGAGTGTTTTTTTTTTAAATTTGGAATTCAGTTTCTAGTTCAGTGGTGAGTGTATTTGTACTTTTAAATTATTACTTCACGTAGCAAAAAGTGTTTTATTTGGAAAAGCACAGTATTATAAGTATATTTACCAAGTTCCGATATCTTTCCAATTAATTAATCATATTAATTAACATAAAGTATAACAGGATTAGTGTTACACAATCAGGTGGCTACGTAGGTAATTGCGTAAATGTGAAATTCTAGGGAAATATTTTTTTTGGGCAGAGCATCCCTGATTATGAATGTAAGAAATTTGGCCGGGGCACACGTACACTTCCGACCGCGTGCCTCGCCCCCAGGCTAAAGCGGCATGCGACCCTCCCGCCGAAACGCCGTGTCCGCCTGCCGGCCGACCCCTTGCGCTAAAAAGTCACCCCACTTCCGCGGGCAGGCCAAAGCGCCAGTTTTGACCATAGATTATAGAAATATTATAGAAGCTCCATACAACTGTGCCCTCACGAAGGTGGATGTCTATGGTGTTCGCCAAGCAGCCCGCCGAAACGCCGTGTCCGCCTGCAGGCCGAACAGGTACACTATTTTGGGTAAAAAAGTCGCCACACTTCCGCGGGCAGGCGAAATCGTTGAATGGGTGACCTTGGGCGACCCTCGCGCGGAAGTGTACGTGTAAACTGATTTTCAAGCGTTCGGAGCGAACTGTGGTGTGTCGCGGGACATGTCGTGCAGTTCAAAAGTTTTTGCTACAGTTTTGACCATAACTAAGATGATACCTATCACATGCTTGTCAGCTGTCACCTATCAAGTTTTGACAGTTTTAGCGGCGGTGACAAATTATTTATATGAATGAAATTGTAAACCAGTATTTTAATAAAAAATTACCATATTATCAGTGAGGCTACAAGCATATTATAATTATTTTGATAATGTTTAAAAGGGTGAAGTTAATTATTTTCATAAGTTAATTAATTATTTTCATTAGAATGATGCCACCAAGTGAATTTACAATAAATTGTAGAATAAATTAAGTGTACTTATTTTACAGTGTTGTATAAATTCAATTACAATGTAATTCTCATCCAAGACAGAAATATTTAGCAGTTTAGGCTAAAGTTCGGTGTTTGGGTAAAATTCCTAAAAAATAAAACTAGTTATTTTTATACTAATTTGGGGTCGGGGAATCCGAATCTGAAAGAATTAGGCGGCGGCAAGCAATATTAACTGAATTAAACGACTTTAAAAAATTTTATACACATACAGGAAAATAGCCATTTTGGAAGCATTTTGATTCCTAGAAAATCAAACTAGTTATTTTTATACTAACTATGGGCCGGGGAATCCGAATCTGAAAGAATTAGGCGGCGGCAAGCAATATTAACTTAATTACACGACTTAAAAATTTTCTATACACACACACATGAAAATAATCATTCCGGAAGTATTTTGACACATGTAGTACAAAGATCATAGAAAAACACGATAACATAGATGTTTTTACCACACAAAATTAAGTGTTGCCATTAAGCAGTAATATTTATAACGTAAAATAACATGTTTATATTTTAAGTACTTATTTTTTATAATTGATTCTCAAATATTTTAGGAAGGTACACCAACTAGTATTGTGGAGTTTTTATGCCTTGACGCGAGTAGGCGTTATAAAGGGGCACGTTCTTTTGTATCACAAACCATGTTACATAAACCCGGCGTAGCTGCTAAACTACTTGAAAACAGGGATGTTTTTTTGCCGTGACGCGAGCAGGCGGTATAAAGGGGCACAAACCATGTTACACAAACCTAGCGTAGCCGCTAAACTACTCAAAAACAGGGATGTTGTTTTGCCGTGACGCGAGCAGGCGGTATAAAGGGGCACAAACCATGTTACACAAACCTAGCGTAGCCGCTAAACTACTCGAAAACAGGGATGTTTTTTTGCCGTGACGCGAGCAGGCGGTATAAAGGGGCACAAACCATGTTACACAAACCTAGCGTAGCCGCTAAACTACTTGAAAACAGGGAAGTTTTTTTGCCGTGACGCGAGCAGGCGGTATAAAGGGGCACAAACCATGTTACACAAACCTAGCGTTAGGTTAGGATAGGTTAGGGACGCGAGCAGGCGGTATAAAGGGGCTCAAACCATGTTACACAAACCTAGCGTAGCCGCTAAACTACTTGAAAACAGGGATGTTTTTTTGCCGTGACGCGAGCAGGCGGTATAAAGGGGCACAAACCATGTTACACAAACCTAGCGTTAGGTTAGGATAGGTTAGGGACGCGAGCAGGCGGTATAAAGGGGCACAAACCATGTTACACAAACTTAGCGTAGCCGCTAAACTACTTGAAAACAGGGATGTTTTTTTGCCGTGACGCGAGCAGGCGGTATAAAGGGGCACAAACCATGTTACACAAACCTAGCGTTAGGTTAGGTTAGGTTAGGGACGCGAGCAGGCGGTATAAAGGGGCACAAACCATGTTACACAAACCTAACGTTAGGTTAGGTTAGGTTACGCATTTTTAAGACTACGAATTTTCATACTTTTGATTTAAGAATACGCCGTTGAGATAGTCGTAATTCATCAGGTTAATGTGTTAATACGACGGACGAAGAAGACTTGGTCGATTTATAAGGTATGTTTTTGAGAGCTGGTAACACTGCCGGCACATGTTTTTGTATATTTCTTGTTTTTCTATGATCTTTGTACTACATGCAACTACATGTGTCAAAATACTTCCGAAATTATTATTTTCAAGTGTGTGTGTATAGAAAATTTTTAAGTCGTGTAATTCAGTTAATATTGCTTGCCGCGGCCTAATTCTTTCAGATTCGGATTCCCCAGCCCATAGTTAGTATAAAAATAACTAGTTTGATTTTCTAGGAATCAAAATGCTTCCAAAATGGCTATTTTCCTGTATGTGTATAAATTTTTTTAAAGTCGTTTAATTCAGTTAATATTGCTTGCCGCCGCCTAATTCTTTCAGATTCGGATTCCCCGACCCCAAATTAGTATAAAAATAACTAGTTTTATTTTTTAGGAATTTTACCCAAACACCGAATTTATTCCGCAGTTTATTATGTGTACTGGCATTATTTAGCGTTGTTTTAACAACTGTGGTAGAGAGAGGTGCATAATTTGTTAGTATGAATATAAATAAAACATTTTGATTACCTTATAAAATATATTTTTATTTACATACTATTTACATTAAAAAACAGAAGAAATAAACTATAGCTGTGATTACTTATAAATTAAAGATTGTCTCGGTTATGCTAGGATTTGAAAAACAGATCATACGTTGATATTTTTTTTATACTAACTCCACACAGGAGGCCCTGAGGAAAATAATTTCTAAAAGATGCTGTGTGGAAGGTCTTTTTCAGGAGAGGAAGGACTGAACATGGGTCTTGAAGAGACCCAAGTTGTAGGAGGTGGAAGCACAGATGCTCGTTCCACTGCCGAGCTGTTGAACTCAAGAACCAATCGGAAAAATGACTCGTTCTCGTGTGAAATGTCAGGACCGGTCAGTGGCTGAGTTGGCAATCCAACACGCGTCCCACCCGGGCATCGCGTGTTCAATTCTTCGGCTGGCTAAGTCCTCCTTCACGACACAAACAAAATTTTCGGCTGACTGTGTTGGTAGTAGGAGATTTTCAAACATTGTCAGGTTATTCGTAACTCGGGAATGTTTGACTTTCTTTAAAAAAAAAACATCAACCTTGTACATAAAATATAAACTCTATTTTTTTTAAAAGAAAGACAAACATTCCCGGGTTACAAAAAACCTGACTATTTTGCTTGTGTCGTGATGGAGGACTTAGCCAGCCAAGGAATCGAACAATGGGACTCCTGGACGCGAGGCCAACTCAGCCACTGGGTCGGTCATGACATTTGTCACATGAGGAAGGGTCATTTCTATTTCTAGTTCTTGAGTTCAACAGCTCGTCGGTGGACCGATTTGCCAGCCTCTGTATTTCATCCCTACTTATCTCTTCAAGATTCCAAGCCAACTCAGTCACTGACCGGTCGTGGGAACTATGTTGGTGATGCATACAACTCAACTAGCACACTGCAATGATAACACCTCCCATATAAAAATTATAATCTTTTACTATGACGGGAACAGCACTTTCAAATAAATATACAAGGGCGGATTTAGGGGGGGGGGGGGCACGGGTGACCCCCCAAACGGTATTTTTGTGAACTGTGGAGATTCCATCACAGTACAGAAAACTATCTTTATTAAACTTTTAATTTTTCTATTGTTTTAACACTTTCATGAACCTTCCTATACATACTTGAACTCGTTTATTTCTAACAGTAATTGTTGATTTTTTTGCCTGTCCGCCCCTTGTGCCCCCCCCCCCCCCCAGAAAAAAAATCCTAACAGTGATTGTTGATTTTTTTGCCCGTCCGCCCATTGTGCCCCCCCCCCAGAAAAAAATCCCGGATCCGCTCTTGTAAATATATGTGTAATTTAAAACCCCTAAAATTATGAAAAATTGGCTACTTAATGGCCTGTATGTCGTAATATAAAATACATATCGATCATTCAGTTCATTGGTCAGACAACTCCGAAAAATCGATATTTAAGTTGAGTATGCAGTTATTTGCAAAAGTGTACCCCCTATCTGGTACAATACTCAGTTTACTCATAAACACCACCAACATCTATTATAATGCACAAAAACTTGTAGTGAATTAAACAAAGTGTTGATGTTTTCTGGGTCGATAGTAGGATATTTCAAAATTTTCTACTAATGTACCGGACCCGGACCATTATGCCTCCCGGGGTTATTTTGTATTATTTTTAGTATGTAAAACACAGACAAGTGTAAATAATATTTGATTTATAGTGAACATTCAAATGTTCCTTCCCTCATTTTATCTCAAAACTTAGCATTTGGAGATATCTTATTAGTTAACTGGACGATCAGTATCTGTTCTAGATATTTTTTACACATTTGGATAAAAAATAATATTCAGTTTGTACGAGTATTTTGGGCTCAAATACAAATTTGTTTGAAAAAGGCTGCGCAGCCTTTCCTCCGCGTACGTTTTAATCTACGCATTCACAGATGGCGCCAATCAAATTATTTTAGGTTTTTAATACTTCTTGCACGTTTTGCTTTAAAATATTGAGGTGAATTAATTGTTTGCGACCGTACATATTTAATATGAATAAATAGTTTTGTCCATAAACAAACCCAAATCTTTCATGAAAGGCTGAAAAATACAATATTGGATTGAGTCACCGATACAAAATTGAATTTTTCAGCCTTTCTTGAAAGATTTGGGTTTGTTTATGGACAAAACTATTTAATTATATTCATATTAAATGTGTTCGGGCGCAAACAATTAATTTACCTTAATATTTTTAATCGTAACGTGCAAAAATGATTAATAACCTAAAATAATTTTATTGGTGCCATTTGTGAATGCATAAAAATAAATTGTAGAAGACCTTGTGTGTATTTATTTACTGTAGTTGTATCAATTCAATCACAATATAATTCTCACCAAATAAATTTCCTTAAACTTAAAGAAATATTTAACAGCTTAGTAACTGGCACTATTTAGCGTTGTTTTAACAACTGTGGTAGAGAGAGGTGCGTAATTTATTAGTGTGAAGATAAATGAAATATTTTTTTATAAAACATATTTTTATTTACATACAACATTAAAAAGTAGCAGAGATAATATAGCTATCATTACTTGTAAAATTAAAGGCTGTCTTAATCATTTTATTTTTATTAAAGCTTTTATTCCAGCAGGACTGGGAGGATAGTGCAATCCCAGTCTGCCATATTACATAAACATATATATATACATATATAATATAATAAATTAAAAATCTAAAAGAAATAAAATGTGCTTACATATTAGGTCGGTTCCTAATTGATTAATGCTATGATTTGAAATTTTTTTGCTGGAGGTGAAACAAAGGTGCACCTTTCACATTGAACCTTTGTTTGCTTTGGAACACTTTGCACCTGTGGGAAATGTTCCAGCCAATGTACCTGATACCTTCCACGGGGCGCGGGTGGGACTGGCGTACCCTTCCTGGAGCACTGGAACCCGCCTCCGCAGAGGAGTCCACCTCTACGACGTGCACATGTATCCAGCAATTAACCAGATTAAATACAATTCTCAGGTAGAACAGAACAGATCATATATGATTTTTTTTTTTACATTAACTCTACACGGGAGGCCCCGAGGAAAATAATATCTAAAAGATGCTGTGTGGAGGGTCTTTTTGAGGAGAAGGAACATGAGCGTAGCCTGGTTTTGATTTAGGGTGGGGAAAAAATAAAAATCTAGAGTAGGTAACGACTTATTCATGCTTAAGGCTTTATGAATGCAGATAATAAGAACTGAAAAAAGGAAAAACCATCCTATGAAGTGCTGTAAATTTGAAAATGCGACTCAGTGGACAAACCCGGAGCTCATGCATCGGCAGGCCAGGCATGGGGCAAACGCTCCACCTTGCCCTACCATGCCTACGCCCATGGGAAGGAGTGAACATAGGTCTTGTAGGAGGGAGGAAACACAGAGGCCGGCAAATCATTCCACAGCTTAGCTGTCGAACTCAAGACCGAGTTGTAGAAATGGCCCGTTCTCATGTGACAAATGGATTCTAGATCACTAGTAGGATAGTTCAAAATAATAAATGTCATACTAATAGACAGTCTCCCAGTGTTATTTTACATCATTTTAAGTATTTAAAACAGATACAAGTGTAATTAATATATGATTTATGGTGGACATTTGAATATATATTCTCAAAACTTAGGATTTGGAGATGTCTGACTAAATCAACTGGACGATCAATATCTGGACTAGATATTTCATACACATTTGAATAAAAAAATATTACACAATGTCAGTGGAGACTTTGAAATTACGGTTTGGAGGGATACCCTTTATCAACTTTCTAACTACCTTCATCACCTTGCACCGCAGTGGGAGGGATGGATTCATACGACTGTCACTCCTGGACACACTTACCCCCAGATTCCTACCCACCCCTAATACCCTTTTCCTTCCCAGAACTTCCTCTCCTAAAAAGACACTCCTCACAGCATCCCCAAAGATGAAATAGGCCCTGCGGGGAATTATTTTCCCCAGGGCCTCCTATGTGGAGCTAATGTAAAAAAAAAACAATGTTTTCACTCATACCGTCATACCGGGCAGTCTTCTCACCCACATTACTGTTTTTGCCCATGTACATCTCAAAATCATAGACAAGCCCACCTACCTGGCTACTGGCCACTGGCCACACTGTGACTGGCTACCGCTCGGGAGAAGGCTTTGATGCCCCACTCGTGTGGCTTATTTTTTTATGTATTGCTTCAAATTACTTCTACCTTTGAACAGTATCATGAGCTCGTCTACAGAATTGAACTCCTCAAGTTCCACCTTGACCTTATTTTCATGCGGGGCATTTGACAACGGCCTTATTTTAAATAGTTTGTCGTAACCCTGGCATCCTCTCGGAATCAACGTGTTATTGTTGTTTAAATGAAAACACAACCACAACTTAGTGAAACGATTTCTAGGCATGACATCTGCGATAAGAGATAGCCTTTTATCGTTTACCCAGTAAAGGTGGAATGCCGGATACTTGAGGATACCCATCATGATGTGCATTCCTAGAAATCAGTTCATTTCGTTGACTGAGGTGTTTACGCTAATGCTATTTTTTGTACAGAATACAAATTTGTCTACTCAACAATATTTTTTATAGTGTTTTCATCTATGAAACATAAAAAATATTGTAGACAGACATATTCAGTGGTGGGTTTGAAAAGGTCACATCACAGTGAGAGTCAACATGCTCGTAATCTTTCTTGATCCACCGTAGATCAGCTCTCCGTCCATGGGAAGTTGAGGCTTTACCGGGCTGTCCTAGGCGTACAGTGTACAGTGCAGGACTCTGACTCCCCCCCCTGTGGCTGCTGTCTCTGTTCCAAACTCTATAAATGAAAAAATATTACTTCATAGTTTCATTTAAAACCCAGACATGTTCATCGTTTTATAATAACATCAAACGCAATAATCGCTAGCAATAAGAAATATGTAATGATAAAAGTACTTGATGGATTTCTACCAATGGATCCATTCCAAGAGGCTTGGCTTGGCTCAATGCATCACTCTGCAGGATTCTGGAAAACTTCTAAATATTCCACTGGCCAGCCCTCTTCGTCTTCTCCTCCGTCTGACTCCTAGCCTCCTTCCAGTGTCATGGTGATCTAATCATGTAATAAATTTCTGATGTAATATAAAAATAAGTTAGATGTAATATATAAATAAGAAGTATTTAAAATAAATAAATATAGATATATTGAAATAATCAAAATAATATCAAGTAAAACAAACACCAACGACCAATGTGCCAGCTCGGGAACATGAATGTTTTTTCCAAAAACAAAATTAAAATCAATGTTTTTGAATGGAAATCATATTTATCTATTATATTAGACATGTAAAATAAAGTAATTATTATTTTCAACTTTATTTTTTACCTATGGTGAAATCGGTGAAATCCATGTGACATCCGAGATCTGTCAGCTGTCAAGCGTCAAACAAGCGTTTCGAATTCGAAGACAGTAATATTTTGTGTTGCCAGTACGCGTTTGTTATCTTTCTCAAGCTATACGCAAAATACGGGGCTATTTGTTTCATACATACAAATGGATTGAAAAACTATTATACAGTGTAAAACATTTTATGTAAATTACTAAAATTCACAATTTTGGAAACTAAATGTAAACTACTAAGTGTTTTTTTGAAATGAAAACTTCGTCAGCACGGCAAGCTTCACAAGCCTACTTACAATTAATGCAAAAAAAAAGTTTATATTCCTTTCTCAATAAATGAATTCAAAACTTACCCCAACATTAATATAATTATACACAACAAAAAATGTAAGAAAAAAGTCTGTAATAATTCATGTACCATATTAAACCATACAACTAAAATAAAGTACCTCGGTGTAATAGAGAACTCCAGTCCACTTTTTTTAATGAATAATGACCTTCTGACTTAAATAACTTCATATATTTTTTTAGAGTTTGTTTTAATAGTTAAAATAATTTTCAAAGTTTTAATTTTTCAAGATCCCCTGAAAAACACCGCACTTATAGTAAATTGTGTGACGTTATCACTCCTGAAAAGTTTTTCAACAGGTGTTCATTTTGTATGACGGTTATACTGAAGAAAGTATGGTACTATTCGATAAGTTAGAACATTATGTATTTTGTAAGGACTCGTAAGGAACACTATAGGATTAATTCTAAGTTTATTATAATTAAGCGCACTTGAAGTGAAATATCACAAAACTGCGCTATATAAATACTACGTTATTATTATTATTATTTAGGTGGAATTATTTATTTATTATATTACTAGCTTTTTCCTGCGGCTTTGCGCGCATGGTGTAAGGGGGGGTTCCCACTTCGCCTCTTCCATCTCCCCTCCCTCTCACCGCCCTCCCTCCCCCTCCCCCCCCCCCCCCCTCCTCCCCCCACCAACCACTAATTCATTATGGAATCATTGGATGGAGAAGTGCATAGGAGAAAATTGTAAGTCCTGTAAAAGTGGTACAAAAATTATTTCTTTAAGTAATTTTGAAAAGACAACCTACATTCCCTTCAGCATAATTTTTTTCAAAGTGTAAGACCTCCATAAAAAAGATTCAATATTACAAATAATATTCAAAGGAAATTTAATAGATTTTTTTAACTTATCTCATCATTAAGGCATAAATTTAACATCCAAATTCCTCTATTTTCAACACAACAAATGCACAATAATTATATTTACAAAGACATAAAAGGTCAAATTATTCTTTTAAAAAAATAACAACCATAACATCACCAATCAAAATGTTATAACTTCATTTCATGCCATATTAAAATTACGTCACAATATCCTAGTACGTAAGATTATATTTATTGTACACTCTTTGTAAAATTATGTAATAATAATGAAATAATTATGAAATAACTCCTACGCCAAGCGCAAGAGCTAGCAATCTTAATTGGCGTAGACATTTGTTAAAATATGTATTTCACTCAGTGGCGTAGCGTGGGTTAGGAAAATTTTGCCCCCCCCCCCTCCCCTCCACAACTTCTACAGGTACTTCATCCTCAGATTTGGGGGGGGGGGGGGTTGGGTAGATATTTTCTATTTTTTTATGCCGATTATTATTCCATGTGCCGAGTACTCTTTCAATAAAATCATGCTTATAAATTCTACTACAAATTTATATATAGCTGCTCGCAGAAATTGAGAGTGGTATGCCTGTAATAGAATTTGCATCTTCATCACGCATACGTATGGAATGCAACTCAAATGCAAAGCTTCACTAGGTACACGATGTATCGGCAACTTATTGTTATGTTGATAACACAAAACTGGTTTAAATTAAACCAAATATGCGGTGTATCAAAACTACACTCAGAACAAAAAGATGATTTTTCTTTGATTCTAGCGGCACTTACATTCTGAACTGGTTTTAATTCAATCTGTATGCGGTGAATTGCAACTACACTCAAAACATGAAAAGGGTTTTTATTTGATTCTACCGGCACTTACATTCAGAACACGAAACTGGTTTTAATTAAATCTGTAGATGGTGAATCAAAACTACACTCTTAACATCGGGGCGTAGGAAAATTATATAAAATAAAATTATATTCGAGCCGGATTTTTTAAAAATCACATTTGACGAGTATTCTTTCAACGAAAATCATGTTTATAAATTCTACTCCAGAGTTGATTTATTGATACTGCGTTAGAGTCCCCAAATAATAGTTACACACGCAACAAACAATTTCTCAGAATTTTACAGCATTATGTAACTCAAATGTAAAACTTCACTGGATGCACGATGAATCTGCAACCCGTTATTTAATTTATAGTTACATTCTGAACCCAAAACCAGTTTGAATGCGGTGATTTAAATCTACACTCAGAACATGAAAATGGTTTTACTTTGATTCTGGCATTAAATAAATAGTCTGCAAATAGAATTTTATAACTGCACATCGAATAACAGAATGCTTTCTTTCGAAATGTGTCAGCAGATGAATCCAACTGGAGTTTTACATTCTGTACTGGTTTAAATTAAATCTGTACCTGGCGAATTTAAACTAAACTCAGAAGATGAAAATGGTTTTACTTTAATTCTTGCAGCACATACATAGTCTGCAAATAGAATATTACAACTGAACTTCAAATAAGAGGATGTTTTCCTTTGAAATGTGTCAACATACAGATGAATCCACAACTGGAAATTTACGTTCTCAACACAAAATGGGTTTGAATTAAGTCTGTATGCGGCGAATTAAAAGTATACTCAGAACATGATAATGGTTTTTCTCTGATTCTGGCAGCAGGTACAGGATACAGAGTCTGCAACTAGAATTTTATAACTGAATTTCGAATAAGATAATATTTTGCTTTGAATCGTGTCAGCAGATGAATCCTCAAATGGAATTTTACATTCTGAAAACTGGTTTAACCCTTCGAATAATAAGAAAAAATATCTATAAACTTTTGCCTGTCAATGTTTGTGTACGAAATTTCCGGTGCTTCCCATGTATTTTAAATGTTCCTTTTTATTGTTTTTTTTATCCTTTTGCAAAATTGAAAACAAAATTGTTCTTAAATCTAGATATAGTAATTTTTCCTGATCTGCTTATTAGAACATTATTGTTTTAAAATATTAAAATTTTAATATTGAAAATGTGGATTGGCTCAAAAATACACGCCTGCGAATATTCGAATTAAAGTACCTAATAGAATAAACTTAAAATTTTAAATATAGATTCCTTTTTTTTTAAATGTAATAAAACTGTATCTTAACTATTTATCGCAACCACAAATTTATTTTAATTAGATATGTGGGAAATAATTTCACAAATTTATTTTAAAATTAAATGTGTGGGACAATTTGTGTCTCCTGTGGTTAGACGGGTTAAATTAAATCTATATTTGGCGAATTAAAACTACACTCAGAATATGAAAATGGTTTCTCTTTGATATTGGCAGCACATACATAGTCTGCAACTAGAATTTTATAACTGCACTTCGAATAAAATAACGGTCTCTTTCGAAATGTATCAGCAGATGAATACACAAATGAAAATAATTCGTTAATAAATTCTGAAGATAATTCTGGTTTTAATTAAGAATGAATCTGTTTGCGAGTTATCAGCTTTAATTAATATTACTCTCATAATATGCGTACGGTTTTCCTGTGAATTGATAGTTTCCGCTTATATCCCGAAAACTTTCTCATAATAAGTAAAAGCTCATAAAATTATCTACAACTTTTATTCCTTACGTAATTTTCGAAATCCTAGCTGTTTTTGAGTTACACGCTCCACAAATGTAGATATTTTCGAAAAAATCATTTTTCTTCACATTTTTCATAAAAAATTCCTTCATATCGTCTAAAATATCCATCAAAGAAAGAAATTTATTTAAAAGAAGTCTAGAGAATTTAATTGTCTTTTAGAATATATATATATATATATATATATATATATATATATATATATATATATATATATATACATATGCAAATTAATCTTCAACCAGTAAATATTTACAGCAATTTTAAGTTTTTCAGTAAAATAATTTTTTATTACTCCAAAATTTTCAATATATTTTATTATATAATAAATTTATTACTATTCAAAAAAATAATGGCTATCATTTAAAAAACAAGCTGTTTTCATATTATTACTGACACACTACTTTTGTTTGTAACAGAATTTGGGACTTATAATAATAATAATATGAACATTTATTCATCAGTAGATTTTTTTTCAATGTACATTTTTTTCTTTTATTATTGATTCTGTTGTTGAAAAGGTCACTGCTCAGCTATAATTCAGGATTTCTCGAGGTGATGGGTTGAGGGATTCTGGCTGGAGAGGTCAAAAGACCTTCTTATAGGGATGGACGATATACATCGTTGTATTGTAAACACTCTCAGCCTTACTAAAAAAAAACCACAGCTCGACCGATTAACTGTGTTATTGCAATAACGTTTCTTACGTGGTCACGCTGTTAAAACGCATTGAAGATATGACAACGTTGTATATGGTTTTAATTTACTAGGAAACAATGTTGTTTTAATTTTTCTCCGCAAGGGGCATTATTGGCGCGCCTATGCATTAGTTCGTCGGCCCGAGACATGACAAAACAGCTCGGTGTGTTTTATGGCGGGATATCGAAAATTTTGTGATTTTACTTAATAATTTCTATTGTAGTGACGAATTTACACTTCTGTTCACATAATTGATATATTTACCATGTTATTTGTGTGGTTTACATCAGTTTACTCAAATTATTGTACAAACGCCGTACTTTCAAAGTTGAACTGTGAGAATATTGTTTTTTATAGGTTACTTAAAAGATAAAATTTTCATTTTAAGATCTTTATTTTAAGAGAATTTCTTAAAAGTGATAATTTTTTATAATATTAAAATCTAATACATGTGTTCGTAAACGTATCAAAAAAATTAACGTCTTTAGAGATGCAAGAAATCTGTTTTAAATTTCGGTATTATTTCTAAGTTATTTTTTTGGCAATAAAAAAAACTTTGAAATTTTTTATTATTTTTTTATTGTATACACGATGAAAAAGTGAGGTGATAGTTTCCTTCCAAATTTATTACACATAAGGACTGTGTTTTTTAAATTTTGATTTTATTTAAATTTCTCTACATTTTGGTCAAAAATGTTGTGGGAGGAAATTTGTTCCATTTTTTTCCGAGTTTGAATCTTAAAATACGGCAGTTTTTGAAAGCTAAAGTGTATTTCAAATACTCAAATCTAAAAGGTAATTTTATCTAGTTTTCATAAATGGTATTTGTTTTTACGACACCTTCAAAAATAAGAAATATATAGAACATTCAAAATACTATGGAAAAATTACAAATATCGTTCGGACATCAATGGTTAAAACAGAGATAAACTACCCTCTCAGGCCGTGGAAACCATGTGTATTTCTTTCAAAGAACAAATTTTTAATTAGTAATGTTTTCACATCCGCGGCCGTTTGTCAATTGAATAAAATTTTCACTGGGTTTTTTAGTAAGGCTGTCGATGTATAGTAACGATTCATCGTATTGAACCGATGTATTGTTAATACTTCAAAATCGAATATATATCGATGTGTTTTATTCGCAAATAATACACTATGAGATGAGACTACACATATAAAACTTTTATTTTTTCTTTTATCAAACTTAATTTAGAGAAATCTATTTTCAATTAAATATTTTTTATTTTTTTATTTATTTATTAGAGATAATATATTACAAAATTATTACATAAAATTTATAATACATTACTCCCAATGAGTTTAATAAAACTCATTTCGGGAAGGACAACATTATACATCTAAAGGAAAATTATTTTTACATAAGAACATGGAAATCAATGAACAATACATAGATTTTTAAATGGACTAGACACACTTGATACAGGTAATTGAAGAATATACAAGAGTTACAAAGGAAGACAGATAAATTCGTCACTGGTTAATAAAGTTGCTGAGAAAATATCCTTTTAGAGCCTTTGCCAATATTTTTTTGTTTGATTCTGGTAGTTTTAGGACATTAGGTAATGCGTTGTATTGCGTATGTGCGATGTATTGTAAGGAGTTAATTCCAAATTTAGTTGTGTGTGTAGATGACGATAGGTGTATTTGATTTTGTGATCGTGTTTTGTGCTGGTGTATATCGGAATTAAAGGCTGGTTAAAGGCTGGTTATTAAGATTAAAATATAAATAATAATTACAAAAAATTACGGTACCTAGAGTAGGTACCTTATTAAAGTTACTTACATGGTGATATTCAAATCATCTTATTAATTTATTCATATTATTATTAAATAAAAAGACGTTGTGAACCCGTAGTCCCGTACTAAAGTTCAAAATTTCAAGAACTACATTCCTGAATTCGGGATTTCACTCACGCGACCCATGCAAACAATAAACAAATCATATCCACTCAAAAGTAGATCATTTGGCGACCGCTAAAATACAATAGCGCCGTTTACACGCACACTTCGGAGCGACCGAGTCCCGCGCCACTTCAGGCCGCCGCGCAGAAAAGTCTCACAGTGAACTGCGCTGTAAACCTATCGGTCTTTACTTTTCTGCACGGCGGCCTGAAGTGGCGCGGGACTCGGTCGCTCCGAAGTGTGCGTGTAAACGGCGCTAATGTCTTGTTCGATATGGTTTTTTGAGAAAACCGTGGAGGTATAAACGACCCAAAAAACCACGCATCTGGTAACACTGAATGGCAGATAAATTAATTCTTAAATAAAATCAGTCAGCAAATAGCCATTAACAAACAAAAAAGTCAAAGACATCTCGCGCGGCACCCGCTCCAACCCTTACGTGTGAACGCTCAACGGGCCAAACGCTGATACGAAGCGAGTGACTGGAGCGTCGCCTGCGAGTCGATCGCGTTTACACGTACGTTTCCGCCAACGATTCGGAGCGAAGTGTGCTGAGACTCGCAGGCCAAACTCTGCGTGTAAACCCCGCTAATGGCGGAATAAAATATAGGATGGCTCGATGACTTTTGTGTGAGAAATTGAGGCGTTTTTTTATTCAAGATTAACTGCTTTTAATATCGAAAAACATTGGTAAAATGTCCACATTTCACCGGTACTGTTATTGTATTTTAACAAAGTGCAATATAAAAACAATAAATCATCTTTTTCATTGCAAAAACAAGTGACATCGTAACAATGACGTTATATAAAATATAAATAGACTTGCCATAGTCTCACAAACTCAAGATATAATGTGGCAATTAATCAAAACTATTTTGTTTTCAGCGATTTTTAATAATTTCTAAATTCAAAAGTTATTCGTGTATGATAAAGATAGATGCTTAAAAGAATATGTGCATATGAATGAAACAAAAGATAGAACGCGGGCGGCATTTTCGTATTCAAAATTTCCGTCGAATACTATCTCAAGGCCGACTAAAGTAGGAGGCCTGGGCACCAGTCGAATTTTGAGGTGTCAAATAGCTATAATGAACAACGATAGTTTGCAAATGGCGTTGATTGTTATTGTATTTGTTGTTTCTGCTGATTTGTATGTTGTTTTACCGCAGGCAAGTAACTAAAGAATCATTAGATTATTATTATAAAAAGTAAATTTTATTTAGCGACGGCATCGACTTTGTAATTTGGCTGTTGCGCATCCAGAACTGTACTTTAGTAGGCTTTGAGTTCTCTAATGACGCATAAAATCTTTGGGCGGAAAGCAATTGTATTATTTTTATAATCGATAATAATAAGTAATTTGCATGTATTTAAAAATGAAATGTTATCCTTCGCTATTACGACTGTTTACCGTGTAATGGAAACATTTTCTCATCACACAGGAGGGAATTTTGGCGCTTTTTAATGCAATTTACTTACTAGTAGGACACGACCTTACTCGACGCGTAGCAGTTTAGTACTAAAGTACTAGAAATCGAGTACTCTACAATAGAGAACTCCAGTCCAATTTTTATTTTTTTTTTATAAATAATGACCTTCCAACTTAAATAACTGCATTTTTATTTCTATTTTTAGAGTTAGTTTTAATAGTTAAAATAATTGTAAAAGTTTTAATTTTTCAAGACCCCCGAAAACCACCGGAAATATGGTAAATCGTGTGACGTCATCACTCCTGAAAAATTTGTATAGGACCGGGCAATCAGCTGATCAACTGCCGCCATTTTGAATACCGTTGTTCGAAGTATTCTCCCTAGAAGAAGCATTACTATTTTTTTGTGCAGTAGTTTTTCAATATTTTAAATAATATCGATAAACTAATAGAGATACCTCAATGTTTGATACTGAATTATTTAGGCTTAAATATTGTTTCAATAAACACAATAACTAAATCTCTATAAACAGTACGAAATAAAGAATAACATGAAATGTTGTTAATACTGATGGCTTGTGCCATACCTACATTTCAATTGATTTCAATACAATGTGATACAATAACTGGTGACGCGTGACGTCAGCACTAACCATTCAATCGTACCAACTTAACAGTGTATTTTAACGAGACGTTAAAAAATGCACTTTTTAATAATTTTTTAAGAACTCTACGTTGAATATTATGAAATAAAACTTATATATTCAGAATCAGCTTTCATCGGTCTGTATGAACATATTTTTCACTGGAGTTCCTTATTGTCTTGTTGTTGGCTTCCCATTTTGAGATTTCTACCCCGCGTCTAAAGTATGTAACGTCTTTGCATCGTAAGCCTCGAATTTTGTGTTCAGGCGTGACTGTACATTGTTTTATGTATAACACATTCAGAAACACTGGTATTTATAAGACACTGATCATGACGATTGTGTAATAACTTGTATAAAAAGCCCCTAATACTAAAAACAATTTGAAAATACATAAACCAAATGTCAAATATGACACGACCTAATTTTATTACCGATCCGATAGACAGTTCAGACGTGTGCGGCCGGCCTAAGCGGGCGCAGCCTGGGGGCAATGTTACTTTGTGAGAAATGAATCTTTACTTTGCGGTGAGGCACACCAGCTTATGACCACGTTACACCACTGTACAGCGGCACACACTTTTCTATGGTCACCTCCATGGTTATTTCAAAAAACCATGTCGAACAATATCAAAAACTACTCTATAATTACGGTCGTCACCCTCACAGAAACAGATAGAGCAATGAAGCGCGTAGGCGACTTAATCAGTATAGCCGTTTGTTGTGCAAAATCCCCTTACACATAAATATACTAACCCCTAGATCGATATCTTCGAGCCTTTTCCTCCTAAGCGGTTTCGTCATCAACTTAACCACGCCCATCGATAGCGCTAATAGACTAAAGATAGAGGAACTTTATTCATCTACCATAGACAATATAATTGCACTCGACCTACTGCAACCTATTAGCCCAGGGGTGGGGAACCTGGTTTAAAAAAATTACACAGAACGGGATGGTTTTTTCACGGTGTTTTAGATGCATTTTTATGACGTTATTACACAATCGTTACTAGCAAGTAGTTTAGATACACGTAAAAACGTGATAAAACCTACCATTTTACTATTATTTTAATTTGTAATTGTGAAACGATAATGAAATTCCATCGGAACTTTTAATTTTCTTGTACGGGACGGTCCCGATATTTCAGGATTGATTGCAACTCTTTCGGAGGGGAATCTCTGGCAGTCTGTCTTAAACATTATTTTCTAGACATCGATGCGGAAGTAGTGGATAGTAAATCAATAAAATCCTATTAATGATAACTACGAAGAAAAGAAAAGTTGAAGCTGAGTGAAACGTGAAATCATTTGAAACTAAATTAAGGCTGTGGAAAGTGCAACTCGAAATGAATAACACGACGCATTTTCCAACACTGCAAGGACAAAAGCCTTCTACATGGTTTGAATACGCTGGTGAGTGTGCTAAATTAAGTGAGGAATTTAATGAACGATTTAAGTTCGTGGAAAGAGAATAAACGGATTTGAACATATTTGCTACACCGTTCAACGTCGAACCATCGAATGCGCCTGATAATCTGCAGCATGAAATTATTCAATTAGAAAACAATGATGAACTTAAAGCTAAATATAACAATCTACCCAAATAAAGTCAGGAATCACCGGTTATATTAAGACAAACACGTCCCTTAACATTTTGTATATAATACAAACATTAATGCCATAACAATTGCCACACTTCTGGCATAAAAAAATCATAACATGTAATTTATTGTATTTAGTTAAATAAATATAAAATTATATTGCCGACAATAAATATGCTACAAAATGTGGAAAAACCGTTCACGTAATCAGAGTACAATTTAATTTAAGCTGGTTTACTAGTGGACTCCTATGCAGATTCACTCTAAAGGCAAAACCAATATTTTGCAAATTCCTGTTGCGGATTCATCTGCTAACTCTAACGCATTTCGAAGATAAAACCATTCTGGTATTCTAGGTGTAGTAATAATTAAAGCTGCGGACTCGCAATCCTTTGACGTAAAAACCAGTTTTGTGTTCAAAATGCAATAAAAAAATCCATCTTTGGTTTCGTCTGCTTACGCATTTCGTAGAAACCCGTTCTCGTTTTTGAAGTGCATTTATAAATTTCTAGTTACTTTTGCGCTGCCAGTATTAGAGAAAAGCCATTTTAATGTACTCAGTATAATGGCTACACTCGGTAGTTTTAAGTCTCCGCGTACACATTCACCCTATAACTGAAACCAGTTCTATGTTTAGAATGCAACGAAAATATTCTAGGTGGGATTTTATCTCGTTAACGCGTTTCGTAAGAAAACATTCTCGTTTGTGAAGTGCAGTTATAAATTCGTAGTTGCATATATGCTGCCAGTATTGGAGGAAAGCAATTTCAGGTTGTGAGAATACTTTTAATTCCCCGCGTACAGATTCAACCTGTAATTAAAACCAGTTCTGTGTTAAGAATGCAACGAAAACGCATCAGGTGTGATTTCATCTACTGACGCATATCTTATGTTGGAAGTGCATTTATTAAAATTCCAGTTGTGGTTTCATCTGCTGATGCATTTTGACGGAAACCATTCTCGTGTGCAAAGTGCAGTTATAAAATTCTTATTGCAGACTATGGGCGGCCAGAATTTTAGGGAAACCATTTGCATGTTCTGAGTGTAGCTATAGTTAAAGAGTGTTTGCTTTGATTCGAATGTGGCTCACCCCCCCCCCCCCCCCCCCCCCTCAGAGACGGAAATCTAAGTGCGGCCCGCGGGTTAAGTATAAGGTCTTCGCATTTCTATTTGTACATACGAGTCGAATTAAAATCAATAAAATAATGTTTTTAACAGTAACAACATATATATGAGCTCCACACAGGAGGCCCTGAGGAAAATAATTTCATGTCATCTTTGGGGATGCTGTGTGCAAGGTTTTTTAGGGAAAGGAAGGAGGGGAGAGTTCTGGGAAGGAAAGGGGTTTAAGGGGTGGGTAGGAATCTGGGGTTCAGTGTGTCCTGGTCATCAAACCTAAACACACCTCATCCCATGAACCCGGGCACCCCTGCTAAATCACCAAACGTAGCGAACCACTTGGGGTGACCTATGGCAGAGGTGTTGGTTATCCAATAAAGGTTTCCGGGGCGGCGGTACCCATTCCCGCCTCCCAAATTGAAAAATATGTTCTTAACGCTAGTAAATAATGATGGAAAAAGTCAGGGACTGATATACAAAATCGAATTAAAGTCGATAAAATGTAGGTTTTTTCAAAACCCATGTTCCATGTTCATACGCAGTGGTGGCTGGTCACTTTTTGGTGATTTAGGGTGCTAATATTAAAACATGGCATTATTGCTGTTGTTTTGAATTTTTTGAAATTTCGGTGTTCTGTATGAAGATTTTCAGGAAATTTCACTTTGGCAGTGCACTGCACACGGATTTACTGAAAATCTTTTTGAATTTGAATATCGGTGAATAAAGGTAATTTTTCCCGAAAACGGCGCTAAATATCAATTTTCCAAAGTGAATCTCATTTAACAAACTAGCATTACACAGGGAAAGTATTGAGAATAATAAACGGCACGTTCAGGAAAGAAAGAATTAAAAATTAATATTAAATTTAAAAAAACGCTATTTAATTTTTTTTTGTCTGAGAAAAACTAAAGGGGGTCTTTTGGCCATCTTTGATGTCAGTTGCCTCAATAATAAATGTGTACGTACTCGTATTTCGATTAAAATTACTTTGACGCGGATAATTCGATTATACGTTACCATTCTCATCACTAGTTTCTAACTAATACGTCTATGGATCAAAGAAAATCATATAGCCATAGACAACTTCAGTTTTACTTTGGCCGCGAAGAGCGAAGCTCGTTAGTTGAGTGGGTAGTGTTAGTGGCGGGTTTTTATTGAATATTTAAAATACCGTAAGTTATTGATGTAAAACAGTGCAATTTTACCCCGTTAATATTAAGTTTGTTCATCGTCACAACACCGTACATGGTAATTCTTTGACCCATCTTTTATTTCTTACTTTATCGAACTTTCAGAAAGTTTGTAGTATAATATCGACACTTCAAAAAAGACAACAATGATTCGATACATACCTACCTAGTTTGCAAATTCGTGTAAAATATATTAAGATTTTTTTCTTGTAGTTTCGTGCTATCTTAAATATTTGCTAGTTGTAACCATACTTAAAATGTGCTTAGTTTTTTTAGTATAACAGTCAAAACAGTTTTATACTGCTTTTTATAATTGACACTGAATATATAATAATATCAATATGTTTTGCATTCCAGGATGTGATGCTGTAACCTAAATAAATATTTACATGGGTGAAAGTTTGATTAGTGAATAAACTATAATATTGAATAATAAAAAAAGTGTTGATCGAGTGGTGAAGCAGCAAATTGTTTTGCATAAATTGGCTAAAGTAGGTACCGAACGGTATACATGAACATAATCATTCTTTTTTATGGTCGTTTGAACTTATAAGTATTGCCTAAACTTATTAATAATAATTATTGTTATCATTCAATTTTGTGTAAAGTTTTATATATTAATAATTAATGTGCGGGCTTGGGAATTTAAAATATGAACTTAAAGTAATAAAACATCCTATGTAAATCATCGCACTGTGTGATGAAAACTGTGTAAAACATTAGTAAAGATAAATAAAGTTGTACATAAATAGTCGCTTCAAGTATGGAGAAAAGGGTTGAAGGACCAAACCAGGACTCCGTAATCGAAGGGTTGGTGAAGTTCAGGGATGGAAAAAAGGTAAGTTTATTATTCTATTTTAATTATTGCAGACATCATCATAATTATGTCAAAGTAATGTTTGGGAAAACCCTGAGGGGGCACTTAGTTTCAGATCTAGTCAATAAGTTTCATAATAATATTATTGTATCACGTCTTACGAATTATTTTTGTATGGTATTCCGCATTAACGCACCACTCGTACTCAGTTCAAAGAAAGTTTTTATTTATTGCAAAAAGCCGCAACATGTTTGTAGGTAGATACTGTATGTATTTTGTTATTTGAATACCGCACTAGAGTCCCAACCGTCTGAAGTAAGTGAAACCATGGCATCCCCTATTGGGGTATGTTGTGAGGCTGATAGTGGTGAGGAGATGAAGAAGAGGAAGGCAAGTGGCAAGTGGGTACCTGGCTATTCAGATCTGGTAATCCCTGCACTTTAAGACACAGGTTATGAAAAGTAGGTACCTACCTACCTACAATTCGTTTCAACAATTTACAAGAAGTAAAGTATTTACATTACATGCACCAAATAGATTGTTAGGTTCGTAATTTGGGTAATTTATGTATTCTTATATTAAAACGAAACTTTCGCAAACCTACTTAAATACATATAAAAAAAATCCCAAATGGCGGTGTATAAGGTGTTTTGTTCGTAGATCAGTGTTTTTCAAACTGTTCCCGCATCTGAAAAAGAAAGGTTTTGTTATCAAAGTATCTGCACGTGTTGGTACCACTCACTAACTAGATTGATAACTTCCGGGCCTTTTGTATGGAGAAGATTTCGACATAGATATACCATAAACGCATTTTCTACGAACCTTGATGGTTAGGTACCTAGATGAATATATTCCACACTTTTTAAAATATTTATTTTTTAAAAATGGTTCGGAAATTTGTTATTAACTATATAATGTTAGTACCCAATCATTTCAACCAAAGAATATTGTTTTCTGTTCACTGAGAAAAAAAATTATCATTACAATAATTAATTAGATTATTTTTATTTAATACCTGCGCGATACGTGCAACGAAAATTCCCATATACATATTAAGTATAATAACAATATTCGCTAACAGTAAAGACCTACATACATTGCCCTAAAATTCTCCTAAAATAAAATTATAAGTACGTCCAGAAATGTGAGACAAAATGTTACCCTTTTCTGTGACAATTTTAGAACAAACTGCATAATTTTGGTAATAGATTTGGGAATGTAATCGACAAAACATAGTGAATGTGTATAGTTTTTTTCTATATTTCTCTATTGTTTTTAAATATTTTACACTGGTTACATACTTAATCTTATGTTTTTATTTTAAACGAGTGTGTTTTATGATTAATTTAAGATGCGTTAATGCTTCGTAACTTATTTTATACATCAATGCTGTGTAATTCTCTAACATTGTTACTACAATAAATAGTACACGCAACGGATTTTTTCATCTTTTCATGCGGTGTTTACCAATGCAATAGAGCGATTCATGAGGAAGGTTTTTAGGTATATAATTTGTCAAGGTTTTGTGTAAATTGGTTGAAATATATAAGTTGGCAAGCGGACGGTGTGGATTTGATATGTATGCAAATTAACAAATGGCGTTGGTTATAAAGGATGGGTAATGGCGTTGTCAGTATATGGCGTTGTGTTTCGTTAGCCACAGCAGCTTGCGGCTAGGTCTGCTAGTTTCATATAAAAGCCTTCTAGGGCGTAATTAAATGAAGACAATATTAGCGAAACTCAATCGAAAATCTGGAGACAGAAAAAGATATTGGCTCCGCTGGGACACTAACCCAGGACCCTTTGCTTACATAGCTCCAATATCTTTTTCTGATTTTTCTGTCTCCAGATTTTCGATTGAGTTTCGCTAATATTGTCTTCATTTAATTAAATATTATAATTGGAGATTTTACTCAAAAAGTTTAAAAAATTAAAATAAATAAATTATTATTAATATTTAAATGCTCCATAGCGAGGAAAAAAACCTAGTTTGAGAAGCGCTTGTGTAGAAATATCTGAAATTGAATACCTAAGAATACCCTCTGAAAAAGGAAAAATATTTAATAAACCAATGCCTAGACATTGTTTATGTAAATTTTGAGTCGTTTGTTATGTAGGTAACGTTGTCATCGTCGTGCTGAGATTTGAATTTATAGGCAGTAAATTTATACGTTCACGGTAAATGCAAGTAATCCCGTGTAAAGGTTGAAATAATGACGCCAACATTAGATTGCAAAAAATGCAACTCCGCAGGCCTCAGCATCCCAGATGACATAGGCCCTGAGGGAAATTATTTTCCTCAGGGCCTCCTGTGTGGAGTTAATGTAAAAAAAAAAAAAAAAAAAAAGGCCTTCGTCTGGCGAACAAACCAAACACAGGCGCTGATAATATTATCACGTGATTGCACCTATAATATTCCACATACGTAACGTATTAATTGTACTAACTTGCCATTGCATTGGCGTACTGGCGCGGCGTGCATATCGCATGGAGGCAAGTGCCTGGCCAGTACATCGGATGCCAAAATAGGCATGAAACAAATTCAAAATGAAGTGAAAGACAAAACAAATTACAAACTGTTTTATTACCGCGATCTAGTTAAAAAGTAAGTTTTCAATTTGGGAGGTGGGAATGAGTACCGCCACCCCGGGTACCATTTTTTGGATAACCAACAACTCTGCCATAGGTCATCCCAAGTGGTTCGATACGTTTAGCAGAGGTAGGTGCCCGGGTTCATGGGGCGTAGTTTGTCTAGGTCTTGGCAGCGGATGACCTGGACACACTGAAACCTAGATTCCCATCCACCTTTTTCTTTCCAGAACTTCCTTAGAAAGACCCTCCGCACAGCATCCCTAAAAACACTATAAATATTGTGCTTCGGCCAAACGAAAAGCTCAAAGATTCCTTAGCCTTGAGATTCGCTTTCAGCCGGCACTTTTTTTGCCATGTATCTCTCACTGCATTAGAAGCTGATGTTTCGTATGTGTTTATTTTACACTGTATTATTTCCAAAGAAGGTACCCACCTACTGAATTAACACGTAAAAAAATATCATTCGTTGTGAACGCTTATTAACAGGTTTGCCCCGGGGTTCACTAGTTGTTACTACTTTACTTGTGGCTAATAATATCATTCACACTTATAGCGTATCTTATAACATTATGTACTTACATTTATCCTTACAGTGGTAGTGTAAGTAATTCCATTATACATTACACTAAATCACGAGTTTCACCGGAACGCCATATTTTTGCGAACCCTTTCGTACGTACGTAGGTTGATAGATACTACTCTTTCGTTACTCGTGTTAGGTGTTATCAGTTGACTTTACATAACAGAGGCCATTAGTAAATATGTGTAATGCATTCAATTGCACGATCTTTTCAGGATTAGAATCTTACCATTATCACCGTATTTTATTAATTTTCCTTGAAAGATAAGAATTTAGATGTATATTTGAAGGGTATAAAATCAAAGCCGCCGCACTATCCACGCTATGTTCATTTTGACCTAATGAATGATTAGTAAACTATATCTTACTCTCTACACCTACACCATACAGCATACAACCCTGAGGATCAAACCAAAGCAAAAACGCATCTAAGCCATTCAAAAAACTTCTTATAGATCGTTGGTCAAACGCAAAACCGCCTCTCCTTTACTTTTGGTGAGGTTCAAAAACGCCACTCTCGAAATGCACCAATCACGAAAGTACTTCGCAAATCCAATACGGCCGCCGTGCTAGTTGAAATGCAAAACTGCCACTAACAAATTTTCAAAAACGTCACCATCAAATGTACAGGTTCAAAAACGCCACTAAGATGAGTTGAACTGCAAAACCTCCACTATTCAAAATACTTTATTGTTTTTAGAGCAAAAACAAATCTAAAAATTATTGATTTGAAAATGCGAATCTAAAAAACATGCAAAAGCTTGCAATAAAAAAAAAATCACTAAAAAAGTTTAAGGGAAATATGGAAATCTTTTTTTTATGCTGAAAATTTTGGATTTGTGGTGGTTAGTGGCTGTTTTGCATTTATGTTGCTGTGGCTGTTTGCATTTGTAGGAAGCAGGTACAACCATTGCCTAATTATTTTATGATAAAAAGAACTTGTATTTCCAAACTAAATTGTTAGGTTGGTACCGTTGACTTGCAACCTATCCATACTAAAATTGGCTCTGAGTTAACCATTGTTCATAATAAAATATTTTTAGGATGGCACTCGGACATTTCTGGAAAATACAAAGTTTTAATTAGTGAATTGTCTTTTTCAGTGGAAATCCCGATGGTGTGTTATCAAAAAGCTGTCTCCTGTCGCAGGTAAATAAATTTTACATTTTGTGATATTTAAAGAAGTATTTTTATGTCGTGTCTTGTCCTCAAGATCAATACGTAGGTGGGTACATCGTACATCAATGTTTTTAATTGTTTTTATGTCGAAGTCCTCGAAAAATCCATAAAACCTTATAATAAGGAAGCGTAAGACTAAATTGAAAATATTTTTCATATTTCGATTATGACCATGCTTCGATTATGACCATCACTACTTTCAAGGTAATATTTAATATGATACCTACTAATTACGAAATCTGCTCATTAATAAAATGGCAACAATTTTTCCGTTAGCAACAACAACAGCGTGTAGTTAGTAATTAAAATAATAATTTCATTTTGTTATCGCTTTAGTTAATAACATTTTAAGTAGATAGAATGCTGTGGAAATACCCGTTAAGTACAATGCACACGAGCGTGGGCAACAGTATTTTAAAATATTTGGTCAGACATATTTCAATTGTGTTTTTCATTACTGCGAAATCTGACCACAACATACAAAATAACAAAGGGAAAATTTACCAATTTATAATCTCAAAAGACTATCTGAAGACTAAACGTCCCGAAACTCAAACCAAGCTGAACATTGATAATACATTAAGATTTTATTCTTATCTATCTCAAGTCCCCGGCGTTGCTCGGGCCTCCGGGAAATCTAATATGGATGTTTTGAAGGTCAAGTGTGCAAAATTTCACCAATATCGGAATAAAACTGTACATTTTAATAAACATCAAATCCACGGGGCCCGTCGTCACAAAAAAAATGGATTGTAGGGTCCAAGGTGGCAGAAGTAGGTAGGTACCAAAATGGTATAGTGCCTTTTGCCTTTGAAATTTCTATTTTCCGATTTGGCATTGGTACCAATTATAAATGCATAAATTTTGACAGACGATTACCATTTGAACTAAGCCAATGTCAACCATTTCCCAAAAATAATTTAGTATCAACTTCACCCAAATTTCGTAACGTTTGTCGGCAAATTGTATTTATTTTTGTACAATGTTTTGTTTTTGTCAAGATTTTCCCTGCAATTCCCTAGGTTTTGAGCACCAGTGCATTTGGTATTACGGTTGTTTTTTTCTTTGACTCCCCCCTTCTGATGGCCATGAAAACTGAACCTTCCCCTCCCCCCATCCATCTGTATATAGTATGTACCTTTTGGTTAGCATATTCAAGTTAAAGTTTTATTTGGAAAGTTTCCGCTATTTTATAAAAAAACATCTACTAATAATATGGATATATAATTATATAAAAGCCAATAAAAATATGTGTACCTACGTTGTCTATGTGGCCTATAGTAGCTTCGTTGGTGGTGTGAGTATTTTTGCCGATTTCACAGCAGTCCCGATAATGTAGGTGAAGGTATAAATCATTTCCATTGTTGCTGGCCACCACCATTCTAGCTCCAGTTAACTTTAGATTATAAATTCGCCAAGGACACGACACAAAGATGAAAAAAGTTTTTCGTTATCCCACGGAGTTTAAAATTTTAGGCGATTTTTTAGGTGGTGAAGGCTTTCAAGGGTGATTAAATAGAGTATTTTCATTTTGTTTCCTTAACTAGTGAACACAATCGGCGTCATCGTGGATGAAAGTTTTTCCCATGTTTCATTGACACTTTGGGATTAACATAGGTAATACATCGAACGTCCAGTTGATTAGTCAGGCATTTCCAAATACTAAGTTTTGAGATAATGAGGAAAGAAATATTCAAATGCTTCCTATAAATCAAATATTATTTACAATTGTCTTTGTTTCACAAATTGTATATGCTATAAAAAAACTGTAAGAAGAAGCGGAGCTAGTAGTCCACAATGGAGTCCCGGTACCTACCCTGGTGTATGGCAGTGAGGCATGGAACTGGCAGAGGAAGGATGAAAGTAAACTGAATGCTGTTGAAATGAGATCCCTGAGGCGTATATGTGGTAAAACCACGTATGATCGTGTGAGAAATGTGGATAGCCGCAAATAATGTATGGTTGATGTAAGCATAATGAGTAAGATCAATAAAGGGACCCTCAGATGGTTTGGGAATGTAGAGCGAATGAAAGAAGAAAATAGTGTGAGAAGAATATATGACGTAAATGTGAATGGAAGAAGTCGGGGACGCCCGAGGAAGACATGGCACGATCAAGTTCTTGAGTCGAGTTATGTCAAAAGTCAGAATAATAGAAGAGTATGTATGAATGTGAGTGATGCAAAGAGTGTGTGCCGAGTTGTTTGGCGGTCCGTCCTCTCCGCCTACCCCTGCGGGGAAACGGCGTGATGGTTAGTTAGTTAGTTAATACTGGGAGGCATAAGGGTCCGTTACATTTTGAAATATCCTACTAGTGATACAGAAAACATCAACATTTTGTTAAATTCACTACGAGTTGTTCCGCATAATAATTGATTTGGTGGTATTTTTGATTAATTGTACGGGAACGCTTTTACATGTAACTCCGTACTGAAATCAAATTTCGATTTTTCGGAGATGTCTGACTAATCAACTGGACAATCGATATTATGGTTATTCTTGGTATTATCGCCGTCCTAAGACTTTGTCAGAACCGACATTTTACATAATTCGACATTGTGATAGTTTCCATTCAAATTTTCAAAGGTGGATTCAAGTGGACATTTTATATCGAATTTCAGGTGTACTAAGAGGTTCTGTTGAGTCAGCCACATCATACATGAACACGTAATATACATTATCCGTCCACTGTAGTTTTGTCAATTCTCTATCGGCACGAATCGGTTTCTCTTGCGATTGGTGGTACACATCCTCTGCAAGGAATCTCGCCTGCTGGTGACTATCGACTACAGCAGAATAGAACCACGAGGCAGAGGCAGAGGCAGAGGCAGCGGCAGCCGCAGCCGCAGCCGCAGCCGCAGCTGGCCTCCCCCTGAGAGTTTTATAGTAACACATTACCAACACAGTTTACCCCAATTCCGTGAAGAGACTTGTGCAATTTTATTAAGTGGGGCATTTGCCGGGATTTCGGCGAATTTAAATTCCCCCACAAATAATATGCCATTAAATAACTTATAGCCTCAACTTATCACTGTGTCACCATTTATGAATATTAAACGTTCACAAAAAACATTTAAATTTTGCCTATTTACATCAATGGGAAGTAGAAACAGAACCAAAACAACATTTTTGTAGCTGTAACCGTTAAATTCTACCTTTCTACATCAATAGAAACAGACAAAAAACAATGTTATTGGAATAACTTCGTTAAGAACTTTTTACCCATCAATGTAATATATCAATGAAGAAGAATATATACTAATAAATCTAAACGAAACGTGAAACCGAATAAGACACAGAAAAATTAAAAGGTAAGGGAACGTACCCATACTACGTGACCCGTTCAGGGGGGTCTTCAAAATACCACGCTTTGTACAAATGAGCGGCGGGGGGCTTAGGTTTTTAGTCACCGGGGGGGGGGGGGGGGTAAAAATTGCAAAAAGTTGGTCACATAGTATGGGTACGTTCCCTAAGGGTCGCAACTGGGAATCGAACCCAGAATCTTTTGACTTACCAGGCAGCGCCTCAACCCATTCGGCAAGTACTACTAAACATCCCGCAATAAAATACATCTTTTGGCCAGAAAAACCATAATTTCCATGCTACAAAATAATATAATGCCCTTCCAATTGAAGTTAAGAACACCAGGGAGATACAAATGTTTAAAAGAGATATCAAATTATGGAAGTAAACAGGAAGATGAGGATATCATTAAAATTATGAAGTAACCCCAATACAACCTGCAGACAACAAACATAAATACTTTTATTTTATTTATTGTTATTTTGTGAAAATCGAGAAACTAGAAGACGAGGAAATAAAAATCTACACCCATTCAGCAACAAACAGTCGGCCTCGGAACAGGAATATCTCTAGTGAGGGTGAGGAGGACTGTAAACAAACCACTTTACTTTTTATTTTTACTTATTTTGTAATTTTACTTTTCTTATATTGTCATTAAAATAAAAAAAATAAAAATTGGGACTTGTTAATTTTATGTCATTTTGAAACCCAAAATTTTCTGGTGTTTTCATATTGTTAGTTAGTTAGTTAGTCTTATACATATTTTTCTTTTAGTTACGTCATAATGCTGGTATAACATTAATTCTGATTTCCTATATTTATTTATAAAATTATTAGTCTCTCGAGTCTACAAATCTTATATTTTCTCTGAAGTAAATTAATAAAAAAAATAATATACACTTCGATTAAAAGATATCACCGTCCTCTTTATTATACAATTTTGAAGGATTTGAGCCAAACATTAATTAATGTAAAAAAAATATTATTATGTACCTAACTGTTTGACGAGCAAACTGCCACATGAAATTAAAGTATTCTATTTTAACAATTATAATAAGCAATAATTATCAGCCTGAAACACTCATCCACATTGAAAAAATCTTCCGAGAAAAAATATACATGACGCCAATGGATGAGTGTTTCAGGCTGATAATTATTGCTTATAATAATTGTTACCCTTTGTGCTATGCATAATAGTTTAACAATTAAAAATAATTATTATTCTATTTTAAGTAACTACCTAATCAAATGTTATTTATGATTATAAATAATACTGCGATGAGACAATAAAAATGCGGTGAAGAAAGCACGCATAGTTATTATAGTTATCACGGGACTATTTGTCATAATAGGTCATAACCACATCAACTATCAATTTAAGTCGCGAAAACCTCATTAGTGTATATTTTCACCACAATTAACATTTTATTAAACAATTTCTTATAATACTGTTGATGGAATGAAAATTAGGTCTCCTATTTTACTTTGAGAGGCACCGGTTTTTACTAAGTATGGAAAGCTATGTTCTTGTCACCCCTCTTCGTATAGATAGATCTGATCGATGCATGGTAAGTAGATATATTGTACTATATAATAATCACAAAATTACATCTATGTAATGTTTATGTATCTGATAGGAAAAATGCGATTCAAAATAAAAACCTAACAAAATTGGGAGCAGACATGTCATGTTTTTCGAATTCGATTTTTCGAAATCAATTGTTCCAGTTTTTAGTTTTAAGACAAATTTTTCGAACAGCAAATGGCCGGAAGATATATTTTTAGAATTTGTTAATGAACTTTTAAAATATATATTTCACTTGCTTATGACTAACGAGATACTGTTAGGTTAGGTTAGTTGACATTGTCCATCCTATAATAAAATACTCTTGTACGTACTGTATACATACTTATATCAATTCGAAAAACTAGTGTTTCGGTCAATTGATGTTCGAAAAATTGAAGTTCGAAAAATTGAAGTTCGAAAAATTGAAATTCGAAAAATTGATTTCGATAAATTGCAATTCGGTCAATTTACCTAGACCCACAAAATCAGTGCACTCAACCATAGCCAATCTTAAGTGTAAGAGGTGTAAACTCAACCGTTTGTTCTTGGCCTGTTTTTCAAACACTGATTCATATCTTTCAAAAATCTTATTTGCTTCAATGAAAGTCCATAAATACAATTTAGTATTTTTTCATGCAAAATACTAGTACGAAGATATACGTAGGTAATACTAGTATCTAAGAATTTTTTAATGCAGGCTTTTGGCGGGTATCGTCCGCGTGTGCAGCGGGTCTGACATCTGCTGAACACCGAAATGCCGAATTCAACAGTAGTATGAAAGAGATCTCTATTATTATTACTGAAACTCGGTACCATCCATAATCCATAGGGCCGTTCTTCCGTTATTTTTTAGTCGGGATGAATTCGGGAAGATGGGGAAATGAGTCGCACATTCCTGGGTATAATATAAAGAATTTTATTTTTAACAATGACGCACATAACACTTACACGTGTTTAGATTTTGGCGGGAATATAAAACTGGCCTGTCAACAAATGTTGTTGGGCATCTTGTAATATATCCCTGTAATAATGTTTTACAATAGGCCCTAAAGCAATATATTTAGTAACTAAAAAGCAAATATATATCTATGACATGTATTATAACCATTTACAATACATAGCGAAAGTAATGCGGTTAAATAAAGTTTTACTCGCGTCTCGTACAGGGGTGGATTTACCGCAATCTGAGAATTCGCAACTGCACAGGAGCAGAGTTCCGCGCTGATAAGGGGCGCCAAATTGTAAAAAAAATATATAGGACAAGTTTTGTTAATGGCATCGATACGCCCTATTTGGTCGATAGTTTGTGCCCTTAATGAATATAGGTACCCAATATGGATTTCAATGGTACCCAAGCATAAGACGGGTGCCACACACAACTATAAAATATCATCGCACGCCCAATTACGCTCTCTATACAATCCCATCACACCTAAGCAGTTTATGCGCAGATCAACCATAGACAATACAGATCTTACGTCGTAACCGCTCTTGAGGCGATATGCGGAAAGTTATGCAACTCCCTCTCCGCCGAAAACAGAAGAGGGGCGGATGACATAAATATGTCAAGTTCACAGGTTCAGTACAAAGAAATGGCATTTCGTGGCTCTCTAATTCATCTGCCCCCCTCTCCTACTATAGGAAGAAATATTTGTTAGCGTCGTGTGACGGTACTTCCACATAAGCGCTCGCGGTTCAACCAGGTCAACAGATATCTGCTCGCGGTTTTATCTTTGCGTGTGGCTGATGCTTAGTTTGTCACAGTCGTTTTATTAGTTCTAGATGTTCGCACTGCATTACCCCTGCATACATTCTGAAATAAACGATTATTATTATTAGAAATTAGAAGTCACACAAGATCCGAGATCTTTTCAGGTGTTACGAATATGTTAATAAATAAAAATAATATTTTTGAAGTAAAACTTCTTTACACACGCTTGACTTGGGGAGTAAGCTGGTGAATGCGTGACGAGAGCGTTACGAAAAGTGTGATCGGGCGAGGCGATCGGTCGGGCCTTTACGCACTCTTGACTTGGGGAGTAAGCTGGTGAATGCGTGACGAGAGCGTTATGAAAAGTGTGATCGGGCGAGGCAAACGGTCGGGTGAGGTGAACGGAAGTTGAGAGGGAGATATAAGTTAGTGAAGTTTTACTTCAGTCGTGTGATCTAAAGCACATTCGTTTTTTTATGTAATATCTTCATCCGCTCGTGTCTTCAATAAATAAAGCACTGTGGTTTTAGGTGTACTTCGTCAATTTTAGGCATAATTTTTTTGTTTATTTTGGAGGGCCTAATTGGTAACGCTTGTAGGGCCATTGAATAGTTAATTTGCCCCTGGTCTCTCTCCACCTGACCCTCACAAACAACATAACAATGTTTCAACAGTATTTAGTATTAGTCTCACCTCAACAATTCTCACCTTCCCCTCATCCTCGGGTCCGTGGTCCACCCGGCCTCCATTCCCTTACATTATATTTATAGCCTCCTGAAGGGTGTGCTTGTTCCACTGTTCCTGTAATGTTACCTACAAACAAAACTTTACACCTTTTGTTAATAAACGCTTTTGTGGGATCGATTGAAAAATGTCCCAAGGGAACAACTTTCAAACACTTCGAGGAAACAGTAAAAAATCCGACACAATAACAGGCCGCTTCTTGAAATATTTCGATGACTTCATCTCGGCGGGTTTCCGAAGGCCTCGCAACTCGATACCTGTATTTTCGTAACTTTTGTGGTTCTAGTTCTTACATAGGTATATTATGCGTTGACATTCAGAAAGTCATTTGATACATACATAAGTCAACATCTAAAGCTGTGTGTCAAACGATACAGACACAGACAACCGATCTATCGCAATATGTTATCATCGTTGATAAAAAAGATATTAAATGTCCGATAAAGCCAACTGCGCAATACGTCAGCTTGTTTTTCCGTTATTCTTATCGTAAAATCGATAGATTTGATATAATACAATCAAATTTACAGTATTGATATTGTATGTGTGCAATATAAAGTTGCACCTTTAGAATTCCACTTGAGAATTCTGAAAATTATACCATTACAAGGAATGATATTATTCTAAATTCTAGGAATGTAATATATAAAAAAACATTGTATTTGTCAGTTTTTTAATACAACTCCAAGAGCACCAAAATTAAAATTATGGGTAAATCTTTATTGGGGTGTGAAGTCTAAAGAATTATAAAAATCGAAACTTCGAGAGTAATGTGATTCAAATTGCATGGACAGGCGTATTTTGGCATTAAAAGCATTTGGAAACGTTAAAAAATCACAATTATCGCAAATTCGAATATATTTGTTTACTCTCCAACCAACAACAAAATAAACATACTTGCAGATGTGCAAACTTATCGGAGACGCCCCTAATGTAAATATCGTAGTTATCTGTGCCAAAAATAGTTTAATTCGTTCGTTGGTTCATTTTTCGTGGTAACCACATATTTACATATAAATATATCGTTAGGTTATATACCTTATATGTATAGAATACCTACCTACCTTCCATCACGTGTGATGTACGTAACTGGATGTTTCGAAAAAAGTAAAAATATCGGACGATATTTCCTGGTGACTAAACTTGTGTACTTAGCATTGTCCACCCGCAGATACTTTAACCTATTATAAAAATAAATAATTAGAAGTATTATTTGCTTAGTATGAAAAGAGTGCTCACAGAACACTCACCGAGGTAAGAATAGTCCCTTCATATCACTACAGCATCTGTCATAACATCCTGAATAACCTGTTGAACGTTGTTTCGGGTTATGGCTTTCCACGCTTCAAAGCTGCGGATGGTTGTCGGAACCAGCTTTTAAAATTAACTGCAATGTTCCAATCATCACTGTCTACGAATCTGATATACTAATGTGATTTGAGCCATTTGAATAGCAAATATTTCGGGGAATATGTAATTATGTATATTCAAACAAATAATTATCATAATAATATGCAAGCTAATTGAATTGCGGATTATAATGACAAAGATGTATGAGATAGCAGTGGCGAATAGTGGGCCTTTTTCTAGTTTGTACAGTTTTTCAGAACAACCTTTTTATTGATTTTTTTATAGCTGAAGAGATTTTATTTTCAAGTAAGGAAAATCTTTAGAGGACTGATGGAAATAAGCTAATCAATTTATTTAAATAAACAATAGAACTTTTCAGACTCCCTTTTCGGTACCTCTAGTATTCTTTGGTATTTATTAAAATAATATTTATTACAATTTTTTATAATTAAAACAGTTGTATAGTTTTTCTCCACGCTACTGGAACGTTGAACATTTTTATAAACGTAGAACATTATTAAAATATCTTTTTATCATAGTTTTATTTTCTTCCTTATGTGGAATTATGCACGTACACACGAATACATAAAATAAAATTAGTTATTAGTCAAATTAGATGTAGATACCTACTTTTGTAATTTACATAATTCAAGGTTTTTCGAGTGATTTCTAGTTTAGGTACATTAATATATCTATGTGTTTTAATATGTACCAAGACTCTACCGAGGTTTACGGAGGATAACACTTTATTTTTACGATTATTTGAACTCATTCGTGTGCAGTAATAATTAGCATAAAATATCGTTCAATGCATATCGCAGTGGCCCGTAGATAGTCCACTTTGCATAGCATTACAGAAAACGGCATTGGTTCATGAGCAATAAAGGCTTTAAAATGAGCACAACAAAAAGCAAGAACTTCTAGAATTATTAAGATTATCTTTTTCCGACGTTTACTTTATATTATGTACCTACTTAAATGCAGCTGAATTTTGCTAGGTGGTTATTTTCCATTTTACGTCGAAAATATGAGTTCTCCAAAAACTTCATTTTTTTAATTCGGTGTCTCGTCGAGCGATTCAGAGGAACTTTAATCAATTGTAAGAGATTCATGTTTCGTAATTGAGTTTTTGATCATTTTAAAATGTACATCATGATTATGCTCATCACTAGAACCAACAGCCAGTCGGCACGCGCTCTACTACCTACTCTGAAAAGTTTTTCGACGGCAGAATTAAAATATTATTACACGTCCTCAAATGTATCAAAATTCACAATACATATTACAATAATCTTAAATCGTACGTTTTTATTATTATTTTGCGTACCTACATACGTCAATACCCGGTAATTACTTCGTCTATCACGTTTTGCCGTAGTGCATGCTTGCTGTTTTTATTCCTTCCCCAAGTAGGTCGCGTGATGTCTTAAACAATAGAAGCGTGATAAAAAATAAACAAAATATATGCAAAATATCTACGTGGTAACCAGGTGTGACCCACAATTGGCGTGTGTGTGGAGAGGATAGAAGTCCATCGTCATAGTATTTTTAACCATTGATCATTGGTTGCTTCAGACGTGTCGTCTTCTTTCAAAATGGCTTTGAACTTTGTCACGTACCTAGTCAATCTAGTCATTGTCATTAGTCATTATTTTCATTAGTCGAATCGGTCCACGGTTTTGTTATTTGAAGGCAAGCACTTAAAAAACGGCATTAGTGCATAGTCAATTTTACAAAATAACAATATTGAATGATGTTTTTTAGCTGCTTTTGTGAATTTTCACACCAAGGGCGCTTTTCAAGAAACTTAAAACAAAACTATTTCCAAAAAAAACCTTCATATTGTGTACATAATTAAGTACCGATTATCTTCATATTATTCCTTAATATTCTCATAATCTTCGTACTATTTATTAGTTTTGTTACAAAGTACACACTACACACCCATCCCTGACAACTTTAGAAGATAAATAGATTTACGTTTTTTTTCTTGTTTCTAAATGTTGTTTCATTATATTATTACGCGTAGGTATTGATATTATTTATTTATCAGTGTTCATTTTTACCACAGCTAAAACCACGTATGCAAGGTTCATCAAACTGTTCAGTAAACATTACAAAGCCAAGACCTGGCTGTGCCCATGTGTACCTACTGACAAATTCATGTTTATTGTATTTTTTGCACTGCGCGGTAATTGAACCCGCAACCTCCCGACTTCGAATGCGAAGACTCCGTTACGAAGATTGTTTATTCGGCTAATATTAATACATTTTAAAATTGTATATTCAGTTATTTACCTCATCTCATATTATTGCTAGTGTTGCGTAACTGTGACATTCGTCCATTGCAGACCAAGTATTTCCTCGCACAAGCCTTTGGAGTTTTACCCAATTTTGTTTTGGGCGACCAATTCGTGTATCGTTTGTGAGTTAATTGCTCATACTCGTGTTGTTTTTTTTACCCCTTTCATCATTTGATTTCGAAAAAAAGATCAGGAAAGCTGAATAGAATTTCGATTCATTTGAGCGTGCTGCCGATTGTATCTTTGTATCAATTCCTCATGTACGTACAGATTACTGGTCGGCGCTCGGACATGCATTGTAACTAGTGCAGGCACCAGCGCCGCATGCTCGCTCGGACGGTGGAAGTGGTAAGATGGTGGCTAGTGCCAGTGGTCACTGGTCACACCTGCTTACACTGATTAGTTTGCCTGTGTAATGATAGCAGGGCATCTCTCCAACAGCCAAACAGGAATATAAGGTGCAGCTGATTGAATTTATTATCGCTAATCGTCGCGTGCGTGCCCCATACAGACATTGCCAGGGGGGATTTAACCACTCGAGTGCCTAACGAAACTTTCATTTATTATATGTATGTAAATGCCTACACATTGAAAACCAATATGGCCGTCAATCTTTTCAAATATAATTACTTCCATATTTTCTTAAATCAAGAAGAATAAAAATTTATTATAAAAACGAAAACCAACGAAATCCAATAAGAAACCTCTCCAATATTATATACTGCTAGAGACGTTGCGTTGTCAGTATTGTTTAGGCAGTATATGGGAAGGTGTTAAATTTTGACCAAACTCCATCACCAATGTGTGTCCACCGTTGAATTGAATTCTAAACAAACAAAAAGATATAGAACTCGTCAATCCGCTTCATCGTTAAAGACATATAGTAGTTGATGAATGACACAATTCAACTTATTTTCTACTATCGCTCCAATTGATTTATTTCTTCTCTTCAATTTCACAACGTATGAAGCTAGTGGCTTTCACGGAGAGTATTTTTTTTTACATGAGCTCCACACAGGAGGCCCTGAGGAAAATAATTTCCCTCAGGGCCTATGTTATCTTTGGGGATGCTGTGTGGAGGGTTTTTTTTAAGGAAGGGAAGGAGAGGAGGGGAAGGAAAAGGGTTTAAGGGATGGGTAGGAATCTAGGGTTCAGTATGTCCTGGTCATCCGCCTTCAAGACCTAGACAAACCTCACCCGGGCTCCTCTGCTAAATCACCAAACGTAGCGAACCACTTGGGGTGACCTATGGCAGAGGTGCTGATTATCCAATAAAGGTTCCCGGGGCGGCGGTACCCATTCCCGCCTCCCAAATTGCAGTATTTTTTAATTTTTTTTATTTAAAAAAAATACATACGTATACAAATTCATAGTAAAACATTTGATTCTTAAAACTAATAACAATATGTAAATTTCTTTTTAATGAAACTACCCAATTCAATAGAGAAAACATTTCTCGTGCTTGAATTTTGGAGTGCCATTGTAAAATGCATAGTTACACAGAGTATACAAGTACTTATATTAATAAAATATATATTCATGAAGACAAGTGGAAGGTATTGTTCTATTGTTATAGGTATTGCAAGTATGTAGGTATTGTTCCTTTAAAAAAGTTGTCTATGGTTAGTAATAATGGAAGTTGTTTTATTTATATATAAATACAGTGAACCGTTACAAACAAAACATTTTATTCCATCTATCTGTAAAAATTGTTTTATTTCAAAACAATAAAAATTCATAAGATTTATTTTCAATTAGTTCAGCTTGTAAATTTTGAGGTACTTTAAAAACCTTAATCCGAACCTGACTATAGGTATAGTAGTGTATAGTAGAGTGTGGATCAGTACAGTATCCGGTTAATCCGGTATGTTTGATTTGATTCGCTTTGGTCGTAATCTAATTTGAGCATGTTAAAACGGCTACTACAATTAACTTGACGAATCAATTGACCTCCTTTGTTAGGTAACTTTTATTGATAAGAATATATATGTATCTGAATATGTTGTTGTGCTCTAAAAGAAGTGTGAGGTTGTCACGATCACGTGTAATCTTTATTATGACCCAAAAATGCGCGACCGTTCGAGTGTCTGTATTTTTTGTATTCCCGAAAGTGAAATATTCTAAGTATAGTATACGATCATACGAATCCTTTAAAAAATATTAATTAATCTATTATGGTGCACAACTGTTGCACTTATACATATCAAAGATACCTGAAAAAAAACTTACTCAGTTAACACCCAATTGTAATCATTGGAATTCCGTTTTTATTCTACCGATATTTCAATGGAAGGTGACCCGAAAGACTGTCGTCATTGATCCCAGCATTTCCCCACGGTCGAAATGTGCCGCATGAGATCGACTTGCCGACTTGTTTGTTTTCTTATATCTTACAACATGGTATTCACGTAGGGATGCCATATCTTAAATTTGGCAACCAGGACAAGACGCGTGAAAACCCCGGATTTTAGAGCCCAGAACCCGGACATGTCAACAGATTTTTTTTAAATATAGTCAGTGTAATAAAAAACAGTTGAAAATGTCATAAATCACCTTTTTATTTATTTTCAAATTAAATTTAGTCATCTTTTATCATCATTATAAATGTACCTAACAAAACAGAATCTTATTACAGTTTGTTACAAATTGTTTTAATAATCAGTTAGAATTTTTTTATTTATATCACCTTAAAGGTTTTACCATATTGTAAATTTCTTTTACGTAATAAAAACAATCATAACTTTGCACTGAAAAGTACCTACATTATTTGATTATCAAGCTATTAAAGCTTTTTCCTCAGCCTCTCGCCTTTTTTACTTTTCGTAGCTTTTAGAATATCTTCCCCTTTTAAAAGGAATTTTTAAAAATCAATACAGCTGTATTTTTGGAAATTGAATTTAATTTTAATTAAAGATAAATGAAACAACGTTACATTGATTCACTTTTATATTTGATTAAAGTCGACCGGTTTCAGAACGACCGTTTCTTCCTCAGGGCAAACGTATACGTTTGACTTTAATTTTTGAGACTTTAAATTTTTTTTTTAAACCCGGACATCAAATAAAAACCCGCCCGGACGCTCCCCGGACGCCCTCTAAACTAGGACAAATCCGGGGAAATCCGGACGGATGGCAACCCTATATTCACGACACGAATTTTTTAAGTTCCCCCGTACCGTACAGCATTCACAAAGGTGACCCCTATATAAAGTAAATATAAAACGTACATAGGTACAGTCATTATCTACTGTGCATTGGCATAGGAACCCTATCTAATCGAGGGTATCGATTTTCTACGACTAGTTGTTTATCTGTTGATAAACGCGTTGTTATTATTAAATTTGTTATGGCTTTTGCATACCTCAAAGATTCAGTTTAAAAATAAAATATCAAAATGATATCAAGTGTTTGCGAAATTTCTGTTTGACCAGATTGAAAGGTGCAATGGAAACCTGTTAGTATTTTTCCGTACGGCAGGTAATATGGCTGTGGCAGTAGGTAAGCAGTAAGCAAGAGGCAAGACTGGTGCAGGTGGAGAATTTAGTGAATGTTTGCGCCGAAGTAGCCAAGTATGCGGTCGGAGACACTTCGAAACCTGATAGTCTGCAAGAAGGGTCAACGATCATTATTATTTGTTTACTCGATTGGACTTCATTATTGAGCTCTTTTACCCACTGACAATGCTAGACATCGTATTTCAGGGATATACTTTTTGATTGAGGATTATTTTCTCATATGTTTAATTATATTTTTAATTTTGTTTTCAAAACCGCAGTATTTTTTATTAAATTACATTGTCTTGAGGACCGCAATAAAATAAAATTATAATACAAATATGTAGCTATGTGGAATTTATATTTAACTGAAGTATTAAGCATTACATAGGTAGGTATATTTTCCACGTTATTACATTTTACCGAAGTGCATTTTGGCCATACAAACGTACCTACTCTCTAATTTCCTCTCTGGATTTTGACACTAGTGCAAATCTTTTTTAATATAAAATAGATTTCGACCACTAGCGTGTCGATACGTTTTATTTTTTTTGACCTTTCAAAAATATATTTCAAATTTCTCGGTTCTCTACTTTTATTTTCTTAAATACAAAGGAATAAGTCTTTGTAAAATAAAATTAATAACATTTTGATAATCGTGTAAGGGAATGTACCCATACTACGTGACCTGTTCAGGGGGGGGGGGTCTTCAAAATACCACGCTTGGTACAAATGAGCGGCGGGTTGCTTAGGTTTTTGGTCACCGGGGGGGGTTAAAAATTGCAAAAAGTTGGTCACGTAGTATGGGTACGTTCCCTAACCTGTACACGGTACCTATGTACAATGATAATATAATAATTAATATGCAGGTACCAGCTTTCTTTCTCTTAGATGATTTTTATCTCAACCGCAATGCGAATATTTTTAGTGGGCGTTTTTATTACGGCAATACAGAAATTGGTCACTAGACGAAATTGAATAGGTACAGATTTATGGCTAATGAAGGTTAAATGTAGTGATCAGATATGAAATCCCGAAGAGTGATGGAAGTGTGTTTTCATTTTACATTAGGCATTTTAGTTTCTATTCTGCTAATAGCCCATAGCCCAGGCAATGGGGAGTTTTACCTTGCAAAAGGTCGTGTAGTAGCGATTTTGATATATGTTGTTAAGATTGGGACTCTAAAGGAAAAAAAAGTTTTCGACCTTGGGGGGGGGGGGGGGGGGGGTCGAGCTCGAGCCGCCATCTTGAATTGAAGGTGCCAAAATTTGGTTTTTTCAAAATAATTGTGCAATGGTTGATCTAACGACCAAACTGCGGAACACAAACTTAACAAAGATAAAATTTCCAATATTTTTATTTTTTTGTAAGTCTAATAGGTAACGAGTTACAGTGGCGGAAATGTGATTTTTTTTCTAAAAACTGGTGAAATTCCCAATTTTTGTTATTTTTTTCGGGCTATTCATTACATAATTATAATTTTGAAAACTCATTTCCACACCACCATGAGGTAGAGAAAATGGCCCATTTTTTATTGTGGTATCCCCAGTAGATCTTCTTCCTCTTCAATGGCATTTCAACCCATTTCGAGCCTTGGCCTCCTTCAACATAAGCCTCCACCGCCCTCCGTCCTCGGCCGTCGTCTTCCTAACTGCGACATGGAGTAGTCCTCTTGCATCCTTCCTGATATCATCCTCCCATCTCAGCCTAGGTCTGCTCGCCTTTCGTTTACCTCCTGGGTGTTCTGTTAGAACCTTCTTCGGTACTCGTGTGTTTGACATTTGATGCACATGTCCGGCCCATCTTATCTTTGGAGCCTTAGATGGATAGAGAGTCTGGGAGCTTGGTAAATAACATAGAGCTTTATTGTGGCGGATTCTCCATGCCTCTCCCTCATGTTAATGTAAGTACTTGCATACTGCTTTCTCACCCCGTATGCATGGACATCGGAGGGTCTAGAGTCGTTCAAATAAATGTATCTTCGTTCAATAAAATAGATTCTTGACGTGTGCGGTGAAGGAGGAAACCATATGTTTCCTTATAACGCCGTTGGGAAAGTGGTGGGGCCCCTCCAATGCCTCTCCCTCTCGCACCGCTCCTAAGATTTTTCGAAGTACCTTACTTTCGAAGGTGTCCAGCTGTTCCCGCCACACATCCATAGGCCAAGACCGTTCTAATAATTGTTTTATATAGGGTATTCCTATGGACGTTTCGGGATTTGAAACTGGCAACTACGTGAAGTAAGTGTTGTTAGTGCCTGTGATGCGCTTTCTTACTTCTACTGGGTTTTCTTTGTCATGCGTTATAATGGAGCCCAGATATGTAAACTCTTCGACCACTTCGAAATTATAAGTATCTTTAAATTTCAATTTATCTTTTATTCTATGGTGTGGGGTTCTAGTTTGCATCAAAATTTTGGTTTTATTCTCATTGATTTGCAAACCCACCTCTCTTGCTGAGTCTCCAAAAACCTTTCTTACAGCCTGTAGGGATCTTTCGACAATGTTAAGGTCAGTATGTCTATTCCACAGATATTCTAGCGATGGTATGGCGAGCCGCACGGAGTTCGACTAGTATTCGTAATTATGTTACGTATTCGCTATTGCGTAATAATATTTTTTTGTTGATCCCGGTTGGTTGATATTGACATCTTTTTAATAGTCTTTGTCATCAATGTCATGATCTAACTCATTGCCTGTGGTACTGAGATGCTGGGCTTCCATTGACAAAATCTCTTCATATTAAATTGCAAGAAATAAATTTTAATAAAGTCTCGAGTGCTGGTTTCTTTGTCATTCTTACTGGAACAAGCCCATTGGTGCCACGTTTCCAGCCCCAGTTTTCTGGATTTTTTTTGGATTCCATACAATTTTTGAACTCCCGTTCAAAGCAACAAGAAAGCGTTTTCCTTCATCTGCTATGTCTTCTGGTTTTGCATCATGTTGTTTTCATTCGTATACTCAATGAAGACGCACTGGCAGACCAGCTTTTTAAAGGCTTACTTTGTGTTCATTATCACTACAAAGAAGTTTCATCCATGCACTCCATGACATCGGGTTTGTCATAGTGGGATCCTAGCCTGTAGCAATATAGGCGCTGAAGTGGCAACGCTGCAGTCAGGACTGCAGGCATGCAGTATGTTGCCGTCTCTTTCTCTCCTCTATGTAACACGAAAAATTAATGTAATTTGAAATAGATTTTGCTATATGTGTTGTGGAAATACGTTAAAATGATATTGTGTAATATGTTCTTCCAAAATTTATCATGAAAACTTGAGTTTAACGATTTTTTGTAAAAATTTTCTTCTTTCTACCGCTGTAAGTCATTATATATTAGATTTATAAAAAAAAATTCAAACAAAAAGTGGAAGTAATTTAGTCTTCTTAAAATTTGTTGTACACATTTTTGTTGTAAAATTAACCGTTGAAGAATTATTTTGAAAAAACTAAATTTTGGCACCTTCAATCCAAAATGGCGGCTCGAGCTCGATTCCCCTAAGGTCGAAAACTTTTTTCTTCTTTAAAGTCCCAATCTAAACAACATATATCAAAATCGCTACTACACGGCCTTTTTTATCCCCCACTGACTGGACTATAAATCTCTTCGCGTTTTCACACCATGATGCTTCCCCTTTATCTTATTATAATGTTTTCATAGCGTATTGATGTTTAATACGTTTTACATAGCGTTTTTGTATTTGAAAGAAAGTTTTGTACCCACGGTTTATTTCTACAATTTTTTTAATGTTTTGCGATTTGATTGTGTCGTTACTATGGCCTAGTTTGGTAGTGCAAGTTAATTTACAATATCATGACATTTAGAACTCTATGATTGCTTCTATTCAGGTTGCTCCATACAGTGTTTTGCCCTCGGGCGACGTCTCAAAAATAAATGTTCGTGTTGATAACAATAAATGGATATGACTGACTTTTATTCAAAGTAGATACTTCTGGGTTCAAGTGTTAACTGACAGCCCGGTTTGTATCCGGTGTCCAATCAAATAAAAGCACACAATGATCAACACGATATACCCTTGGACCTCGAAGCGTCCAACATTCATACAAACATTTTATCTTAGTATGCGTATGTGGTACCTACACGGTGTTAAGATTATCTATTGATTTAATGAAACCTTTATAGGTAGGTACTTCAAATTCAAGACACTTGCAATTCAGGACACTTAAATGCCATGTTTTTGCATATTTGTACTTGTACCATTTGTATGGGTAATACATTCTGTAAATAACGTGCATTCATAATATATGTATGATGTTTCCACTTACCGTCGTGTCATGGAAGTTAAAAAGCTTTACATTATTTTTAATATTATTATTTAGCAGAATGCTAACAAACTTCTTAAAGCAGTCGGTGTCTAAATTGAATGACGTGAAATCTGATAAAAGAGTTAATTATTTTTAATCCAGATAGATAGATCAAAAAATATTACATTCTCCTTTTGAATTAAACCTCGCGCTTTCATTCGAAAAAATCTAACGATATTATTCATTTAAATTAAAGGATCAATAAAATTGTATGCTTTATTTCCGAGGCGTCGTGATTTGCCTGTTATAATTAGGTTTGAAATTGCGAAAAAGCAAAATTAATGTCCCAATAAATAAATATCACAATTCATACATATTTATTTAGCATTCTATTTACATACATTACACATTAATGTTTGTATAAAGGTGCGCCTATAATTATATCTGTTGCTTGGTAGCAGTATCTATTTTTCAATCAAACCATGCTCGATATCGATACTAAGAAATTGTATTCTTGGAGTTATTTTGTACAAAACTTATCAAAGCAATCACAATTTTATTGCTCCATCTGGGTTAATGAGTTTGGTCAATATTTGCTTAATATTTTTTTTAAGACCTTGAGCGTGATTTTTAGGATTATGCTTTTCCTAAATACATGTGAATAAATACTTGCCATCAAAACAAGTTTGGGTCGGATTTAGTTGTGGCGGAATCGACTCGCAATAGTTTCGTGATTGGTATTGATTTTCCACAAAGAATTGCACAATCTGGGTTCTGGTACTGGGTAATGGTAGTAGGTAGGTATACCATTGTTCAGTACGAATGCTTCACACGGAGTAATTTACGTTTAGCACTACGGTCGTGCGTGGCGGATGGATTTACCGCCGTTCTTTTATTTGGCTCGCTGCCTCCCGCCTCTCGCATGGTATCCAGCAGGCAACAGTTGGCACCAGTGATGTGATGTCTTGAGAAAATTCCCTAGATCTGGGGAAAAATATGAATACATGGTGTTTTTTAAAATTGGATTTACACTAATGAATCTAGACATTATTATTGAAAAGAACTGAAAATTACGTATGTCTGTTACAGCAGCTGTCAGTTACGCTGTAACCTCTTTTTCTGTTACACGTATCGTTTATGATAAAGATGCTATCAGCGGTTAGTATATCGATTATAAAGACATTTTGAAAAAAATGAACTTTTTTTATAGTGAGTACCGCACAAGAAACTCAATTCTGCTCCTGTCTGGAGCCAGTGAGACTATGGCATCCCCAATTGGGGTATGTTGTGAGGCTGAAGGTAGTAGGGAGGAGATAGAGATGGGGAAGAAGAAGGTGGGGAAGTGTCTGGTTATTTAGATCTGATCACCAAACAGGACTAAAGCACGCCGGGGTTTGAACCAGCGACCTCCGGATTGCGAGTCGAGAGCGACCACGGAGGAAGTCAAAAAAATTTCTGTGAAAAGATTTGTTGATGCGGTGCATTTATATCTTTCTAGCAGTTAAAAATTCGCTCCGCGGGTTTTTGCTGCTGGGCCCTGGACGCGACAATACCTTATTGAAAATTTTAAAGTACGAAAATGGTTTTGCACAAGGCGCGGCGTCCGAGATTTCGAAACCGTAAGTCGGGTTCTTAAATTTCAACCGTACAGACGCTAGCGTATTAATACTATCAGATTAACTGTGTGCGGCATCCAACGAGTCTTCAGCCTATAATTATAATTAATTACCTGTATTCAGTTTCCTTCAAAACCAACACATTTTCTCATCACCCGACAATGATGAACTTATAATTTTGTCGGTATCATGATAGGTATTACCCCTAAAATGGGGAATTTTTGGGGAAATCGGAGGAAAGCAAAACTAGGCACATTCTCAATCACTGCCTCTTGGTTGCCGTAGCACCGTTGTACGCTGGTCTCATTCGAAGCCAAGTTGGTTGTTTTTACCGACAATCATGATACGACTCGCATCTCAACAACGACATTACTTCGCTTCGTTGTTCGATATGTCTCAATGTGACCCAAAATTCTCTTGCTAAATCCCTGTGTTACAAATTGTACCTTTACCTTATGTGTGACTAACGATTTAATGAGACAATGAGATTGAAGGAAAATTATACGTTGTAACCTTCAGTGTATTGAGGTTTGTAAGAATTTTTATTTATTGTGTATTGTGTATTGAGACCTGTAAGAATTTTTATTTATTATGGAACCTCACACAAGAGTCAATGGATCTGTGAAAATATTGCGAGGCGAAATGTAATGGAGACGGAAATAGGAATGATGTTTAGACGTAGGTAGGTACCTGGCTATTTGGAAGTGACCGGTATTTATCGTGTATATTCTACTCAAGATGAATCCCGCCATGAATGAACGAATGTGTCGGTGACCCAGTATTAAACGGAAACAAGTCCGAAAAACCATGAAGTACGATATGGGTATTAAAAGATATCCAAATATTCAGATGTAGGTACCTACCCAGTTTTGTACAAACTATTTCGAATTGTTTCCAGATTGTTTCAGAAACAATGGTTTGTATTTGAGGTAATTTAGAAATTTCAGCGAAAACTATTCAAAATTCGACATTTTTGCATACGTATTTATATATACGTAAAAACTAAATATTAATTATCTCAAAACAACAGATTTGAACTTGTTGCAGTTTAATATTAGGCCATCGATAGGTATGTCTAATGTCTCGCACATTTTAAAGTCAATTTTTAAAAGATTTCAATTATTTGGGTGTTTAGCCAGGGTGATACTGGAACGCTAATAAGACAAGTATTTCTCAAAATCGTTGTATTTGGATTATTAATTTTCAACCGACCAGTCGCTAGGGTATTAATATTGTCAGATACTTAGCAGCCCTGTTAGTAACAAAATGAATAAAAATGAAAATCACAGATAGCAACACATTTTCAATAATAAAACAAGTCAATAAACACTGCAATATGTTATAGGTACATCTGCTTAAAAAATTCGTTCACCAAAAAATCACGGTATGGGAAGATATGTGTATATATATATACATATATATATACATGTGCATGTCCTTGAGTTGGCTATCTAATTAGGTTACATGTTCATTCATTCATTCACTTATTGGCTTCATTTACTACCGTTTCTGTAACGGAGTATGAATAATTAATAATTAGGTAGTACTAGTTTTTTTAAAATTTGTGTATACATATTTTCATTCTGGTCACGTTGTTCATTATGAATGTTATTAAGAGATTTTACCGGCGATAAATTAATGATCATATTTAAGCATTATGTATTCCCGTCAAACACAAGATACGGCCATTGTTTTATGTCTATTGGCGGAGCTGGCAATTACTGGTGGCACGATTTTCTCTGTAACCAATAGCCAACGATATTCGCTGGAATAGGTCTGACGTAATGCAGGTAACTACTTACCTATTGCAGATTCAAGCTTCTCTTTCTTCAAAAATCCTTCTAGAATAATATTATGTTCTATTATAATAGTAGTATCTAATAATACCTGCTTGGCTATTTTTATAGCGCCATTTTGTGAAAATATCAACTCACGGGCGCTTAATAAAGATAGAAAATAACGCAAAACTACCTACTAAGATTTAATTAAGATTTATTGTAAAAAGTGTCCGGCGTTATGGAAGCGCTAAAACATTCATAAAGGTACATAATATACATATTAAATCACACTGAAGAGATAAAACGATAGATAGGTAGATAAGTAAGATTGTATTCATTCGTCACATATGGTCGATGCCTGTGTAGGGCCTAGGAGTCGAAAGGTCTTATTGTAAATTGGCGAATAAAAACGTTGGTATAATTCGCCCAGTTTCTTTATATGTAGGCAGTAGAGCATGATAATCTAAATATTATTTTAAAATTATTTTACACCATCAAATATCATTGTATCATAAATAGGGCCCGGATTAATATGTAAATACATATTTTTAACTTACACGATTTCGGTCTCGTATGTTTTCTCTACCTAGATTATCATATATAGATTGTGAAAAACTAATTTATATTTTCCATATTTTTCCATATTTCATGGTTAAGTCCATATTTTACAAAAAATATCACAATCATCCATATTTTTGATTTTTATATCATAAAACATGAGTTAGTTCACAAAAACAACAACAACAACTAACAACAACTCTTGCGAAGTGGCGATAAACATAGTGATTGATACATGGAAGAAAGAAACAGACAAAAAAAATAACCATTGCAGCATTCTTAGATTTCAAAAGAGCATTTGAAACGATAGAAAGGAAAATACTATTGGAAAAACTAGAAGACATAGGTCTTTCTGACGTAGCTCTGAATCTATTCAAAGAATATCTCCAGAAAAGAAAACAGGTATCGAAAGTTGAAAGCTCAGAATCAGAACCGATAGAAAACAACCTTGGTGTTACGCAAGGGTCGGCATTAGGTCCAATTCTATTTATAATTTACATAAATGATATAATCAAAACTATTAAACATTGAAAAATTAGACTATTTGCAGACGATACCTTAATCTATATTTCGTGTGAAGATTACATAGAAGCAATTAACAAAATAAACGAAGACCTACAAAATATAGCAAAATGGCTGAAATTAACAAGTTGAACTGAACGTAAACAAAACAAAATATATGGAAATAGGCAATAAAACATGTAACACAGGGTTAAATTTGACAATTAATGGTGAAAAAATTGGAAAAGTAAATGAAATCAAATACCTGGGTGTAATACTCGACTCAAAACTGACTTTAACAGCAAACTTTGAATATGTGCTAAAAAAGGTTAATTTTCTTAGAAGACTAAGACGTAAATTAAATAGAAACACTACGGAGCTCATTTATAAAACTATCGTTGCTCCACATTTGGACTACTGCTCTACGATGTTATATTTGGCCAATGAAGGAAGTTTGAACAAACTAGAAGTTATACAAAACAAAGCTATGAGTATGTATACTGGGGAAAGGCAAATACGCAAGGATTAATCAAATGAGAGAGGAGCTAAATTGGATTCCAATAAAAAAGAGACTATTATTTAATGTGTTAATTTTTGTGCATAAAATTATGAAAAACCAAATGCCAAAATACTTAAGGATGAAATTATTTTTAATACAGACATTCATAATTACGAAACAAGAAATATAAACAGAGTTCGATTGCCACAAATGAAGAAATCAAAATCACAGAACTGCCTAATGTACAGAGGACTAAAGATGTATGATGAAATGCCTGAAAATATGAAGAATGAAGAAAGAATGAATGTATTTAAAAAGAAATGTTATGCTTACTGTAAAAATATTTAAATTTATCAAATGAAATGTTACATTGTGTTTATTAGTTAATATTCATGTAGTATAAACTAACTCAATAATAATTTTTTTTTTTTAATTTTATAATTTTACGTGTTTGCATTCTCGCCACCACACGGCCGGTTTTCATTTCATTTCTTTCGCGTATTATTCGTCGTAATTTGATTTTTGATTCTCTTCCTCTACTTGCTTGCGCGTCTTTTTATTTTTACGTACTCATGTCACCTACTACTACTGTCTAGGTACCTATCAGTTTAATTTCAAAATGCCCAAGGACAAACAACCTTTGCGTTTCAAGTAAAGTATATTTTAGACAAAAGTTAAGGATTTGACACCCTAAAAACAATAAATAAAGTTCTGAGCGGAAGCTTTGAGGGTACTGCAGACGTGCCTTACACAATTTCGGAACTAGGCATCTTTAAGTACACTCCCATTACATCATGTGACGTGGAAAGATCTTTCAGCCAATATAAGGCTGTATTTAGACCAAATCGACAAAGTTTTAATTTCGATAATTTAAAAAAGCATGTGATTGTGTACTGCAATCAATTTAATAAGACAGATTTAGAGGAAGATGAATAAAACTTCATTTTTTTATTTGAACTACCTGAACATTTCGCTATTTTTTTATAATTTTTTTTAATATAACTGTTACTGCATAGTAATATTTTACAATAATCATTGTTTAATATGAAAGATATTCTTATTTTATACTCCATATTTTACATTTTTTAGTCCATATTATATGTACATATTTTGAATTTTTTTAATACATATTTATCCGAGCCCTAATCATAAATATTCTTATGTAGATATATTGTATTCTACAAAACCATTATTATAATCGGTTCCTACTTACATCTATCCTTATACGGAAGTTCCTTAAGACGTGTTTTGAGTTGTTGTGATCGAATATTTTTTTCTTGAGTGGCACGCAGCGTGTTGCTAATTTAAAATTTATTATTTTACTTACATCGTAAGCCGAGAGGCTAAAATAATCTGTGATAATATTACCAAAGTATTTGCTTTTGTGACGCAACGTTGGAATTTGCTTCAGGATTTCCGTTTCACAAGACTCGGTGGGATATTTTAAATAATTTTCCTTCTATTTTAGTGTCATGCTGGATTGCTCTGTTCCATTTTATTGATTTATATTTATTATCTAAAATTAAATTAAAATGTATTAAAGAACAAAAAAGTAACATCACAAAAAAATTATAATATAAACGAATAAAACATATACACGTCGCACACAATACTATTATAAAACACACATCATTTTACACAATTGTAACTCATAATTCATAATACTCGTATATGCCGATTTAAGAAAAATAATCACTACCGACTTTACATATTTTATTAAAATTTATTACTTTATCTTTTATTTTTTATTTTATTTTATTAATTATGGAAAATCAACAGATATTTTACACTTATAATAATAACATTAATCCAGTTTTTCACATAATTAAAATTATAATTAAAAAGTAAAACAAAAAAAGTAATAAGGGTCGTCCTGTACCCGTAAGAACTTAACAAAAATATAAAAATTACGAAAATTATTAAAAAAAAAGATATAAAAACACAATAATAATCTGCTTACTAAATTTCAAACATGAAGTATTCAGAGTCAGAAATCTATTCTCACTCCACAACAGCAATAATAATAATATGTACATTGTACATACCTACAACTCAAGAGTGAATACAATAGTAAGTCGAATGACAAGTATGCAACTGGAAAGGATTCACAGCAATAACATGGTAACTTGCAATACGGTCAAAAAATTATTTAATGTTGGCTATGACATACTTTTTTAAGGTACTTAAATTACATGAGAAAATGTCTATATTATTGAAATTCTTATCAAATACATTGCATGTTCTGAATATAAAAGCATTTTGTCTGAGATTAGTAGAACATTTTTGAAGATGAAAAAGTGATTTTTCTCTGGTTCTAACGGATGGGACTCTAAAATTAATCTCAGCCAAAAGGGGCGAACAATCAATAAAACCATTGATAATTTTATGAAGATATATTATATCTGCGGAGTCTCTTCTAATTTTTAATGATTTAAGTCCATAAAGGTCCTGCAAGCTGTTTATGTCATGATAACCAATATTAAACTTGAAATTTAAATGATGGACAAATTTTCTTTGGATGGCTTCAATGCGTTTAATATAAATATTATATTGAGGATTCCATATTTGAGAAGCGAATTCAAGATGACTGCGAACATATGAAAAATACAATATTTTAAGTGTTTGAATGTTTTTGAATTCTTTTCCAATACCCTCCAATATCCAATATCCCTTATTGAATTTTGTTTTATAAAATGTGAACCTCAGCACGGGAAAGCCATTAATCGAGGCCATCATTATTAAATTGTAAAATGTTATTTAATTAAAAAAATAAAAATATTCACCCTAGACTTGTAAAATGTTAATTATTATACCAAATACATATGTACCTTGATTTTCGTCCAATGCACACTACATATGACAATCGTTGTAAAGATTTTCAGTGTTGGTGTGCAGAAAATTAAATTTATATTGTGCTACTTTTATGTACAAACAATGCAACATTTTGCAAGTTGGATAAGAGATCCCATTCATTCATTCATTGAGAGTTTGAGACGAGGCGTGATTCGAATCTGAACTCGTCTCCCGTCTCAAGACATTGACCCTGATTTGAGAACATCCATTTAAATTCGTCGCTATAATTATAATTAGGTACTTGGCGTTCCTTTCTCGTCGCGTACGTATCGACTGACCAACACCAACCTGAGACTTGCCCGGAAGAAATTAACCATAAGATTTGTTTATTGAATTGAAATAATAGTTTCAATAATAATTCTGACAACTATGGTGATGCAAATTAATATAATCATCCATTTAGAGTCCAGATTTAATAATAGTTATTGAACTTGCGAAAGTTACTAGCTAAACGCTGTAACAAGTATCTTAATACGAATATATGTCTACGAGAGTCCACTTTGGATTTTTGTCTAAACAAAAATCCAAAGTGGACTAAGAAAGCGATTTTTTTTATAGTACGGAGATAATGTTTAAAATTGATTTTTACTTAGAGGAAAAATTTTCTAAAAAGTCTAAAAAGTAAATTGGACTACAGCGGTTTTGTAATTAGTTAAATCAGTTAATTTACGGTTTATGGACTCCATTGTTTCACCCACTAATGTAATGAAATACAAAAAAAATTTCTGCATATTCAACTCAAAAGCACCAAAAAGTGAATTTCCGTTGTTTATCGTATTGTTTAGGCACATTGCTGATATATAGAGGGAAAATACAATCGAAAATAAAATTGCAAATTCTTGTGTGGCTGTATGTATTGTATATCCATATGCTCATGATCACTTTGTTCGTGCCTCTCCAACCTGACCAACACAACAGTGTTATTTTTGATTACCTCATTTGGTCCTTATATCCTCACATATGCTCTTTTGAGCTAGGCTAGGTTAGATTTAAAGGTAATGCAAAGCTAATGCAATCGTGAGCATGTCGATACAGTGAAACAAAAATGTACCTACATATTTTTTTGCCCATAGTTTTTAAACATTATTTTCGATTTTCTGTCGGTCTGTGTCAGTAAAGTACCAATGTTAAAATTTGGTTAACACCTACAGATACGAGAAAAGATTTCATATCCTGGTAGGTACTCTCAATTATTTAAAATCGTTTCGTATTGTTGATGAAGATGAGTGATGACTGATGACGATGACCCGCATTGCGTATGGCGCAATACCGGTGATGAGTATCTGCACTTTCTAATGATTTTCGGTAATATCTCATATAATTAGTTCATAATGATATCCATAATTTTGGAGTAACAACGACTAATGACCGGTCCGAATGGTATTTACAGTTTCGATCGTACCTTGTGTGCCTCTTGCTTTAAATGTTACGAAGGTGCGAAATTATTCCCATCTAGCAGAATATATTTTTTGGATCCTTATTCACTTTTAAAGTTTCTTTATAAACTTTATGTTTCGAAATAATTTCTTATGGTATCCTCAAGAGGCATTAATCCTATTTATTGTTGTTCTAGCTTAATGAAAATTGTATCTAATAGTAGTGTTTTTATTTCTAAAAATACAACCATTGTAATACGGTATAAATGAAGTTATCTCATTATTTAACATAACTTCTACACTCAAGTAAGTATGTAGTTATATCAATGGGGTAAGATGGGAAATTTACACATAAAAAAAAGATTATTTAAAATAAAATTCTAAATACATGAAGAATTTTTATTCCTTTTTTCCAGACCGTGTAACAACCTTTTTGAAGAGCAAATTTCTCCACAAAAATTACGAATAACAAATAAAAGAGCAAAGGTATATATCTACAATGAGAGTACATAGGTACCTAATAAAAAAAGTTCAATAATAAAAATTTTCGGAAATTAATTTGTTTAATGAAAGGGTCTTAAAAATAATAACAGTTTAAGTACAGAAAATAATATAAAAGAGATCTTCCATTCTGGAACTAAATACACTAATTATTATTTTTAATTAATAAATTGTGAAATAATACAAATCAATCAAATAAAATTTACTTGCGTACGCCGGGATTTGAACCCGCGACCTCCGGATTGCTAGTCGAAAGCCTTACCCCTCGACCACCGAGGCCTTGCCTCGCATAACTTTGTCATTTTTGCCTCATGTATTTTTAAAATTATAATATTAATACAGGGTGTTAAGGGACGTACTTGACTTACTTTAACCGGTGATTCATGACATTATTTGGAGTAAGAAATGTAAATGAAATTTTGGTCTCCGGTGACTTTTTTTTTTTTTCAAAATTTTTTTCTTCAAAATCACACAAAAAAAAATTCTTCCGCATGTCGTCACTGGTCACTCAGCCGGGTGTCCGACGAACCCCTTACCCCGCCTCCAACTGTTCAACAACTACCATTTTTGTAAGTTTTTGTAGAAAAAAAAACATCAAAAATGTCACCGGAGACCAAAATTTCATTTACATTTTTTACTCCAAATAATGTCAGGAATCGCTGGTTAAAGTAAGTCAAGTACGTCCCTTAACACCCTGTACCTATATTGTCACTACGATGTCTAACATTTTTATTAAATGTCCTTTATGTAAGAATTCACTTCCAAAAGTTTTTCAATTTACATGATCTAAAAAAGTTTTTTTTGATATGTACTAGTTACATCTAATATAATAGATACTTACCCCTTTACTTATAAACAACCGTTATGATTTATGATACATTGGTTGTTTTTCAGTTGTGTTAAATTTAAAACATGTTTATTAGTAAGGCCTATGAGTGTGCTTTTTAGTTTATGAACGGTAAATTTGCCGGTAAACAACACATATTTAAATATTTGGTTTAGTCCCTACTTATATTAGACCGAAATTAAGAGAAAGAGCATTGATACCCACCAAAAGTGCTAATTCGTGTTAACACAAAATTCACCTCAAAAATTCTCATCCTGAAAGTTTGCGTTACACGAGCCGTATTTAATGCCAAATTATGAAACCAATAATGGCCGCCCATTACACTGTTCTGTACACTGTATAATAAATCACAAAAAAAAACGATTTTCGGCCTTGATTTTGATTCAGTATCCGCACTTCCCTTCATTTTCCTCTCGGTCCATTGGTTGGATGAAATGTTTTCTATGTTTGGCCTCCTCCCCCTTCTCCTCCCCACTAATATTTCCGTTCCAAATGTTTCAACCCTTCTGGGTAAACGAATGAGGCAAGTTGTATGTTATTATGAAACCCTAAGACCCAATAGCACAAATCTATTTAAAAGTTTTGAATAACTTTAGGTGCAATAATATTTTATGTCCACACTCCAGACGGCAACTTGACTCGGAACTAGAATTCATATGACCGTATGTACGAGAGCTAAAAGCGTAAACTATATTATTATAATAACGGGAAACCAGTCATGGATGAGAAGGAATCTAGAATGGTTTCATTGAGATTTCCTACAGACGACAAGTTATAAAAACACAATGATTGGTCGTTGGATGTAGAATTTGGCAAGTTATTTTATTGTGTCTATAAAAACATTGTTTATATTCTACCTAAGCCTGATTCAAGATGAACGGGCTGCGCGGCCTTTTTCGTGCGAAACTTAAATTTGTATTTGAGGCCAAAATACTTGTCCAAATTGAAAAATTATTATTTTAAACAAAAGATACGGATATGTGCTACTTTTTTATTTGTGTTTTAAAATGTAAAATATAGGCCAATGAAGAAGTCGATTTTTCATGACTTCGGAGGCAACCTTGGCAATTATTGTGAGTGTAATGACTATGTGTTACATTAAAAAAAATACATTATCTTATTTTTAAATACAATGAAATATAAAATTAATAAATATTTAAAAAATATCTGAAAAGCATTTTTATGGGTTTTAATTTAACTCACAAATTACCATTTACGTATGAACACAAATCCCGCCAACATTCAGTTTTCAAACAGCTCGCGTGCCACCTACTACATTTTTTTTAAATTCAAATTTTCATTTTTCATATATTACAAATATTAATTTTTTTATATTACCAAATTAATCAAATTTTGTACCTATTTAAAATATCTATAATTCTTGATTCGATTCAAAGTATTAGGCCAGTAGGTAATTCAAATAAATTCATTAATTTAAAGAGTTCGAAAAGTGAATTTTGATTTAAGAACCATTGTTTTGCAAAATGTCATTCTCAAATTTTGACATTTTTGATAGTTTTGCAAGAGTTTTTGTAATGATTAAAAAACTTTTCAGATGCAGGCATTGTCATGTGGTTGTAATAATCTAGAAACCTTCGCGGGGTTTTAAAGAAAGGTATATTGAAAGTTTCAAACATTTAGTTTCAAAGTTTTAACATAGCAATACATGACATCTCATATACATACTAATACTAGCTGACCCGGCGAACTTCGTACCCCCTCAGAATAAATAACTGTTGTGTTAATTTATTAGCTGAATTAAATTCAGTTTTTTATTAAGTTAAAAATTACACAACGAAGCAATTATCGATCGTTTTGTATCAGAGATGACCTTGTGTACGAATTTATGTTTTTGTGATTTTCTTACTTTTCCACTTACTTAGGGGCCATCCATAAATTACGTCACACGAATTTCGTGATATTTTTACCCCCCCCCCCCCGTCCCTGTCACATTTATGAGACCCCTCCCCCCTAGTGTGACATCTAAAAATAATCAAAAGAGTAGGTAGTTCAATTTTTTTTTACATGTGACGTTACAGAGCTGATGACCACCCGTACCCCTAGTCACACTTTCTACTCCCCTCCCCCCCCCCCCCCTTAATGTGTGACGTAATTTATGGATGGCCCCTTACGGGAATTGCGTTTCATTTTCTTTATACGTCTGAGGGAAATTTATTATAATTATTGTATTTTTCCTTTGGAAGGGTGAAGACACACGTTAACCGTTTGTCTCATTTTCGACAGTTGACATTTAGTATGTAAGAAAGAGACTAAGCATTATATGTTAAAGAACAAAAGCGAAACAATCAGCGCATTGACATTTGACGTTTTTGAATTTTTGGAATTCACGCAAACTTCAACTAACACAACATTGTTACAGCTCTTTCAAAATAGGAGAATTCGTTCCATACAAAATGTATGGGGAAAATAATTTTATTCATAACTTTCTTTTTCGTGAATTTTTGCGATGTTTTAATAGTTATTATCCTATCCGGGGCGGAGACAAATCCAACAAATCAAAGATCATCAATATCGGTTCAGCCGTTCTCGAGTTATAAATAGTGTAACTAACCCGACTTTGTTTTATATTAAGACTAGCTGACCCGGTGAACTTCGTACCGCCTCAGAATCAAAAACTGTTGTGTTAACGTATTAGCTGAATTAATTTCATTTTTTATGTTAAAATGAATACTTAAAATGAATTAAGAAATGTTATTCACGTGGCAGCAAGGCATTTGCTTTATTAAAGCGAATCAAAATGATTCACATAGCATTATTGTACTACTTTCTGTAAAACTATTTGCTGGATGGGTTGCACTTGGGTCGATTCCTTTCATTGAAGTACCTCGTGATATACGACATTTTTGACCTGCTGACATGCAACACGAAATGTTGGGCATACTACACCATTGACTTGTGATTCAAACAATGTTGGCCCACGAACATTCACCAGCAACAACCTAAAGTAGAAGCATTCGTCACTTTTTAGATAAACTGTGTAAATGCGACCAAGAGCATCAGTAGAACGCACAACCGGATGATCAGTAACCACATCGCCGTGCTTCCGACGTGGAAATCTCTTCGACGAAGCGTTCCAAGTGTAATAACGTGGCATCTCAGAGTAGAGCAACGTTCGGGCAAACAGATCACATTGGCAAATCTAAAAGAAACTGGACAATGTTATTGCTGGAGGTGTTTCAGCAAGTTTGGCAATATTCGATGTAATGAAATAAACTCGTTGACCATTCTCCAGATGCATCGCCAAATGTACAACAATGCAATGTCGTTCATGAATGGGGAATGAGAATATACGCCAAATCGCCTCATTGTAGCTCACCAACTTGATATATTTGTAGGTTGAACGCCAAAAACCGCCATATCGCTGACTTTTGTGACAAATTTGCAGATGTATTTGATTGACTTCACCGAATTGCAACAGTACCCCACGTCACAATGCGCCTTGAATGTTTTGAAAAGTGGCCGTTTTCCTGGAGTTGTGCAGACATACGTTCACCATTTGTCCCCTTTACGACTGTTGACATTTACAGCCTTACTAAAAAAAAACCACAGCGCGACCGATTAACTGTGTTATTGCAATAACATAAATAAACCTCGTATACACTAAAACACGTTTTATTACCAATAACGTCTCTTACGTGGTCACGCTGTTAAAACGCATTGAAGATGTGACAACGTTGTATATGGTTTTAATTTACTAGGAAACAATGTTGTTTTAATTTTTCTCCGCAAGGGGCATTATTGGCGCGCCTATGCATTAGTTCTTCGGCCCGCGGCAGCCCGCGATGACAAAACAGCTCGGTGTGTTTTATGGCGGGATATCGAAAATTTTGTGATTTTACTCAATAATTTCTATTGTAGTGACGAATTTACTCTTCTGTTCACATAATTGATATATTTACCATGTTATTTGTGTGGTTTACATCAGTTTAATCAAGTTATTGTACAAACGCCGTACTTTCAAAGTTGAACTGTCAGAATATTGTTTTTTATAGGTTACTTAAAAGATAAAATTTTCATTTTAAGATCTTTATTTTAAGAGAATTTCTTAAAAGTGATAATTTTTTATAATATTAAAATCTAATACATGTGTTCGTCAACGTATCAAAAAAATTAACGTCTTTAGAGATGCAAGAAATCTGTTTTAAATTTCGGTATTATTTCTAAGTTATTTTTTTGGCAATAAAAAAAACTTTGAAATTTTCATTTCATTTTGTCATAACTTTCTTTTTCGTGAATTTTTGCGATGTTTTAATAGTTATTATCCTATCCGGGGCGGAGAAAAATCCAACAAATCAAAGATCATCAAAATCGGTTCAGCCGTTCTCGAGTTATAAATAGTGTAACTAACCCGACTTTGTTTTATATATTAAGATTAAATTAAAATATATGTGCACCCAAGCAAGCATATTTTGATTTGTATATATATAGATAGATTACATGAATATAGTAAGTTGGGAAAGATTATTTTTTTAATAATTACTATTCTCCCAAGAAAATGCCAAAGTTGCCTATAAAATCGTGTAAAATTGAATTCTTTAATGGCCTATATTTTATAATTTAAAACACAAATAAATAAAGTAGCACGCATAAATACCTACCATAGATATTTGCTAGATTATATATTAAAAATATGAGTTATATCTTACTTACTTTGATTTAAAGTTATATCTTACTTACATGATTAAAAAAATATTTTTCAGTTTCAAATCCAGATTAAAGTTTGGTATGAAAAGGCCGCGCCGCCGTTCCTTTTAAGGATGATAATAAAACAATATATTAGTAATATTAATAAACATAATAAACAGTAATATTAATTCAATTTGGGAGGCGGGAATGGGTACCGCCGCCCCGGGAACCTTTATTAGATAACCAACACCTCTGCCATAGGTCACCCCAAGTGGTTCGCTACGTTTGGTGACTTAGCAGGGGTGCCCGGGTTCATGGGGCAAGGTTTGTCTAGGTCTTGAAGGCGGATGACCAGGACACACTGATCCCCAGATTCCTACCTACCCCTTAAACCCTCTTCCTTCCCAGAACTCTCCTCTCCTTCCCTTCCTTAAAAAAAAAAAACAAAGTAAATCCTTTTCCAATATAATAACTTATAGATACAATATATGTATTATGAACGGAAGAGTTGTAGATATACATTTTTTTAGAGTCTGTAGAGTATTTTCAGCGAAAATGGATAGAAGAGGTAGTTGGGATCACGTGGCAGCAACACGGCCAAACACATGGCAGCATCACGGCCAAACACATGGCAGCATCACGGCCAAACACATGGCAGCATCACGGCCAAACACATGGCAGCATCACGGCCAAACACATGGCAGCATCACGGCCAAACACATGGCAGCATCACGGCCAAACACATGGCACGATCAAGTAAATCGTATACGTGTTTCATCATTTCTGCCTTTCAATGGGGATCAAAAATCTCCCCGCTTATTTTACCAGACAATTCCAGTCCCAAACTTATCGCACATGCAAGTTCGCTTTTGCTCGTTGCCATTCATTGGCTGGAGACTGGATAAATAGCGATAGCTTCACTCCACACTGGGATTTGTGGAAGTGCTAACATTTAATAATTGTTTTATTTTATGCGAAATTGTTGCTGGCTTGAACATTTAGATAGTAAACAGGTAAAATAACTCTTTTGTCTTGTTAACGGCAACCTGTCAAACCACCTCACAATCACCATTTCTCACACTACTATTGGTGTTTTGCAGGTTGCCATACTTAATTTAACTAAATTATTATTTAGTACCCACACTGCCAACTGCCGATTCGCCATTTCGTAGGTATGCACTTCCACACTACCTACTAACTAACTATACACGAGTATTACGGGTATCGGAGCGTGACGGTGACTGCCCGCAGGAATATTCGCGGCTCGGGCATTTATAGGCGGATATAATAATACTAGTAATAATACTGTTTTGGAAACCATGGGCTCTAGATTCGCATACCGCACGAGGAGTATAATCAAACGCACGCCGTGGAAGGCTAACTTTACCTTTACACTAAACTAAAATTTACGACTACGGTGTCGTTTACATTGCTAACTTTTCCCAAGTCACTTAAGTAAACGATTTACGGGAAAATCTATAAGGCAACTTAATGTCTAATTCGTGATAGGGTAGGTACGCGACAAACATCTCCCAACTCTGCAAATTCCACTTCTACTCCTTACAGTCTCTACATCTCTCTAAAACAATATAATTAGGAACTTGATGATTGGGTGACCCAAGCGACAGTGCAGTTAGTTCTTTGGCTCTGGATCCAGACCTCGCGAGTTCAAACCCGACAAGATTTGTTTATTTTTTTCACATAGAATTAAAATGAAATGAAGTCATTTTGCACTTGTCCCAGCGTACACGATGCTGTCATTGTCGCCCCGATGAGAGACCATAATTCTCAATCGGATCCTTGCTTGAAATGACTTCAGCAATATTTAGTGCTCAGATCTAGTAAGGTGCTTCGTTCACTTTTCCTTCCACCACATCTTAATTCCACTAGCTCCGGGCAGTAAGGAAAGGACCATTTTCACAAACACAAAACATTTCTCAGTATTCAGGATTTCCATAGCGTGGCGACATTATCGGGTGATTTATTAACATAAAATTTTCATTTAAAATATAGGCGCTGCCAGATCTGGGTGTTTGGTGCCGATTGTTAAAGCTCCACTACACTACTCGCGAAGTTGATCGAAGTTAATCGAATACGATAGTGTAGGCACGAATTTCACTTCGCTTCGTCCGACTTCGCTTCGCTTCGCCTGACTTCCGATAATTGTCGGTATTTGGCCCGAGTCAAAGGACTCGAAGTGCTCCGAAGTTCGAAGCGAGTAGTGTAGACACGCGCTTCGAACTTCGGCTAACTTCGTCGAGGACTTCGTCGAATCGTCGAAGCGAGTAGTGTAGTGGACGTTTTAAGTATGATGAACCTTGCATAAATGGCTTTCAAACTGTGGTTAAAACATTATTAAACATAAATTAATTATTGTCATTGAACACCAAAAGATTAGAGTTTGTACCTGCTCCAAGAATAGCTTTTCCCAAGCACCTATCAGAAATCAGCCATACCAAATACAACAAATAATTTCTGTACAATGTACATACAGAAACATGACACTGATTATTCGTTGGTGCTCTCGTTGTAATTTAATAATTTAGGCAGTAACAACCTGCACCAACTAAATACAGATACCTACTCGTTATTGTGTGATTATGTTCTTTTCAATATATCTAACGAATTCATTTAATAACAGTGTTTCATATTTATTATGCACTGAACATTTCTACACCGAGATTGTTGTGTGATTGATGACTGTTATTAAAAAAATATTTAATATGACAAACACGGTTCTAAAAATACGGGAATTAAATATCCATGAGTTAATAAATTTTATATTGCCTGTACACTGTATAGTATATTTTAACGATTATTTGAACTTTAATCAGCCAATAATGTATACCTTGCAATATAATGGTTACATTAATTGTGGTTTATTTATTTACCTTTTTTTATTGATCGCATCGATTATCCAATTACCTAATTACCTGGTACCCAATAATATGCGCAAAAACTCCAAATAATGCAAGTACAATATTAGATAATAATTAATTATGTGTCTTGTAATTATTGTATGTTACCAACCAAAGTCAGTAATTCTTTGGTGGAAAATTAAATTAAAAAAATATTAATCTTAATCCTTTAGCTACTTTGTAGTGATTTAAACCCCTAAGTCTAACTTGTTCGCTTTTGGGAAAAACTCATATAGGTCTCATAGAAGTCACGATGAGAAATATGTTCTAAGCGGTATTAGAAGGCGAAAACACAACGCTTTAAATTTAAATCTAAAACAATAAAATGTTACCATCAAATTAATTAAAATCAACACCTTTATGAAACCAAAGTTTCCGAAAGCAATTTGAAAAAAAAATGAAACCTTGGGATTTTTTTTAATTAATTATTTTCTCATAAACCATAAAGTAAAGTGGCGATAACGTTTATAGTACATTTGTTTAGTATTTGTGTGTGTGTGTTTTTTTTGTTAAATACTTAATATTTTATTCTCAGACATTTTAATTTATAAAATGTTATGTTTATTTAGAATTATAAAATTTTAAATCACCTTTCAAAAACAGTTTTCGGATACGTTCATAAATATTGCATTTATTTGGATTTTTCTGATAAAAATTTGTGTCCAAAGAATTAAAGCTAACTGGTATGCGACGCAATGGAGTCTTCTTCAGGTCAGTATAGTACATGGTACATGTACAACAATAAAAATACAGAAAATAAATTTCATTTGAAAGATATTAAAATAAAAGTATCTACTCGTGTAAAAAAACATTTCTAATATGGTAATCTACATATTGTTATCACCGGTTAATTTCATTCCCTGTAATACGTATTAAAATCAATTATAAATAGCACACCACGACCAGCATGCATGGATATAAATTTATCAAATAAAATATTCCCAAAGTTCAAGTGCGTATAGAAAAAATCTGACAATAGAATACAACACGTTTTGATATGTAAATAAGAAGGTATCAAGTAATTAGTGGGTTGGGTAAAGCCGTAATTTCAACAAGGTATTCACCTCCCGCCAACATCTGCGGTGTCATGTTAACTGCACATAAAGGGCGATTATAGGGGGCGAGGGCTGTTTGCCAGGGCTGGCTTCAATTATCATTATTATGATTGTTTTACCATTTTCATATTTTATGGGGTTGCCAGTTGCCAGCATTTATGTCATTGGTTGACAGTGTTGGAAACGAAATGATTTTCAGAATAAAATAATTGTTCAATTTGTTTTATTATTGAATGGTGTTTCGTGACTTAAGTTTGAACTCGAAGATTTGTTTGTTATTATGTGCACATTATACATACTAATATAATAATAATAAGAAAAATAATACCAAAAAGCTACAAATAAATAATAAATGTATGATTATAGAAATTTTCGTACATAATAATACCTGTTATCGCTTATGTAATTCAAAAGAACCACATATGCGAAAATCGCGATTTTGAGTAAAAAATGCAGAAATATCCGTGAATTCAACAATTTTGTTGTATAAAAATACCGTATCTGCCATTTATCTAATTTCGCCGTTCTTGTTTCTTTGAAATCATTACAAATTTAATATAGTTTGAATGTATATATATATGTATATTTAAAAAAAAACGTCTTTTATACTGATTACAGAAAAAAATCTGCATATTGCAGTTTGATTTTTGAAGATTTTTTAAAATTCATAATAATTTTCAGACCCCGTTTTATCAAAACATGATAAATGCAGGTTATGTTTCTTTTAAATTGCATAAGCGTTAGATATTTGTTCAACAATCTGAATCTGTTCAACTTATTCTACCTTGATTTGCAAAAAATGTTCTTTGATTCCAAAAGTTCAGCAATGTTGAAGAGCGATTTATATTGAATTGATTTTGTTGTTCTGAGAATTTAATTAATTTTAAATTTATGGATGTCGTTTACGTAATATTTTCATAACGTTTATTTTCTTATATCTGTTGAAGTTAGATATGTACCTACTACCTATATGACTTGTAATCTATTTTATAATAATATATTTATAACATAAATAAATAAGTTCCTTTGCCAACAAGCTACTTGAAGTAAAAAAAAAACCTGTTCCCCTTTGCAAAACCTGCCAGCCTAAGATATCAATAAAATAATAATAAATCATGCTACGAGTATGTGAAAATATTTATCCATGTCTCCAGGTTGATTTTGCAATTTATCATTCTTATCTAGCCAAAGTGCATTATGAAACGGTTAACCATTGAGTTTTTGATGTTTTGACAATCGATCTTGAATTATTATTGGTCTTTAATAATTAAGCATCATCGAATTGACATTTGAAACTCCAACATGCATAGTGACGAAAAGGTTATCTTCGCCTGCCAATGTCCAAATCGATGACCCTGAAGGGAGGTTTTCATGCCTCAGTGGGCAGTGCCGGCAGGTGGACTCTGTACAGGAGACAGGAGTACTGGCGGCGGAGGAGCTACCTACCTACACTCTGTGAAAAAATTGTACAAAAATGGAGGGCGTTGCGATTGTTTATGATTTTAATAAGTAAAATAAAGATGGTTCAAGGAAAAACATTGTAACTTTAAAACACTATGGCGGTATTCAGGAATTAGCAGTAGGTATTTCAAGAAACGAGATGATTCTACATCGTGTTCTTTTTTGGAAATTTGATAACATTCGATAATTATTATTACATTATTTTGAATTTTTAGTTATTTTTAATACTTGCATTGACAAGTGGTTTATTTTATTATTCACACAAAGAGGCCATTTTGAATCTTCCTTACAAAGTATAAAGCAAAGTCGTTCCCACTGTCTGTACGCTTAGATCTTTTAAACTACCTACACAATATAGATGGAGTGATTCATGAGGAAGGTTTAGGTATATAATTTGTCAAGGTTTGGTGTAAATTGGTTGAAATATATAATATATAAAGGGAGCGGGCTGGCAAGCGGACGGTGTGGATTTGATATGTAATTAACAGTTGGCGTTGGTTCTAAAGGTTGGGCAATGGCGTTGTCAGTAGATGGCGTTGTATTTCGTTAGCCACGTGTGTCCGGGTCTGCTAGTCTTAAATAAATAATAATTGGGCTATGTGTCAAATCCGTCCGTCAGATTCGGAAGTCACATGTTAATCCTACTTTAGTTTGTTCTATAATAGGTGTTGCCATGGTAATGAAAAATTATACCTACATACTCGTAGTTCCATTTTATAAAGTTTCTAGAATTTGTTGACAGACTGAATAGTGGGCAGTAGGTACGGGGTGGACTCTCAGAGTAACAATATTGTTACTCTGAGGGTGGACTGCAGGAGGGTGCCACGCCTGCGTCCTAGCTCCGCACGTGGACGGACTTGCCCCCGGGGTGGCGTGTTTGTGCAATTATTCTGAACATTGAACTTGGTTTTTTTTTTTCAGTGTCTAGGAAATTACTCTGAAAACACGTCATCGTGTGACGTGCAACGAAAACGTCGCACCATGTTTTTGTTTTGTTTTTGTTGCGCTTAGCGTTATAATAACAAGTACCTATATGATAGTTAACTTTGTAGTTAGGAGTTAATATTAGTTTCAACAATTTTTTTTTTCTTTTTGGGAAATATTCCTCGGTTACGAATAATAATAATCAATTTGGGAGGCGGGAATGGGTACCGCCGCCCCGGGAACCTTTATTGGATAACCAACACCTCTATCATAGGTCACCCCAAGTGGTTCGCTACGTTTGGTGAGTTAGCAGGGGTGCCCGGGTTCATGGGGTGAGGTTTGTCTAGGTCTTGGAGGTGCATGACCAGGACATACTGAACCCCAGATTCCTACCCACCCCTTAAACCCTTTTCCTTCCCAGAACTCTCCTCTCCTCCCTTTCCTTAAAAAAAACCCTCCACACAGCATCCTCAAAGATGACATAGGCCCTGAGGGAAATTATTTTCCTCAGGGCCTCCTGTGTGGAGTTCCTGTAAAAAAAAAAAAAAAAAACCTGACAATATAAATTTAACTACATATTGAACATACGAGAAATACGCAACAAAATCTGGCTTATGAATTTTTCAATCTCAATAGTTCATGATGGAAATAACGTTGCGATTTAGCGTTGGCCTGAGTATTCCATAGACACTTGAGATGTCTAAAATCAATATACCAAACATACGAAACCTACCAGCAATGATTGATGAGATGAGCAATCCAAAATTTTATCTTACATTTGAGATAAAGATTTTATTATTTAGTTTTGAGGAGTTTTATTCACAATGTACATTATTTGTTACTTAGTTTTATTTATTTGTTACAGGTTGCGTCATTCACCAGCGTTCTTAAAAGTAAATTTCAAAATATATAAGTACCTACAGAAATGATATTATTAGGTGCGGGTAGCAGGAGTGCGGTGGAACAGTGGGAGATCAAAATAACAAGAAAACATGGTCAACAAAGGTGACATACAGGATGATATTATTAGGTGCGGGTAGCAGGAGTGCGGTGGAACAGTGGGAGATCAAAATAACAAGAAAACAAGGTCAACAAAGGTGACATACAGGATGATATTATTAGGTGCGGGTAGCAGGAGTGCGGTGGAACAGTGGGAGATCAAAATAACAAGAAAACAAGGTCAACAAAGGTGACATACAGGATGATATTATTAGGTGCGGGTAGCAGGAGTGCGGTGGAACAGTGGGAGATCAAAATAACAAGAAAACAAGGTCAACAAAGGTGACATACAGGATGATATTATTAGGTGCGGGTAGCAGGAGTGCGGTGGAACAGTGGGAGATCAAAATAACAAGAAAACATGGTCAACAAAGGTGACATACAGGATGATATTATTTTGTTTACTAATTTTCAAGTTAGTTTAAAGAAGGCTAGTGAATGACACGGATGTGTCGAAACCATCCGATAGCAAATAAATAAAATTAAGTAACAAATGTACATTGTGAATAAAACTCTTCGAAACAAGATTGTCTAGAGATTGGTACATAGTTAATGCCCAAGAAATACAAAAAAAGATTTTATTATTCCCTACGCATTACATTAGAATCCTACAGTGAGGATCCTGAATAATTCAACAGTGTCCATTGACCATGTTGATTTCATCACTATCCAAACATTAATAAGACCCTTTATTGTATTTTGAGCTACGATAATAAGGTAACTTTTCTATCCTAACAATTATAATGTAAGATTTCCGAAAACGAGATTTTTTTATATACCAGGTCTTTGTAAACAACCATCTTACATATTTGGGTAAAATCTACTTGAAATTAAGTTAATATGGAAACATAGGCACGGTTGTTTGATACATGGAACTAGACGTGGGCAAAATTGAATGACCGAATTAAATGAACAAATTCAATCTTTTGACACACTTGATCTGATTCTCAATTTCAAAAGGAATTGATTCTTCATTCCTTACCTTTGGCCTTGTATCGTACGATTTTTAACGGCAACATAAATGTTTAATTTCCATTTATTTTACTGTTAAATTATTTCAATGAATAATGTGTTCCGTAAACGATTTAAATATTATAATGTTTCATAGGTATTTAAATATTATTCAATGGGCAGCGCGCCGCGAAGTTGTCGACGGTATTGTGAACGACTCGTATCCCGCTACCGCCAGCGCCGGCCGCCGTTCTAAAAACCCGTAGATCAAAACGCGGCCGCGATTCAGCCGAATTGTCCGAGCGTCCCTTTCACGCAAGGAATTAATCATTTGTCGTAGTCAATAGTCCTGAGATTGTTCTAAGGTCCCGTCCGCGTCCCAGGTACTCGTAGCTAGTCTGTCGCTATCGGAAATTGTCCGAAGCGCTATATTCACGAATTAAAACTAAAGTCTTTTTCACTTGTGACGTTATTGTCTCTAGTTAGTCTCAGACCCAGACATAACGTAAGATGTCATCGTCTTACATCGTTCCATGTCAATTGTCAATCTCGGCTCGGGTCTATCCGAAACGCAGCTCGCGAGTTGATCAAGTCACTGTGGGGTAAGACACAAGACACTAGTCAAAAGTTACCAATTCATTCCTCAGTGCCGGCCCTTAATCCGTCTGTGCGGTTCACCAATTCCTCGGCGGGCCAAGCCTTCAATTTCATTACATAGTTTGCCGAAAACTTTCGACATTGAATCCGAACATCGCGGCATCAGCTAGAAAAGAGAGAAGCAAAAATAGTGCACTTGTTATCGTTTTTTTGGCACGTATGAAAGATATTGGAATACAAGTACCGTAGATCTTGGGTAGATGTAATATGTAAATTTGCATATATTACAAGGCCAATCAGTTGTTGTCAGCTATCATAAAATACTTTTAAGTTTAATAAATAAAATAAGTAAAACTTTAGGGGTGAAACAAAAAACTGTTTAATTTAAAGATTTAATTGCTAGCTCTAAATACATTTTACATATGAAAAATAACGATACTAAAAAAAGACAAACACATACATTAATAGGATTTAGCCTGCGAGATAATGAGATAGAATAATCGGTCCCCTCTTTGTGTGGTACTTTGTAGCCTCCCCACTTATTGTGATTTGAAATGAAACGAAAAAGCGACACTAAAAACAGACACACACATTAATCTATAGGTTTTAGCCTGCGAGATAATGAGTTAGAATAATCGGTTTCCTCTTTGTGCGGTGCTTGGCATCCTATCAGTCTCCTCTTTGTGCGGTGCTTCGTAGCCTCCCGGTCTCCTATGCGGTGTTTCGTAGTCTCTCCCCATTCATTCTAGTTTTTCATAATTTTTTTTTTTTTTGGAATTAAAGGAATGAATAGAAGGAATCAATTCAAAAGGCCGGGGGAATCAGATTGAATCTATTCACTCCTGGGAATCATTCTGCCCACGTCTACATGGAACGCACATAAATATTTGTAGGGCGGATGTTTACAATATAAAATGGCTTTGGTGTAAGGTGGAGGCACCTGGCATTAGGAAATCTGATATTGTCCGACAAACTGGACACTTGGAAGACGAAATATTCATTTAGGAAGCTTTTTAGCCCAATAGAATAGATAATGTAAGGTGTAAGGTATCTTAGGGAACGTACCCATACCACGTTTAGGGGTGGTTCTTATGGAGAGAAAAATTAAGAAAATTGCACAGAAAATTGGATAATTTCAGAAAAACCTAACGACTATCGCACGTTTGACAGTTCGCGTGTTTGAGAATGACATTTTGCAAAACAATAATTGTTAAATCAGGATTCTATTTTTGAAAACCTTTAAGTTGATAAATTTATTTAAAGTAGGTACTCCCCTAATAGTTTGAATCGAATCAAAAATTTCAGATATTTTAAATAGGTACCTATGTACAGGTACCAAATTTAATATACATGAAAAATGGAAATTTGAATAAAAATTGTAAAAGGTGGTACGCAGGCTGTTTAAAAACTGAATGTACTGGGATTGAATATATGGAAAGCGGGAGGGAGGGAGAGATGGGGAGGGGGGTGGGGGGAGGAGGGGAGGGAGGGTGGTTAGAGGGGGGGAGGGGGGGAAGTGGAGGAGGCGGAGTGGGAACCACCCTTACACCATGCGAGCTAAGCCGCGGGAAAAAGCTAGTTATAAATAATAATACATTAATATTATATTTGCGTCTATTAAATTGGTTTAGATTGGAATTATCGGGAGGTACTTACCTGTTTACATTTTTATTTTATTTTTGGAATAACTTTATAAGTAAAACCTCAAATTTTAATATTTAATCATTGAAGACAATGTAGCCACTCTCAAACGAAAATTTGAAACAGAAAAATCGACGAATTATCTCAGTGGTTAGAACAGAATCCCGGCAAAGCTTAAGTCCTGGGTTCAATTCTTAGATGCCACCGTATCTTTTTCTGATTTTTCTGTTTCAAATTTACCTTTGATGTTTTTGACATAGACATAATTCATAAGTATGAGTCGCTTATGTTCATGTATTATGTCTATGTCAAAAATAAATATAATGTGGAGAATATTTTATTGTATTGAACCTACTAAAGCTTTTATTTTATTTTATTTTTATTTAAGAGAAGTAAAGAAGAAAATCTGTTTATCGTGAAATGTGGACAACTTCTTCTGAGTAGAATTATTTGTGGGCCAACAGTACTCCAAGATTACAATGTAATTTCCATATTGAGCTTTGGAGCTTTAAATATAGCCTAACTGTAAAAAAAACTAAATTACCACTTTTTAATCCTTCTTTGAAACTCTGGCGGGACCGGATAGTATACCTACAACTCGAGCTAGTAGGTAGTAAAGTTTTCATTTGACGATATTTAAGAAAAAAAAATTGTTTTCTGGACATCTGGATATATATTTCAGCGGGGATAAGTTTAGCGAGCATACTTTTTAGAATTATGTATTGATATCGAAATTAAGATATCATCTAGACTAGATACCCACAAGGAATTTAGATTACACTTGATAATGTTACCTTATCTAATATTTATTACATCAACTAGATTTGAAAGGTATTATGTTGTGATATAAGGAATCTATTGAGACATCTGTACGTTTAATAAGTCATGTTATAGAATTTTTCATTTCAAGAACTTTCTCGTGATATTTGAACATTCATTATGCGTGCATTGATATCATATTGAGCGGTTAAAAGTTCAATGGAATAGAGATGTTTCGTGATCGACTTATTACTAGGCTTTGTACCGAGGTCCAAATTCGGTTCAGACGCCGTTCAGAACCTCTTGCATTATTTTTTTTACTATTATTCAAATTTGATCAAAGCGTACATATGTTTTCTCTTTTTCGCTAATAACTTCTGATATTAGGCGAAGTAAGGCAAAAGGTTGTTTCTCAGTTACGCTTCGCAGGGACTTCGTCGGAGATGTATCCATTATCCATTTGCACCAATACACACAATCCTAAGTTTGTGTTGGTCACCTCAACTCTCGTTGAGCAACCTTCTTACAAACTATAAACTGTTTGAATGAACAATCTCGCCAATTTATCAACACATTCTTAATTCACAAATAAAACTTTTTTCATGTTTGAAATTATTTAAGGTTCGTGGAAATTGCTCTCCGGCTTTTAAAAACCCCTCATTGAAAAATCAACTCTACACAAACAATATTGTAATTTGGAAGGTAGGTACCTAAATAAAGTAACAAACAAACAGACGACACGCTGTCTATTTCCGTAATTACCGAAAATCTGATTAAATGTGTTTCGGATGGTCGCAATTTGACTAAAAGCGAGCGGTTGTGGTCTAAATTACGCCTTCCAAAAAAGCCGTTAAAAAGCGTGCGCAGTTTTATATCCGTAACCGATGAAATGTCTCGACAATGTGGATTGTTCGGGCGAAGCGAGTCTCACTTAAAATAGACATCAATGCTCCTTTATTAGTAAGCCAGAGTGCACAGATGTTCACCGTAAGTTCACTGCAGCCCAGGAGTCGCTCTTTCGTTGTACACTAACTTGCATCGCTGATAATGGTGATAGGTACCTAACTAAATGCTTTTTACACTTAAACTCTCAACTCTTGTCCGCTTATCTATGACGGTCTTTATCAATATAGGAGCTCATGCACCCTGCATACGGTGGCTAGGATAGAAGTGTTGAACTATTACATTATCTATCTAGAAACAACACGCTGTGCTGTCAGAACCTTGAATTTTTCAACATCATTAATATATTTTCTAATAATGTTCCTACCGCGTTAATGACTAAGACTTGAAAGTTGTTTTGACGATTTACTAATGTAGGCATGCAATAATCTTTTAAACCTAACCTTTTATATCGATTAAGCTACTACCAATAATCACACAATGTTACCACAATGCGCTAACGCTTGAGTAATTTCAAATATTTTGATTTCATTTAGTAGGTAGGTGTCTACTATGAAAAATGAATGCATCAAAACGCTTGCGTATTTATTTCGTGTCACGTGTTTTCAGATAATAGAAGCATGATGTTATCGTCCTGTAAAGTGCCTGAAAATGTAGTAAGGTACCTACCTGAAAATATAGTGAACATTTGTATAGTCATATTGAGCTGTGCGCACTGAGCTGAATACTATCGTTTTATTTGACATCGCATAATCGCGTTCCCGCATGCACATTTCAATTTATAATAATCGGACCGCTGTTAAGTGCACCCCGCTCTCCTCTTCCACTCTAACTTCTGGAACTATATATACATCTATCGTACTCACGCCCCGCAATATCCTTGTGGTGAAGTAATGACCTGTCGAGGTACTCTGTACAGGATATCTGTCAAATTTCTATTTAAATAAAACACTTTAGATCAAGGGTCGGGGGACCATGGTTTTGCAGGGTAAAACTAAAAATGTCAACACAGAAACCAAATAATCAATTAGCACACAAATGTGTCAAATAAGAGTGGATACTTAAATTAATACTTTTAAAAAATAAAATTTTCATTCGTTTATTTTGTTTTCTTTTAGGTCTTTGTGTTTTCAGGTTCTACGGAATTTCGATCGATTGTTCGCAGACTATAGATAATATGTATGTTACAATATTTCAAAAGCAATTAGTAAGGTTTTCATCACTTTCAAAACTTAAATTCACTTTCACATTCAAGTAAATCGATTATATTTGTCGGAATAACAAATGTGTAAATGATTTTTTAAATGAAAACTTCTTCAGCACCGTTGTAATTTGAAACTCGATGAAACAAAAAAGCGACACTAAAAAGAAACAAACTCATACATCTATGGCGTTTGGCCTGAGAGAGAATGAGATAGAATAAACGGTCTCCTCTTTGTGCGATGCTTCGTAGCCTCTCCACTATTGTCTACTTTAGTTTTCTGAAGGTTTCACTTCTACAGCATGTGAACTGCACACTTGTATTTTTTTATGTGGGTATCGCGAAAGAGAGATTGCTTCCAACCGCCTATATCCAGAGAGACTACGTCATAGTGAGGAGGGAGTTGAAGGTAGTGAGGAGGGAAAGCACATGGGAAACAAGAAGATGGGGAAGAACCTGGTCATGAATGTGAATGGATCAAGGATTATCATGATTTTGATGAAGCAAAACTTTAGGCTAAACGAAACACGGCATAATGCACCAAAAATAAATCACGATAATACCTTTGGCCGTGAAAATCTCAAATCATAAATGAATCGAGGTTTTTTTGTCAGGACTGTGAATCAGAAGTGTAATCGAGATCTGTCGTACTGATCTGATTACTCTTCGAAGAAATTACGTGATAGTTATGTTTTGTACCTATCAACTACTATGGGTGTTGTTATTAGTTATTAGTCACAACTGCATAAAGGTGCAATTTTTACTTGCAATTAATTTTAACCACATCCGAGGTAAATAACATTATGGTTATTAAATTTATATTCCTGCATTATAAATAGTTATTCGACCTTGTAAATCTCCGAGTTCAAATTATACTACTTTCAGAAACATAATATAAATACATATTTATAAAATTCATTAATAAAATCTGAAGCATTTTATCACGTGTATTTTGCACGAATTATAAAATGCGTGCTTGCGGTGGTTTGTATTTTTATGGTAAAAATACTCCTCAATTAACTAGGGCTACGAACTGTCAGATACGAGAGATTACTAATTGCTTTTAATAAATATTTATTTTAAATTGCTGCCCCCACCCTTCTACTATCTTCCATTGCGAAACCATTTAATCATCATACATTCCTTCGTAATTTAGGCCCCGCCGGAATGGTCGATAAAAATGTAAATTTGCGATTATTTTCAATTCGAATATTTGCATTCCTAATGGACGGGAATGGAGACTAATGGAGTGTGGCTCGGTCTATGAAATTTCAACAAGAAAGATTGCCATCCCATTTCGCATCATCGCCAACCATCATTAATTCACCGCTGCGGGTTTCAAATGCTTTCCTCTTCCGATTGCAACGACATCACATTTTCACTGATGCTTTATGGCAGGGGTCGACAGAGAGCGGCCCGCGAGCTGAATGCGGCTCTTTGTATAGGTATAGACGTTTGCGGCTCTTCAGACATCAACTTCAATCACACCTTACTCAATGAAGCCCCCAAACGAACTTTGACTCGAACAGCATTAGTGTTACCAAGTCAGCTCTTTTAGAGCTAGATTTTTCAGATATTCTAATTCTTTATTTTATGCAGAACTCATTCACATAAATAATAATTTTTAAGTTATTTGTCTGAGGAGTCTGCCGTGAATCTGTTTTTATCACAGAATTAGCCTAAAACCAGCCATCCCCGGATACCGATTTCATTTTTCTTAGAAATTCTCTAACCCATTATTTATTATCCAGTTTCCTCAACAATTTGGCTCATTCACTTGAAAGTCTGCCGACCTCTGCTCTATGTATATGCACTGTGATTTACTGCTCCGATAATATCAACTCTATTACGTTATATCTACGTTCATTTACGCTAGGCCTGCCTTTGTTCTCGTTACGTTTGTGTAATTTATGCATTTGTTTTGGTCCATTGTAATAGAATAATAAAAGTCATCAATGAGAACAATACTTACTAATAACAACTATGTAGCTCGTAACGTATTTTTTTCTTGATTGTACGTGCTGGTTTTAGGACAGCGGTGCACCGCTATACAGGAACCCTTTTTAATGGAATAAAAACTAAAAAGTCGGTTTTAATTTGCATGGCGGCAACGATGAAGCGCGAATGGAAAAATATCATCCCAGGAAAGTGGGAAAATAATCCTTAACCCCAAAATCTTCACCTCAAAATATCTTTAAATTGATTATTATTTAGTTTTACTTTCCGTTTGTACCTAATGCCATTTTCATTAGTAGATATTATATTAGGTAAATAATATTGTAAGTACGGTGCATGTTTGCTCTGCTGAACGAATTATTTTTCATAATTCTTACTACATTTTCTTTCTTATTTGGAAAATTCTACGTAGGTAGATAGATATACATATCTTCATGTAATAATTTTTTTATTGTTTCATATTATTGTATTATTGTAGGGCGAATGTAAAAATGCGACAATTGTGGTATGTTCAGTTGTGTTTGTTTATTTATTAAGGGCCTTACAAATAAAATTGATTTAAATTTTACACAGTTGATAAACAACCATTAGTGTAGGGCATATGGTAGTTTATCATTTGCGTAAAATTTAAAACACGTTGTTAGTAAGGAGATTATTGTTTTCAAGTTTATTTTGTGGAACTAGAAAAAATCCCTTTGTTCTTCTCATCTCCATAAAATAAAAGGACTGTAAACATGTGGCATCTGATCCTACTGAGTTCATTACCTATGGTCTTTACTATCGACTTGATTCCTACTTTGTTCTATAAAGTGTTGATGTGTGATGAGCGCCACTTGTGGGGTAGGTGGTAGGTGTGCCTTCTCATTAGCATTCCACGTGTGTTGCCAGTTGCCATCACGTGTAGTAGATTGCCACTCGTTTTATTTGACCGGGGTCTGCCTGGCTCACACCACAATCCCGACATCACACCTCAAGGACTGAACCCGAACCCGATACCAATTCAAAACACTTGCTACGTCAATAACCATTTGGATATTTCTTAATTTTATTGTAATTTAATTCTAATAACTATTATATGGTTTCAAAAGTTGGTCCATACAGAAATAAATTGTTAATCGCCCTTGAGGTGATTTATCTCTTAAAATTACACAATTATTAGTAGTTACATATTATACTTTTTGTTTTGAAGAGTTTTATATCACAATTTACATTTGTTACTTAATATTATTTATTTGCTTTCGGTTTCTGAGATCTTAAAAGTAACTTTAAAATTATACAAGTACAGAAAAGATTGGATATTATTAGGTGAGAGTAGTGGAAATGGTGATTTAAGGGGGGAGGGGAGAAAGGGCCGATAAAGCTCTTCAAAACAAAATGTCTAGAAAGTATTACTAAGTAATGACCAAGAAATACAAAAAAGATTACTTATACAATTATACTTACCTAGTTACATAATTATATTTGATATATAAACTAGGTATCTTTATATATGAACACCCCCACAAGGCCACAATGCACGCTACACTAATTTTGTCACCCCTCTTCCTGAAAACAGACTGGCAAAACTTAAACCCCTCGAATGCATGATTTAAGAGTTTACGAGTAGGAAATAATCTCCCCCTGTTTGTTATGGAGTGGACGCGCTATAGGGAAGTTTCAGTGTTCAGTATGTCTAAATGTTCACCAAACGTCTGTTTAAAACGTCGATAAAACATTATGGTAATTAGAAATGGACAGTCGAGACATGGTCGATACCCAATGCTATCTGTTGGCTGAGTGAATAAGTTAGCTCTACTGAGAATCCGTACGACGCGCGACGTTGTCTCGTCTCTTCGAATTCTCTAAGGCGGTTTGTCCATCTCACCGCATGCATTATTCACGATTTGATACTAGATTCTAATAGATAGGACTAGGTATCTATACCTACCTACTTCACTACCTCATAAAAATATTTGACAGTCATTGAGAGGCGTGCTTTGAATACGCGTGGTCTACGATTTGGAATGTAGGCTAAGGATAAGATTATCGAAAATATCTATAAAATTTTCTACTATTGTGGCACTCAAGTTTCTCAAAGTCGATAAATAATCTAGCCTGGCATTTGGACCACATCGTGATATTAAATAAATCATTTGAGCGGACATGCTTTTCCCCGTTTTTAGTCGAGTGAATATTTTCGATATTTTTTCTATGTGATACCGTACAAGAGTTCCAATTATCCGAAGCCATGAAATAAAAATATTTGGATGATTTGTATAGCGTCGTTTTTTTATAAAAAATCATCTCAAGGGCGCTGTACAAATTTATGATATATTTCTATAATGCTAACCATAGACTAGCAAACTGTTATAACAACTTATAGCTAACAGATTACATCCACCAGTTCATCGATCACCAATACAAAATTATACGTACAATGGATTTTTTTTTTTTAAAGTATATTTATTCAGTTTTTTTTTTTTAATTTTACAATATTAATCTTTAAAATCTTACAAAACTGATCAATCAGTTTGATTGTAAGAAATCTCTCATTTGTCCTATTTAATTAATACTATTATACTTTTATGTTTTACATTGTAATAACTGTGTAAAATCTAAAATACTAATTATTATAAGCTACCAATTATTATAATGTTTATGAATACAGTGTGTGATAGTAATTTCCAGGTATTTGATCAATATTCGAACTGGGTATTTGTATACAATATTATTTGCTTTCATGTTCTACGGAGATAGAATGATTTAGGTTATTAAAAGCTATGAAAAATAATTTAAAAATAGCCGGTAACCCTAACCTAACTTAACCTATTTAACCAATGTTTTTTATCATCATTCTTAATGACCTTTCTGAGGTGCTTCTGAGTTGGTTTCATTCTGAGTTGTGTGGTCACCTGAACGTGGTGCTGCGTTAAAATGTAGAGAATATACAGGACCATACTTATCTGGGAGATCGCTTGAGATTAACACTCTTTTATTGTTTATTATAGAAATTTAGATTCAGTTTGCACGCTAGGATACTGTGCACGGTATACACATTCAGCTTCACAACAGGAAGCGGGTAGAAGAGGTTGAAGAAAAGGGTTGGGAGACTCCTGGCTATAGTGGCTATTCAGATATCGTCGCTAAAACCATTTGGAGCAACGCTTATTTTTTTAATAGTGCGGTCACTCAAAATATCATGGTTATTGAGAGTAACTTCCAGAACGAGGCCACTAATTAAAGAATAGTACACACAATATCCATCTTCATACTTGTACATGCTTATTTAAAAAAAATCGTTTTATTATATTATTATACTTTATTAATATTTGAAAAATATTACTATGTTAATAAAATTATATGTGAAATAACAAATAGCCCACGTAAATTAAATTAAATTTTACCTGCCTTCGTCACATCGGGGTCAATCAAGGTATTATTAATTCAAAACATTTTCCTCGCTTTTATTTTTATGTCATTTAAGTATTTTGGTTTTCTATCTTAACTTTTTTTAGTTTATATTATATATTTCTTTCCCATGTTAAAGTTGTACTGCCTTTATCTATTTATGTAAAAGCCCTCTCGGCGTAAAATAAATAAATAAATAATAAGTTTTTTGAAATGCACCAAGCATTCAGATTCTATGTGATTTTGTGTTTATTTTTCGATTTTTTTTTATTTAATCCGGCATTAGTGAGGAGAAAAAAACTGGCACCATTGGCATGGTTGGGTTTAAAGAATTATTTCTTTATTATTATTTCTACTTACGAAAGTAAAATTGATAATTTTTTCATAAATTTTATGTAATTTTAGTTATATTTTTAAATGCTTACAAAAAAAACTTTCACGTGTCGGTGAAAGTTATAGGAAATCGCACATAAAAGTATCTCTTATGATATATTTATTTGAAAAAAAAAATCGTTGGTCTTTGTCACACCCCCTCATCACTAACGCTGGGTTAAGAAACAGACCGCTTTTGGGATAGGTAGGTACCCCACAATAATAATTATTATTGCATTCTCAGTTAAGTATCCGCGTAATTCGATATTCTTTTAAATCTAATTACGCGGTCTGCCATCTTTGTCGGATCTCCATTTGTAGTTGATAGTGTCCGACAGACTGGAGCCGGATACGGTGGAGACAAGTGCTCCATTCATCGATTTCATCAGTGTTCAGAACATGAAGCACCATCTAACTGGACAAGATCTTCACCAGCTTTCTATTGATAAGCATGAAAGAGTCTGAATTGCTGTCGTGATACAGTTCACTTATCCAGACATAGATACTAAGATACTAGGTATCATCGTATCATGCACACAAATTTTAGGCCCCTTAGGAACTTTAAATCGGCAACGTCCCACCCCTTTATGATATCGATTACTTAGGTACATCTAATATTCTTCTATGGGTAGGTATTATTATTTGAGCCTCTTTTCATCCAGTGTCGAGAAACGGTATTCCAAGGGTGTACTGAAACGTCTGTTAAAAATTAAAAATTGTGGGATTACCGCGCAAGAGTTGTAACCGGCCGTGGGATTATGGCAACCCCAGGTTAGAGAATGTTGTGAGGCAGTGAAAGGGGAAGATTTGGAAGTGCTTGGTTATTCAGATGCAGACAAGATTCCATAAAATTAACGGCTAGTGACTATAAAAATGATTGCATAGGTTTTACATGCAAATTAGATATTATACCTACGACGACATTGCTATAAAAAACGTCGTCTTTTGTACCTACCAAGCAGGCACAGTGTAATGGAATATTTGTTTTTTTTAGAATCCCGTTGTTCCAGAAATGGAATAAAGCGACTGTGTTCGCCGAATAAATAATACATTCAAGCTTTGCATTCTCTCTAAGAAACTAAGTGGGTTAATAAGATCTTGACGCAATTGCATTTTGCACTTCTTTTAGATGCCTTGATGTTTTGCTCTTTTGTGCAATTTAGAAGGTTGCTTTACGATACGATGGATTTTGCAGTTTTTCATATCTCTGTGCTGTTTTTATTAGTCTGTCGTATTGTCCAAATTAATCACGGAATATCAAGGTGACAAATGCAGGTTTTTTAAGCTTTTAAGATGAATTTCGCTTAATTCTGTTATAATAAAGTATTTTGTTATAATAATATAAGCATATAAGTAGTTCTGTAGTATGTGTGAAGCAGCAAAAAATCTCTCGAAATGTTATAAAATTTAATCAGCTTTTCGTTTTTGAAATTTCTACGGTTCATTATTTTCGGCCCCTAAACGTCATTTCCATCATGACATTTAAAGCTTTAAAATGTCAATTCAACTGTCACAAAATAAGCCGTTTATTGTTCTACATCGAGATACTACCAACTGCCAGCTATCATATTATATTCCTTTTGCTGTACACCGTGGTTAGAATCATCATTTACCAAGTTCTTTTCACCATTATTTCTTACATGTAAGTAAGTACCTTTTCCAATGATGTATTTGCCAAGCTCTTTTCTGAATATATTTTCATGTTTAAGAAATTTCACGGCAGTCAGTGAACTGTTGAACTAGATTTTTGTACTATTTGTTCTTCTGTTCTTCAAATAGCACCCATAGTAGACTAGTATCAGGTTTGAAATAGGTACTTACCTGTAATAATACATTATAAAATGGAAATGGCCGTAATGCAAACTACTACTGATGTTCGCGCAACCGCTATCGAATAACCGTTATAGATTTGTTTATTTGAATTTGTAGGCAAACAGATTTTAGGAAGTGGGCCAATAATACATATCACTTTTCTCACACTAATCCTTTATCAAAATGCACAAATGACTTAGGTAATCTGATCAAATAAGGTATATTTATGTTGGGTAGAAACTGTGTACCAGTTATTTCCAAATCTTGGCCTGTTTGGGTAGAAACTGTGTGAATCAGTTATTTCCAAACCTACCCATTTGATGAACATATTGGTGGAAGGATTTTTTATGCAAGCATAATACGTTTGTTTTATAATTGGTTATTATATCGTAACACAAAAACAGCAGAGTTATGGGTAGAAAATCGTAATATTTACACCAGTCGTAGTCGTAGAGCTTATGAGACCCAGAAAATCGCAAAAAAATATGGAATGGTGTGTTTTTCGTAGTGCTGATTGCAGCAGTATGATTTTCTTGGGACACAGTGGTGTAGCGTGAGTTTTTGAAGTAAAACTTCTTTACGCACGCTTGACTTGGGGAGTAAGCTGGTGAATGCATGACGAGAGCTTTACGTAAAGTGTAATCGGGCGAGGAGAACCGTCGGGCCTTTACCTACGCTTGACTTGAGGAGTAAGCTGGTGAATGCGTGACGAGAGCGTTATGAAAAATGTGATCGGGCGAGGCGAACGGTCGGGCGAGGCGATCGGAAGATATAAGGAAGGTATTTGGCGAGAGGGAGATATAAGTTAGTGAAGTTTTACTTCAGTCGTGTGGTCTAAAGCACACTCGTTTTTTTTACCATTTTCTTTATTTTCCAGAGCGAACAAAAATATTTCGTATTTTTATAACCGATTTTTTTTTTACCTGGGTTACCCTACGTGACGAATTATTTAAGAAAGAAAAAATATTATCATATTAATTTGTAAATCAAATTAACTTTTCAGAAATCTAATTCTTTTGCTGACCGTTTTTCAGCTCTTATTTTATTTACAGACATTCAAATCGTCACTTATCAGTTATCACAATCTCGATGTTTCTAAAAATAAAATAAAAAACTTTCCTTCTTTGAAATCTAGTTTTTAAACCTGAAGTATTGTGAACAAGTGCAAATAAATATCATTCGTTTTCAATCGAGGTTATTAATAAATTAATATCTTCAGAAATGATTTCAGATTTTCGCAGCGAAAAGTTTTATCGTAATTTATTTTGTGGGTTTGCACTTCCTCCTTGGCTCGCCAAAGTTTCGAACAGCGTTACATTTTCCATCATCACATCTGCCGTTAATTGACTAAAGAAGGAGAAAACGCAACACGCTACAATACCTCAAAAATAAATTACGATCTTCCTAATTTTCTTTAAAACACTTTGTGGCCCACAAATAGGGAACCTGTGCTGAATACACATTTTTTTGTTGAATAAACGTGCATCATTTCCTGTACACTGAATTTGAACGATCTGCATAGTTCTCTTTCGTAGTAAGTAAATCGTTTAGCAGTTGCATAATGTAAAATTGCTAAATCTGAACGTTTTAAGTGCAGGAAGAGGAGAGAATGAGAGAAAGGATACTCCACTGCTCTGAAATTAAACTCGTGTTTTAGGTTGCTGTAGGTCGTAAATACTTATAACCGGTTCAGCCGCAGTAAACTCCTCGTGGCGAAGTCACTTCTGCTGAGAGCACAAACGAGGTAGTTGATCTCGAACTGTCAAATAACGAATTAACAGTAACTTCAAACCACTTTACTAGAAAAACACTAGTAATCGTCAATAATACCAAGTGTAATAAAATAATACCAATAATAAGAACATGTCATTAATTATTTATTGTATGTGAACTTTAGACATATTGTATGCGTTTACTATGTATGCATGTAATAACTAAGTGTAAGACAAACGCAAACTTGGTAAACGGAAATCAATAGTTTAAATTTACTTAAATGTATATCATTGTAGGCAGGGCTGGGCAGTATTTGAATTACTTGTAATTGAAATACTTCCTAAAAATGTATTTTGTAATTGGTATTTCAATTACCTGCTGATGAAGTATTTTGTAATTTGTATTTCAAATACTTATGGCTTCAAAATACATTTTCAAATACATTTAGCGATCTTAACAATGATAATGAAAAATAAACTGACATAGATAATACATAGACTAAAAACGCTAGAATCCTGTACTATTGTCCTAATATATTTAGGATATTATATATATATATATACCATATGTATATATATATACAATATACCATTTTTACTGTGCTATAATAGCACTCTTACTAATGATTATTTGTAGTTCTCTTATCATTGCTTTATAATGTACTGTACATTTTTTTATGTCATGTTATGTATTATTATTGTCCTGTGCTATAATAGCACTGTTATTGTACAATTTATATCGTATTATATTCTACTTGTCATTGTTTCATATTGTACATTTTTGTATCGTAGTATTATATCTAGCACTGGAGGAATAAATTGACTGAATACTAGATTATTTTTAAGTTAATTAATGTGGAGCGCACTTGAAGTAAAATAACACAAAACTGCGCTATATAAATGCCATCTATGTATATAAAAATGAATCCTTGTTTCCCTCGGTCACGCCATAACTTCAGAACGACTTTACCTATTTAATTTTTTTTTAATAAAGTTTTCTAATACTTTGTAGAAGGTTCTCACGGAATGAAAAATAAGAAAATTACGCAGAAAATTTGATAATTTCAGAAAACTTAATGAGTATTGTAACTTCGCACGTTTGACGGTTCGCGCGTTTGATAAAATTGAATTTAACAAGCGGCTGTTTTTTTTGTAGCAAAATAATTGTCTACGGATTTTTTAAATTATAAATATTTTGAATATTTACCTATGTTAGGGACCAGATTTGATTGATTGTTCTTATAATACGCAAAAATGGATATTTTTTTGTATTTCGTATTTTAAATACATGCGAAAAAGTATTTTGTAATTTGTTTTTCAATTAGGTACTTGATAGTAGGTATGCAATGTGTTTACCACCATATATTATACAACCATTTTCGTACACCTTTGGTTACCGTAGCTTCTGTTACAACTTCAGAAGGTACGATTGCTTCAAAAACCGGTTAACTTCGATTTTAAAAAAAATATGTGCTGGGTTACTTTTTTATTGTTTCCACAATTATTCACCCTGAATTTGATAATTTTTATTGTTTTTAAAAATATTCATTTTACTAATGTTATTGTCATAGTAGATTATCATATTAGAAGTGGTTACTTATATTCTTAAATTGGGAGGCGAGTATGGGTATTGAATTTGGGAGGCGGGTATGGGTACCACCATCCCGGGAACCATTTATTGGATAACCAATACCTTTGCCGTAGATCACCTCAAGTGGCTACGTTTGTTAATTTAGCAGAGCGTGCGTTTGCGATGCGTTTACCCACCTATAGCGTGGTGGGCCGAATCTGGAGAGACTGGTTGAGGGAGGCCTTTTGAACTTTCCAGCCTGACTCTCTCGACGCATCGCCTTGCACCGCAGTGGTTGGATTCATACGTCCGTCGTCACTCCTGGACACAATGACCCTCAGATTCCTTCCCACTTCTCGTACCCTTTTCCTTATCAGAATTTCCTCTCCTTCATTTCCCTAAAAGACCTTCCACAACATGCCCAAAGATGACATAGGCTCTGAGGGGAATTATTTTTTTCAGGCCTCCTGCGTGGAGCTAATATAAAAAACATACTATTATTTATTTTTTGACCGGTCAGTGGTTGAGTGGGCATAGCGCTTGGGTCCCACCCGAGCGTCGCCTGTTCGATTCCTCGGCAGGCTAAGTCCTCCATCACAACACAAGCAACATTTTCGGCTTTCTGTGGTGGTAGTAGGAGATTTTCAAACATTGTTTGGTTATTCGTACCCCGGGAATGTTTGTCTTTCTTTAAAAAAAAAAATTATCTTATATACGAGTAGTTACTAGTTTTATTGACGTTGCGACCTGATTTAAAAAAAACAATTTATTTAGTTTTGCTTTTGTAGGAATGCCAATATTTACGTGCAAGTACGTCAGCGGTTCAAATCGATAATTTTACCAAATTCCAAAATATTTAGTTGCATCTGATAAAACAAAAATGACATATTATTATCTGTTTTATTTTAGTTCACTGTCGATAGACTTTAGTCCGCAGATATTAGCAAACAGAGGCCGGCAAAATGATTTGCCGGCCTCTGTGTTTCCTCCTTCCTACAACATGGGTCTCTTCAAGACCAATGTTCATTCCTTCCTCTCCTCAAAAAGACCCTCCACACAGCATCCCAGATGACATAGGCCCTGAGGGAAATTATTTTCCTCAGGGCCTCCTGTGTGGAGTTAATGTAAAAAAAAAAAAAAAAAAAAAAAACCATATTAATTTATGGCGAAGGCTCATTGATACGATGCCACAGACAAAGGGTCGCTATTAGATTAGATTATTGCTTAGCAACATGGATTACATGGATTGCTAATAATATCAATAATATACCTAGTTAGTCACCATGGACTATTGTACCGGTTCCATGCCAACTCAGAATCAACTCATCTCAATATCTCTTTGAAAAGTCATTAAAAGCTATGAAAAACAAAAATAGCCCATAACCCTTACCTAACGTATCATATTTAACTAATTTTTTATATTTATTTCATCACTTTTAATGATTTTTCAAAGGAGGTGTAGAGTTGATTTCATTCGAGTTTTCCGGTCACCGTTGTACCAACTTCAGATCAAGTTTTGTGTCGAGCGAAAATAAAAAAAAAATTGTAGTGTGATAATTTTGATAAACAAATGGGTATAGTAGGTAAATTCATTTATGTTGGTAGGGTAAATTAATACGAACTACCTCGATGTCCACTTTTTTCGTTCCTACAACCGGTACAGCTACCCTTAAAGATATTACCATCTTATGTGGGCCAACCAGTTTTTACGTCAAATGAGAACTCGTTTCATGATTCCGGGTCTTATCAAATACCTACATACTTTTTTATGTTTTTGTGCACGATATAAGATGTTTATTCGTACACGTAAATATCACTTGCAAGTTATTACTTACAAGTGATATTTGCTTTTAAGCTACTTTAGATATTACGATTGCTCTAATTGCTCAAAGAGTTAATAAAATGCAGAGATTAATGTTGTGCATGTGCCAATTTACCCAAATAAAAATGTCACATATTACATTATTTTGTAAATTTTGTAAAAATAAAACAAATTATAATCAACCATTCCTACTAAATCCGGTTCAATTAACTCTGTTTTGATACGTTTTTACTCTGTTTTATTTGAATTTAAGTGTCATTTTCAAAATTGGAACTGATTGCAGACAAGCGATAATGTATCTACCGATACGATACGATATTTTTTAACAGAAAATTATTTAGTGTAAATATGTATTTTTAGTCTTGAAATGTATAAGTATTTCTTTTGTTTAAATATCTTAGGTGTAAACTTGACTAGTAAAGTCAGATTTCATCATTTTTCAAGGATCTGCACTTTTTCCATTTCAGGAAAGCGTGATTTACTAACAAACTATATTTAATAACATAATATATGCGCTAGTTTTATTGCTAAAGATTATATTAGGTATGTAAAATATAGGTTTTGCTGTAAAACCTCAGTTCCGTCCCCTTTTTTAAGTATCTTTTGATTTAATTAATTTCTCTGTCCAAATTTCATTCATTCTTACAGGATTTTACGCATGTTTTAAAAAACTGTGAATACCACAAAATATTTCCACAGGCCAGAGCCCGGAGGCAGTGCGATTTTGGCATAATTAATTAGGAAATTTTGGTAGCCGGCAATATAAGGGCTAATTAATGTAAAGTAATTGTATAAATGTGTTGTACAATTTTCGTAGATACTTATGGACCCTTCTTACATGGGAGGCATTACCCAGCAAATTCCAATGAATACACCCAGTTGACTCACAATTTACGGACCTAACGTGTTTGCATTACTCACGATTTGCGATTACCGTCAAATAATGGGGTTATCAAATAATAAACCGTTAGAAGCAAGTCCTATGGGAACGTTAATCTCGGTAGCTGATAATGATTGTGAAGTCCAACGTAACCATGTTTTATTCTTACGTAAACATATTTTATATACAATACGTTTGTACTAGTCAGGAGCACTCCTGTTCCGGAGCAACTGGTACAACCGGAGGCACTTTCTTTTAGGAGCACTTGCTCTGAAGATGGAATGGAGAATGGGTTTTAATCAGCTGGTACGCAAAGCAACCTATAGCCTACAGCCAATAGGATGGAATGATATATTAGTATATGTAGGGAAGGAGAGAGATCATTGGGATGAGAATATTATTAAAAAAATAAATTAAAAGCAAGAAAAAGTGGTTATAATTTTATAATGTTCTACCACAAATTAGTAATAAAATAATCCAAGTTTTTACATAGATAAATTATTTTGATTTTGTGGGTTTTTACTTTCTTTGGTGACGATTTCATCGGGATGATTGCGAGATCGAACTAACATGTAGATACTCACAAGTCTGACAATTTAATTGTGTTTAATGATCATTGAGGCGTCAGAACTCAGGACTAGTTGATTTGCCGTTGAACCGAGTGGCTCCCAACCTCTCGCGTCTGACCTTCGATAATTTATTTTATTGATCGTTAATGAGTTTCTGAGACCCTCGGACCCGGGAGAAGCAAATCTGAAACATGGCCATGTCGATTTAATAATCTCACTTTTAGCTCATTAATTATTTTAATGCAGTCACCGCAGTTAAAATAACAAATTCCCAAATATGATAATCTTAGAAATTGGTGTTGAAGTTGAAATAAATTAATATTTTGATGTGCTACGTGAACGGAAGTCAAAACACGACACAAGATCAAGTTAAAATGTACTCTGCTATGAGTTCTAAAATTATAATATGTGTGTCTTAGTCCTTACCCCTGTAACGTACTACATTATAGTCATAAACGAGTTGTTTTGGACCTTAGGCTTATGGACTCTTTTATACTGGGTTTTTAGCGATGTCTTCAGGAGCCACGTTGTGGAAATAGATCCTGTATCCACAACGTGACAGCCGGACTCCCGGGGTATCTGAGCCTTCTCCCCATCGAGGCCCCGCATGACACCATAGATTAATGGGTTTCTTCATTCTCTTCACATTTCCTAAGCGTTGACGGTTTTCATTCCCAACAGTTTCACGTATTTCCGTAGTAGTACCAGGTGGCAGTCACGTTAATAATCCTGCTAGTTTCCTCAGTAAATTACTATTTTTCATCCATACAGAGTTCCCAAAGTTCCATACGTCCGCGTCCGTGAGTACTTTGGATTATCTCATTCAGGTTGTTTTCTCCCATTCCTTATAATGCTGGTATTTTACCTTTATTATAATTATTAATGTAGAAACCTTTTTAGACAACGCATTTATCCCTCTAGCTCCCGAAGCAATTGAAGTTGAACGCTAACGCTTTGTATAAGTAATGAAGTGTTTATGTTTATAATTAGTGTTTCCTCCTCTCGGTCCAGTAAGTAGGTACCCCGGGCCAAGGCCGTAAGTGGAGGCACCCATCAACATTCCTCGTGTGGAGCCTTTGGAAGGCTAAAGCCCGCATTTCCACATCATGCTAATGCTTTCTGACTGCTAAATTATTTGTCCATAAATTTGTTTGAGCCTTTGCCAGGTCTGACCTAACCTCTGGCCAATCTTGGCTGGAAGCAGTGAAAATTGTTTGAAAAATACTTGTTAATATAATATTTCGTAGTAATAATTATGGTGGGCTCCTTGTTTCTGAGCCCAAAGGTCGCATGGCTATAACCCAGAAAATTTAATACAAATTAATCATTTTTACATTTAAACAAGTATATTTGTACTTCGTTCCAGAATGGCTAAAGGTGACTTAGATAGGTATGTTTATTGACCAAATCTGAATTCTTCTGAATTAATAAATTGGAGTAGGGGTCACGATCCTCAGCAATGAGGAACCGACTAAAGAAGGAGAAAGTGAATTCCATAAAAATGCAAGAATGAACAAAAACTCATTTTCGTTATTTGTTTTTGGGGTGTTATGCCGTGTTGCGCTACCTCCTTCTTTAGCCAACATTTCGGACATCGACAACACATCTACCGGATCTTCCCTGATGATGGACTCTGCAACGATGTCCGAAACGTTGGCTAAAGAAGGAGGTAGCGCAACACGGCATAACACCCCAAAAACAAATAACGAAAATACTTTTGGCCGTGATAATCTTAAAACGTATCCAAAAACTCATTTGTCTACAATTACATACATTGTTTTTGTCAATGCGACTTGGATAGTCCTAATATTTTTCCTGTCGATTTTTTCTTCTTATCAATTTTAATTCGATAATTCGGCCTCATAGTCTGAGTCTACTTTGGACATGTTTGTTGTAAATGACGTTTTGATTTAAAAATGGCTGCGTAAACCTAGAAATGTATTATCATTAAGTACTATATGCAGGTATGCACCTACAGAGATACGACATTTTCATTTTCACGAAAATCATTGTTTGGTGTCCTGCTCTGAGAGCTTCATTGTAATCTCTCTTTTTGTAACACACGAATATGAGATAGAGTGGAACTTTCAGTGTAATGCCTTTAAATTACGTTGTTATTGTACAGGTGTTGATTTAATTAAAAAATAAGTACCTACGTTTTTGATTTGCATATTCTCAACTTAAAACAGAAGCAGCACATTTATGGCGCAGACTTTCTCATTTTGGATGCACTGACGGAGCAGTTGTCCCTTTTCCCAGACTTAATACTTAATTACTTATCCACTTAAAATTCTTCGTTGTTTAAGCAGTGTCGCTTCGGAAGTGAATATTCAAAGAGATCTGCGGCAATTAACGATTTAAGCCGTCTCTTTCAAAAATACTCCTCCGTTTGTAAATTCATTAAATAATACGAAGACTGAAGACTGCTTTCTTACGAGCCACAGCAACAACATCTAGACTGATAAGAACTTTTGATGAAATCCCACGGTCTGTCGTTTTATGTTTCTACCTAATTATACCTATTTACTAATTATATAACAATGAGAGGGTTTATCTTTTAAGTCATGATAAAGATACGAAAATTCTCGTATCACAGAAAAAACCTTGCTGTAAATGTAGGTATTCCATTTATACAGACTTCACGTCAATAAAATGATCAAGGTCATTACAAAATACTGGAGGAGTTAAATTAACTCCACAAATAGTTAGAAAGTTTTTGAACCGTTAGTTTAATATAAAAGTTGGGTTGTTTAAAAACATATTTACATTAAAAACATTCTAAGCCTTATAAAATTTTGTAGATACTAACGGTGTCTCTCGTGGATAGAATTTGGCACCAATGCTATTTTTTTTATTAAGACATCAACGTTCTTAAAGATGTAAATATTATAAGCTTTTCACAAATGACCTCTAAATATTCAGTAAGTTTTATTCACACTATTAGGGGTAGCCATGCACTTCAAGATAACTAGAATAATTTGCATAATTGGTGCAAGTTTAACAAATTATCCAGTTATTGGTTTTTATGGAATAAAAAAGCATAAGTGATATAATACATAAGTGATTTGATACATTGAGTGAACGAAGACAATTCTCAGATGCGATGTTGCTATATAAAATCGTAAATAACATAACTGACTGTCCTGAATTATTGAACATAATAGATTTGAAACTACCCATACGGTACTCACGTTCGTGTGATATTTTAAAAGAAAAACACTGTTAAACAAATTCAAACCAAAATGCTTGCTTTATAAGACTGTGTTCAACATATAATAACATTCTCTCTGATATAGATATTTTCAATTGTGACGAAAATAAATATAAAAACTCTGTAAATTTTTTATTAAAAATGTATTAAATGAGTACAAATCTGCATAAATGTAATGATATATTGTGTAATGACATATATTATGTACCACCTACCTCCTGTTATAATAATGAATATTTTTTAGTTGTTAGATTACTGTTTAATTTCTAGACACAATAAAATAGTATAATGAGGAAATCGAAAAGTAAACCAATAGTATAATTGGTTTCTCAGTTAGATAAATTATATATGTATAAATTAATCCAATTGTAAACTGTTAATTTCCTTAAAATAAATAAATAAATAATAGAACTAAATTATAACAAAATGGTATGTATGAAATAATTTATGAATGTGAATGAACCAAGGGGTGTGCCCAAACCGAGTTATTTGGCGGACCATCCTCTGCCCGTCCCTGCGGGAAAACGACGTGTTGGTTAGTTATTAGTAGTAATATATTAATGCAGTGAACATCTCTGAAAATGTTAAATGTAAAAGGACGCGTATGTCTTATTTCTTAAAAACATTTCTTACTATTTCATTTCATCCATATTCAATGTCCCTGTGCACCGCGTCAACATCCTCCCACGACCACGACAGCTTTCCTGTCAAAATATATCACCGGCCAAAACTTGAAACTTTGCGTATTGTTCAAGAGAAACTGGGGAAGATTTTTTTACATGTTGCATGTTGCCTGTTATTACGAAACACACCTTTGATACCATTGTGCATGAATCACACAGCCTGTTGCCCTCTGGAACTTGGAACATAATACGTCACACGTCTTTATTTTTCTTCAAACTCAAAAGGGTTGGACATTGAATGACAGGTTTTTCTTATAAATATCCCATTTGCGCTGATAGAATATTATGTTTTTAACATTTGTACATTTATACTAACAGTATGCTGTTAACACCTCACGACATACGTTATTTATTTTTTATGTGATACTTTAAAATTACAACTGCCTAGAGCCAGTGGAATATTATAGGAGTGTAGATAAAGGTTGGTAAGGCTATTCAGTTCAAACTAAGAGCCAGTTGTTTCACAGAAATTCAAGCTTAACATTTTCATCGAATGACCATTCAGTGTCATTTTCTCTTTAGTTTTTATTTGAAAGGTCCCTTTTTTGTTTTGAAGAGTTTTAATTTTCAATGTACACTTGTTACTTTAATTTTAAATTTAATAACAGGCAACATGTCGAAACCGGTCGGAAAAAAAATAAATTAACAAATGTACATTGAAAATTAAAAATCTTCAAAACAAAAATGTCTAGAAATTGTTACATAGTTAATGCCCAAGAAATACAAAAAAAAGAAAGGTTCCTGTTAAACGCCGATGGTATGTGCGTTTCAGATTTCTAGCAAATTGTAATAAGCTCGCAAACTTACAGCATGATAGTTGTCCACTCTTGCTGATCACAATTTCTTCAAAAGCTCAAACGGACTCAGAATCGACATTTAACGGTGACCTTTCAACTGTAAAAAAAAACAAAATGGCCATTTGATGACAAAGTTACATTTGAATTACTGTGACAACCCGTCCTAAGTAATTTCGATTCTAAAGGGTGGTCTCGCACTAGGGCTATATTGAGAATATCTTCCACTCTGAAATTAACAGAAATAGCAACGAAACCACAACATCCCCTCCAAAGAAAGGTCATAATATTATTGTTTCGATATTGCAAATAATGCATTTTATTCCTTTCATTTTGCAATGATGCTGAGGTTTTCTTCAAATGTGCAAACGTGATTAAATTTCAATTTCACAAATGTTATTGGAAACAAATTTCAGGAAACATTACGTTTGAAGCTGCCGCGCCGCCATGGCAGTCTCACAAACAGGAAGTAGAAGCTATAATCGTATAAAAGCTAGAAGTTATACTTGAAGCTACGAGTATGTGGGTATGGGGTTCATATCACTCGGTTCATTTCTGTTTTCCTAGAAGTTTTCCGCCTTGGAGTTTGAAACGTGAGTAAACACAGCTGCCAGCTGCCTGCGATGTCTGCCACTGTAAACCATCGATTAATTCAGAAATCGATTAAAAAGGCTCAATTTAGCATGTGACCATTCACCTCTTCCTATCTCTCGTTCATCATTAGACTGCCTTATTCGGTGAAAAGTTTCTAGTTTCTAGTTCCTGTTTCTAGCTACTGCTTTCTAGCTGTTGTTGAGCGTGGCTCTCTTCCTACCTTTGCAAATTTGAACTATTTAAATGGGTTATTAATAAATTACCAACGACAGTTTAATAATTGGATCATGAAAATATCTAAAAAAAATTCTGGGCCCAAATTTATTTATTAGTGATCAACGGAATCTTGCTAAAGCACCGACCAATATTGGGTTAGGTTATGGATGAAGCTGTGGTTTTGAATTTGTAGAATATCTGCCCTTTGTATCACACATCTAGGGATGCAACGATATATCGGAAAACCGATAAATATCGATATATCGACCCCTAAAAATATCGATATTTGTCAATATCGACGATACGCCGATATCGATATATCAATATCGAAAAACTCAATATATCGTATCGAAATATCGAAAAACCCGCCCAAATTAAAATACCCACAAAATCGGGTAAAATGCTTTTACTGGCAACACTGACTGTCTAAAAAAAATGTTCTCTACACTAATCTGTGCTAGGTGAGTGTTGTTTTTGGTTTGTGTGTGGTCGGTTCTGTTCTGTGTCTACCAATTGTGGCAACGAGTGTTCCTTCTGAACGTCTGTTTTCAAACGCAGGAGCCACTAAACTCAAAGCAGAAACCGGCTATAGGGAAGCAGACTGTCAAAGTCACTATTTTTAAGTTCGATAGCTGGTACAAAATACTTATATTATTTTTTTTAAATATATTTAAAAAAAACACACACACACATTTTATACGACTATCCAAATTTTGTGATTATTCACGTAGGTAAGTATAAAAATTATGTACATACATAATCGATAAACGTTTGAAATAACTAAAACTACATTGGATTTCTATAAGCTTTAAAAAAAGAAGAAATATCGTTATATCGGCCTACTAGACCGATATATCGGCCTACTTGACCGATATATCAATATCGACTTAAATCGATATATATATCGATATCGATAATATTTTATTTTTAGTTATATTTTTAAAAACCTTGCATCCCTACACACATCTGCCCCGATGGACACTGTAACGCTGTCCGAAACGTTGGCTAAAGAAGGAGGTAGCGCAACACGGCATAACACCCCAAAAATAAATAACAAAAATACTTTTGGCCGTGAAAATCTAAATAACTTGTAGAATATGTTTGCAATATCAATCAAAAATTACAAAATTCTTATTCTTGTTTATCAATCCATAACTTACAGTATATTTTACTGCCCAAAAATAGGTTAATGTTAGGTAGGTCCATGCTAAAATATTATTTGGCAAACCTCTAGAATTATTACCTTGGGCAATCTTCACAATACCTACTTATTATTCTATCCTATTGTTTTTAAGCTATGCTTTTTCAGAAAAACTCACATTGAGAAACGATTTGATTTGATATCATTCAACGGAAGTGACACATTCAGTGAATATGTTATTGCATTAAAGTATGTGGGAGGTTCGTGGGTAGATGTTTATTGCAAATAATATGCATCAACATCTAATATTTTGTATTTTCCGAATACACCCGGAAAGGTTATCTAAAAAAATTGTTAGTGTTAGTGTTATATTAAATACATTTACATTGATGATAAAAATGTAATGGGAATTTCGTAGCATTTTCACTCGTGACAATAAGTCATCGAGCGATAAACTTTTCAATGCATTAATCATGAATAAATTTAATGTTTGTATTAGTGGCACTCTTATCATACCTACTAACGGCCAGTTTTAACAAAAAAGAAATAGGCGAGGGCCCAATTTAAGCTACCCTTAGCGGAACACTTGGTAAAGATTACTCCATTATAATGAATTAAATTTTAAATATTTTGACTGGCCGTTCTCTCAAAATCAATATATTCATAATTTTTTTATCAGTATTGTTGTCGTTTATTGTTGTTGTTTATCGAACATGTTTATATAAAATGTTGTTAGTGTGATCAATCCGTAAAAACAAAGTGCCACTTTGAAAGTTCAACGCTTAGCTTAATTCATGGTTAATTCATGCAAATAGCCGTACTTGGACAGAATTACAAACGCATTGGGAGTCAATGACAGCCACTAAAATTAAAATTATTTAGATATACATCCTAGGTTTTGAATGGTTTGTTTGGCAAGCAGGGTTTGTCTGACGGGTATGTGTTATTATTCTAATAGCTTTCTTTTCATGTTCTTCTATATAAATAATACAGTTACAAACTTGTCAATAAATCATTAACTTTATAACATGAATATAAATAATTGTTTTATATGGCAATAATATTTTTTCTATGATTGGCAGCATTGATTAATTGTTTATGAAATGTAATATAAAAATATTAAATATTAAAATGGCGTAGCGAAGTTCGTATACCGCGTAAGTGAATAATTTTAACAAAATTAAAATGTAACTTGCATATTTTTTTACATATTTTTTCGTCTCCCCCGACATAAAAACTCACTTTTCGTGATAATAAAGCTAAATTTAACTGTTTGAATAAGAAATATTCCGTATTAATCGATAAGCGGAGTAAGACATAAATAATGTATATTTTGCTATAAAACATTATTCTGGATAAATAATTAACGTTGGTCTTATGTTTTTTATGCGACTCGTCATAGGAATCCATTTTACCTAGACACTTTATTTCTCGCTCCCTCGTGTGAACCTTGTTAATAAAAGTGTCATTGACAGTTGGATCCGCGTTCAGGCAGGTTTAAAAAACCACCCGGAAATCTGTTTCCAGTAAATAAAAAGTGTCGCCGATTGATTGAATAGATTGGACGACTCGCCAAAGACGACAAGTGATTTTTTATTACCAATACGAATAGGGCATGATTAGTCGAAATTGACATTGATGATAAACGAAGGTACAAGGTAAAGGTATATGTAAGTAAATACTCGTAAGTAAGTAAGTTCTTGTTACAAGTTTGTTGTAAACCGCAGCGAAGGTGATGATGATATTCAAACGATGGAAAGGTTGAGCTCACACGACACGGCCGCACCGCGACTTATATTGAACTTGGTACTTTACCCCGTCATTATGCAAATATGCTTTGGGATCTGGCGGCTTTGTTGGAATAAGTACAATGAAACACGATGTGTTGAAAGTTGTAATAAAATCAAACAATCTCTCGATTGTTTTACGAGTATGCTGGCAGTCTGGCAGCACGCGCGACACTCGGTCTGTTTGATCCCGCATTGTGTCGTACGAGTATTGTGAAGTTTCCGTGATACCATGGCTTGCTTTTTAACGTTTGGCTGTCGATAGCCCCGTTGTTTGTAACCACATCTTTCTATATTATCGAATTATACAGATAAATATGACTTGTGATTAAATTAGATTTTTTTATTAGTTATCCACCTACAATTGAACTTGGTTATTACGGTTGTCAAAATGCAAAAGCTAACGGCTATCATGAGCAAATCTTCGATTGTTTTTTTTTATTTTTTTTTTTTTTTAAGTTTTTGCTTATCTCCATACCCAAAAGAAATGAGAATTTCTTTTTAACTTTTTTATTTTTCAATATTTTTACATCAAAATTTGGTCGCCTAGGGTTCTCCATTAGATTGTGGGCTTTTGTCCCTTTTTGTACCCTTCTCATAAACTGTACAGTGGAACCAGAAACAGCACCATATAATATAATGATATTTGCCTGTATGTATCAATTTGGGAGGCGGGTATGGGTACCATTTATTGGATAACCAACACCTCTTCTATAGGTTACCCCAAGTAGTTCGCTACGTTTGGTGACTTAGCAGGTGTGCCCGGGTTTATGGGGTGAGATTTGTCCAGGTCTTGGCGGCCGATGAGTCTACCCAACTGCTGCGTGGTGGGCAGGATCGAGAGAGACTGGTTGCGGGAGGTATTTTATCCTCTCAAGCCAGAATCTCTCGACCCACCGCCTTGCACCGCAGTTGGAGGGATGGATTCATACGTCCGTCACTCCTGGACACACTGACACTCAGATTCCTACCCACTCAACATATCTATTTCCTTCCCAGAACTTCCTCTCCTTCCTTTCCTTAAAAAAACCCTCCACACCATCCCCTAAGATGACATAGGCCCCGAGGGAAATTATTTTCATCGGGGCCTCCTGTGTGAAGCTAATAAAATAACAATGTTTTTTCTAACCACCACTGCACTGCATTCGAAAACATCTAGCCCATTGATATGTGTTACAGTTGTTCAAATACGACTATAACCTTGTCTTTATCAAAGTCGTGTCTAGTCGATAGAACGAGAATAATAAAACATCTGCGCGATTTTTACACAGTAACTTGACGTAATTTTATATCGTTAAGAATTACAGATCTAAACTCAAAAAAAAATCAAAATTGAATGAAATTACAGCGTGCTAAATATATTTTTGTTCGCTTCTAAAGCAATATGACATGGAAACCGGTTTTCGAGGTATTTTAAAACATCTGAGCCGTAATCGCCAGTGACGTGCATTGCTCTATGACCAAAGATAGGATGTGTGTAGCTTTCAAGTTCGGGTATGCATTATTGCATTAGGTATTTAAAAAGAATGATCAATGTATCATCATCTTCCGCTGATTGTTGTGGCCAATAATATGTATATAAGCGCAACAGTTCCTTGCCAAATTCACGCAAGAAACAAATTACTAAAAAAAATTTAAATTTTTTCTGTGTATTTGAAATTCTATTGTATTTTTTTTGTTCTTAGAATAGGCACAGCCTTTCAGTCTTTATGGATTGCACGCCACTGGTAATCGCCATACCTGCCCAGTTTGCGTGCTACTTCGCGGTATTTCTTCTCAGACATTCCAGCAGGACTCATCATCTAACTAGGTTGGCCTCGGGGAAGGCCCGGCCCAGGCTCAACCCAGGCTCAGCCCAGACCGTGTTTGCAAGTCAGTGCCAACACTACTTAATAGAATGCATTGTCATCGACGATAAGTCCATCTAGCGAGTTTCAGCTCGTCCGGATGTCAGGAAGTGGGTTAATTTCCGCTTCCAAGATTTGCATTCATTGATTCAATAATAATTCATTCAAGAAAACAAAATCGTAATTCAAATAGATGTACTTCTGTTAAATTTGAAATTTAGACACAAGACAAAAGACGTAGAGTTCTTTTGTTGCATCGGAAAAAATATTTTTTTGTTGTCTCACAATAAATAGTTTTTGTTGTCTCACAATAAGTAGGTATATATATATACCTATTCAGCCTATAGTACCCTTGTACCTACCTAAATTGGTACGACTTTTCAACTTTGTTATTTTCAAAATCAATTAGATTTATATAAATGGGCCGTCTTGAAGTAATTAGTAACCATTAATTACCTAAAATGTACGTATGATATTGATAAAAGAAAATGTATACATTGTGCATTATTTACTCTCAAATTGCCGTTTACTATTCTGTTTCCTAAGTACCTAAATACCATTTTGCCACGTTAGTAAGTTTATCATTGCAAATGACACGAACTTACATCTTCTATTAGAAAACCATATTATTATAAATTATAAGGCAGTAATAAAGTTTAATTCGTATATATACATAACTAGATATCTCCTTTTGATTAGTATGGGGTCTTGGAAAATATTCATTTTTCTCTATCTCGAGTGCTGTCGGTACCTTTGGGAACCCTTAGAAATCTTTTCACGAAAATAAGGCTTTATGCAGAAGTAATAAAATCATAAAGTTTTTCGTCTTTATTGAAGGCGAAATTTTCTTATTGATTGAGCGTTGTTTCGACGTCGCTATAAGAAGGCACATTCATATTCCATGGATATCTCCCCTATTTTATTTCTCTTCTCAATCTAATTTAGCAGATAAGAAATGAGATCCACTAACAAACTTTTGCTGCGTTACTTAAATGTAAGAATTCTCTTGCAAGTTATTTTACTGTTTCATTTCACTGATTTTTTATAATAGTTACCCAAATTAACAAAGTAAATATTTAAACATCTTAGAAATGTACCCACATAATCTCTTATCGCCCCACCCTCATTGATATATGTGCCCTAAACAGTTTTGAAAATTTTCGACTGGGTGCTGTTCTTTTTTTTTTACATTAGCCCCACACAGGAGGCTCCGAGGAAAATAATTTCCCTCAGGGCCTACGTCATCTTAGGGGATGTTTTTGGAGGGTCTTTTAAGGAAGGGAAGGATAGGTAGTTCTGGGAAAGAAAAAGGTATGAGGGGTGGGTAGGAATCTGGGGGTCAGTGTGTCCAGAAGTGATGAATCCATCGCTCCATCTGCGGTGCAAGGCGATGGGTCGAGGGAATCGGGCTGGAAAGGTCAAAAAGCCTCCCTCAAGCAGTCTCTCGATCCGGCCCGCCACGCAGCAGTTGGGAAGACCTGGATGGACCTCACCCCATGAACCCGGGCACCCCTGCTAAGTCACCAAACGAATCAAATCACCTGCGGTGACCTGTGGCAGAGGTGTTGGTTATCCAATAAATGGTTCCCGGGGCGGCGGTACCCATACCCGCCTCCCAAATTGAGAATTGTGTTGTAATTGTGATGTAGGTATTAATGCTACCGAACTTTAAAAAATATCATACTATTTTCCAATAGGTAATGAAATTTAATCAATATTATCTAAATTATATGCATCATCACGGTAAACAACATTTTCTATTGTAATACGTTCCTAAAGTTTGGCATAAAACAACATGATGTGGATAATATCGCGAAACAGCCGAAATTCACGGTCGCCTTGCCAACAAAAAAATAGATTTATTCAAAATATCCTTTTTGTGTTTTCGGTTGTTTTATAACTTTTGCGCACTATTGTCATTTCCGATTAGATCTCTCATGCGTGATATTTACTTTTCAACTCCAAAAAGTTGTATGAAGTTAATTCGTAGGTACATAAATAAAGTCGGCCCTGTGTGGCTGGAAAACTACTCGTCTCCAATTTTAGTCGCTATAAAACCTATTATCAACGATTCTCCTCGCCATGCTTCTTGCCCGAGATTTTATCGTCGGTCGTTGGTGATGGTGACTATTTTCTCAATAGTTCCATGTGGCCTTTTGTTTTCTCATGTTTCATTATTTTATCAGTTTTTTTTTACATCGCCAGGAGAACAAATAAAACTTATACAACTTCAGCACAATTGCCTTTTTACGAGCCGCTTTGAATGCGCTATTATTAAAATGGCAGACAAATATTCGACTATCCTAAAATATTCTAGTCATTTAGCTCGTAAAATAACAATATTTAGTCACATTGACAATTACGGCCAATTATCAGTCAGGAGCCAAACTAACGTGTTCCTTTGCCATAATCAGTCTGGCCGATGAGGAGGAGTGTACAACTGGAAACAGATAATAGACGGCGCACAGTGCAAAGGTACTAAAACATACAAAACATGCATACATCTCACGTAGGGTTGCCATATATCCGGTTTCATTCTATTGTCCGGTTTTCCAAAATTTTCTAGACCGGACAGCCGTTCAAAAAACCGTACTGTCCGGTCTAGAAAATTTTGGAAAACCGGACAATAGAATGTCCTTTTTTTAAATACGCGATATATATACCTCACTCACGAGAGAATTTACAGAGCAAAAGTGAGCGATTCTGGCGGTAGCAAGACTTACGGGGGAGAGATTACCTACGCTAGATGAACTAAGGGCCGGTTTTATAAACGATGTATCAAATTTCAGTTACGTAACGTTCCGTTTTTCGTTAACGTACCGCTATCCGTTATTTATCTTATTTTACGTATTATAAACTAATGTGCATTACTAGCGGTCATCGGTTACATTTAGTCCGAAAGTTTTATTACTTGGGTCACTCTCCGTACAACAATGCACTACTTGCATTGTTAAACGGAAGCGTCGACTTGGAGATTCCTGTAAAATCGCCAGCTGCTTGCAGCATTGATCCCAGAGCTTAAAAAAGATAGTGTTAATGATAACCTTAGTTATTGTTATGTTTATTGTTATTAAGTTTAATTTGTAGAACCCCGTTTTAATTTGTATTTCTTTCTAATATTATTATTCAATTTATAAATTATATTATTACTCCATTTAAAAAAAATGTTTATTTATGAACGAGTTCTTCTATGTAATTATTAATTATTATTACTCGTTTCAGCTGTTTCGCCTTCTGAAGACATTCGCAAACTAAGCGAAACAGCTATCACGCGTAATAATAATTACATGGCAGAACTTGTTTATAAATAAACTGTTTTTATAAATTGAATAATAATATTATTGAATATAATATAAAAGAAATGAAGCTGAGCTGGCGTAACTGACTGGTTTCGATAGTAAATAAATAATCAAGCGCCGAGAACAACTTACAACCTACTTACAACTGTCAAAATACGTCAGCAAACGGATCGTTAGCCATTTAACTGCCCAAAATCGGTCCGTAAAGCATTAACCGCAACATAACCGACGGGTAGCCTAGCGAATGTTTATAAAACGGCAAAATCAAGCGGTAGAACAAATATTAGTTAAAAATGGTATCAAGCGTGACGAACGGATGGTTATAAAACCGGCCCTAATTGAAATATGGTCACTGTCCCCGCGGAAGCAGCAAACTCCCCCTGGAAATCTTTATGAGGAACTGGCTGCACTTCAAAGTATTTTTCTTTCACTTTCAAGTGAAAGAAAAATACTTTGATATGTGGTGTAGGTTTTTCAACGATAAATCAGTACCAAATCTGTTGAAAATGGTACAATATGTTTGCAGTGTTCACGTCTTCAATGCCTTCGTAGAAATAGTTTTTAGTGTAATGGGTAATGTATGGATGGACTGACGAAAGAAATCGACCAGGTGTGAATACAGTAAAAAGCGAATTATGTGTTTTCTTCCATATAAATGTCGGTTACACTGAATGTAATGATACAATTTTAGGCAATAAACGATTATTAAAAGCAGTAGCATCTAGTGCCAAATATGTTCAAAGGTGATTTTTTGCTTACCAAGGGCAATAATAAATATAAGTTTTAATGTTTAGAGTTCATTGTGTTTACCATCAGTAATTTTCTCTGTTTGACCTGGTCAAAATCAAAGGGGGGACCCTTTGATTTTTCGACAAATTGTACCAAAAAAAATCAAAGGGGGGACCCTTTGATAAAAAATGTTCTTGGACCATCTGGCAACCCCAATCACATGTATTTAAACATTCAAACGTGCGTACAGTCATCACCGTTTCAAAAAATAATAAAATAATTTAAAGTTAGTAAACCTAATCGAAATTTGCATTCAATTTCAATGTGATTTCCTTTTTTGGTTCCGAAAGGTTTTAAGATACCTCCAACCTACCGCTTGGTGATAAAATAAAACGGATAAGATAAAAGGGAATAATGGAATCAAATCGGGGGAAGGGGCCGAACCCATATTTAACGGTTCGAATTCAATGTGAAACTATTGGGAATTGGTTCGCCAAATGGTGCAATTCACGCTACTAATGCAGACGTATTATATTATAATATATTATGTGTGTACATAGAACCTAAACCTTCATAATGTATTATGTCATCATTCAATATTACGCGACGCGTCCATTGATGCAATAAATCATAATAAAATAATTCCACTCTCCTTATAATTATTAAATTTATTTGTAATTCAAGGTACATTATTGATCGAGGAATTTTGCATAAATCCAAGCATAAAAGTTGATTACATTCGGTATAATAAATGTAGATACATTTATATATGTTTGTACTTTATAGATTATTTTTAATATGACCTGATCTTTCATGTTATGATTATTTATAGGTAATAAAGCGTAGGTACAAAATTATCAACAATATAAAATTAAATTAAAAATACGAATGCTAGTTTATTTCGTATGGTTGGTTGGGTACGATATTGCCGACCTTCGTGGCACAGCGATTGGCTCCTTGGCTATGGACCCAAAGGTTTGCTACCAAATTATTTGCAATTTATTTTCTTTAAATTATGCCTGTTGTTTCACGTTAGATATATTTACACCTCCTCAGTTTCGGCCTCAGTTATACCGCCATTCACAATCAATATAAGATGGCTTGCTTTAACAATGTTTAGTATCTCAATATCCAGTAGCTCTCCAATCTCCCTCTTCCGCTGATCTTGCACCTCTTCCACACTATTTATTTTAGGACCAGTTATTTCACAGAACTTGAACAAATAACCCATAAAGGAATAATAACAGAACTTGAAATTTGACGAATTGTTCAAGTTCTGTGAAACAATTGACTTTTTATCTCTCAACAATCCCCAAACGGCCCCGGGTAGAACAACTCGTGTGCCGTCTCACACCTCAAATCCTAAAAGCCTAAAATCCAACAAAATAGACACAGGGGAACACAACATTTCCCGCTCCTCTCTCCCCAGCCCCATCCTAACATCTTTGTAGGATATAATATTATTTTGATTCATAATTGCCCCGCAATATTCAATTCCCAAACATATTTTTCACGAGGAATATCCGAAGCGAGGAAACTTTAAAATTGAGATTTGTTTTGCGATCACAATTTTTTTAAAAGTAACTGTCTCCCAATTAAAAAAGTGTCTACAATAATGTGTTTTATTTTCAGATTGCATTCACCTTCAGCTGTACCGCGATGCCAAAGATCACGCCAAGGGCGGCCTGCCCAAGGGCTCGCTCTCCCTGCGTCACTACCTGGGCTGCGAGTCCGGCTTCACTCTGGACAAGGAGTCCCATACGCTGGCCCTGCTGTGCCGGGGCGGGGGCGGCGCCGTGCTGGCTCTGGGCGCGCCCGAGACCCTGCTGGCTTGGAGGGCCAGGGCGGCGCGCGCGCTGGCTGCGGGCGTCTCTTCGCGCTGGCCCGGCTTGCTGGTGGGCCCGCCCTCGGGCAGCGGCCTCAAGGCGGGCCCCGTGGCCCTCCACGTGCGTCCTGCGCGCTTCTGCATCGTATCGGGGGTGCCACCCAAAGTGCTCGCCGTCTGGGATATTGCGGATCTGAGGTCATTATCATTATTTCTTTGCTTATCTTTCAAAAAATAGGTACCCGCATATCATACAAGAAGATGAAATAATATCGTAGGAAGTAAAACAGTTTTAATATAAGTACTGGGTACTTTATAATATTGACCCATGTTGAAACGTATTGTACACATATACTGGTATGATATGTGTATGATAGTTAGGAAAAAGGAAATGAATATAAAATAATAGTTAAGAAAAATTAAAGAAAAGGATGATAATGTGGAAACAGGCAGAATAATAAATTATGGTCAACTCACGTCAAGACCTTGATTTTTTTGGTATAAGCTTAAATGATTTCTGTCGCTCTTTAAACAATTGAAGATATTTTATATTTACTCACTCTAATTTTTGCAAAGTCTTGACTTGACTTGACACTTCTATTTTTTCTGTTTGTCTTTGCTTTCATGTATCATTCTTTATCCTTACAATGTTCATTTCCATATTTCGTGATACTTTGTTGTAAATTGGACGTAAGTGCGTTAATAAATAAATAATAAATTATTATTTAAAAATCTACAGCAAGAGTTTTGTGGGTACCAATTTTGCGCCTAGAACTGTTTTCAATATTATTGTTTTGCATTTTGTCTTTCTGTAAAGATGTTGTGGCCAAGTTCACTCTACGCCTCTACGGGCTACGAGTGCCTCCGTTGCCTGGCTCTGGTGAAGTTACGGGGACATAAAGCGTAATACGTTCCAGAACATCATATTATTCGTGCCTAAAGGTTAACGTGCCACTACAATTGTTTAGCACTATTTCTTTATATTTCCTATGGAGCTGTTATGCTTCGAGCGACTACCGCTAGTGGTAACTTGACTAGTCGTACAGGAGAAGAGTGAATTAGTCCTGGGTCGATCGTGAAAGACCTGATCGCCGAAACCCGCTCACGAGCCACCAAAGAGCGAGCGGGTTATTTATTCGTCAGCACCCGGGTCTCACGATCCGCGACTCGCGAACAACAAGACAAGAACGCGCGCACTCCCGCGACCCGTGAACCGCGACACACTCCCGCGACCCACGATCTACGACACATTCCTGCACACCGTGACTCACGGACCGATCGCCGGGTGCCGGGTGCGGGTGGGGCGAGACGTGTCAGCTCCCGGAACCCGCAAACTGCGACACATTCGATATGCATTCAATCGCCGATTGCCGATCAACGCACACACGTGCGTGACAGTATCCTACTTCCTGCCCGTGTGTCACGTCATCGCGGGATTGTTAGGTAGATTCGATTTTTGAATATTCGACTAGACACAGCGTTGTTTTTAATTAGAGCGTATCTTGGTATTGTTAATCAACGGGTGAAGTGCATTTCTTTTCACTTTTTGTTAGTGTTGTTTTCAATAGTGTTGTTTTCATTTTTCGTGTGAGTGTGAATGTAATTGTGCATTGTAATATAAACTATAAACTGGTAAAAGTGTAAAATGTCTGACTTTAATAAAAATAAATTATAATAAAGCATTAGCTTACAGCTAATTTACTTATTTAAATTCTCAATAAAAGCTTCAGAACAACACGTTTTTTACAAGGTTTTTATATCCTCCAAAACATGATAAAACATTGTTTTTTTACCCCTGAAGCATGTCTTTTTTTAAATTAATTTCTGGGACATGACATTACTAGTTACAGGTGTGAGCAGTGAGAGAACGTTCACACAATTATAACCTGGGTTTTTTGTCACGTATGACTTGACCGGTCTGGGCGGCGACCGTCTACCGCGCGTCGCACCCGTAGAAAGTAACTGGGTGATGAGTAATCGAGTTTCGTATTTTGTGTCGCGAAAAGAGCGGGTCTTCGCGACCCGCTCGTGACGCCAGTGGGTCGTGAGCGACCCGGGTCGTGTAAAACGATCGATCGACCCAGGACTACTACGAGTAGGTAGGTTAGGTATTATTTGAAAATGGAGGGTCTTGAAACTAATCCTCCTGCCTTATGCTATTACACGCTGGGAGTTAAAAAGTTCTGGCCTTATTTTCCTAACCAATTGATAATTCCTGTGATTAGTTAGGAAAATGATGATAAAACAACAAAACTGCAGGGCACTAAAAGTAGTTATTCCATTTGAGTATCACCCTTCATAGGTGAAATCCAATTAATTGGTATCGCTCGCGCCCGCGAGGGACATCCAGAAAACTGAGTAAACTACAAACGTATCATGCGGTAGCCAACTGCCTCTTGCCTTCATTTTTCCCGATATGTGTTCTATTTATTAATTTCGCTATGTTTGCTTTGGCCATATCGAATCTGCCTCGTGTTGTGTACTCGCGGTGACGTCCTTAGTTACGTCATTAGTCTGAGCTGCCACTTCTTGAAGGTATAGTAGTAGGTATGTAGTATGGGTGGAGGTACAGATAAAGCACGAAGTGCCGAACACAAAAACGTTGTATCCGTTATTCAGTCAATTTGGTAGTTTTATGAATTCGAACACAAACGAATTGAGGCCATAAAAATATTATCACAAGCGCTGTATTTTATTTATGTTTCTCGGAAGGTTATAAGATCAAAAATCCAAGAAAATGTTGCCTGTCATATTACCACAGCGAATGTAAACAAAGATAACAAACAATATAATAATATTTTATGTAAAATACATTCAGTAGAAAATGATGAAGGTAGATAATGCCTGTCTATATTTCTCATTAAATCCACGAGGGTTAGGGGGCGTTAAAAATCTATCTTATTTACAAATTCATAGGCGCCGCACCCTTATCTGCAACGTGTGAGGCAAATATAAAGGGCAGGTTCATCTGCATTGGCCGCCCCTGGATCGCCGGTCTTATAATTAATCTCAGATAAATTCTTATCTACAAGCACTCAAGCGTAAAAGGTACGTATGAAAATACTGTTTTTGAAGTGAAAACTTCTTTAGCACCGTTGTGATTTGAAACTCGATGAAACGAAAAACGACACTAAAAAGAGACAAACACATTAATTACATTTATAGAATTTAGCCTGCGAGAGAATGAAATAGAATAATCGGTCTCTTCTTTGTGCGGTGCTTCGTAGCCTCTCCACTCTTGTCTATTTTAGTTTTCTAAAGGTTTCACTTCTACCGCGTGTGAACTGCACACATGTTTTTAAAAATATATTTTTTATTTTTGTACCATAATTACCTTCCCTTTGCGCTTATTTTTGTAATGCAGAGGTGTTATTTCGTGGTATTCATTTAGTGAAACGATTCGATATAATATGTTATCATTTATCGAGCACCACAACACGGGCACGTTCCTAGTGTGGTGGTCGAAAAATCCTCATTCATGTAACAAACAATTCATTGAATAAAGAAAACTTTAAAAAAAAAACATTTTTAATCTAGAATATCAGTATCTACGTGATCTACGGTATCAGTAGCCACTGGCGAACCTTCATTTTTACAGTCATGAATCCTTTTTTCAAACCACTAATAGAATTTTTTTTTAAAGACTAACTAACATTCCCGGGTTACGAATAACCCATAAATGTTTGAAAAACACCTACTACCACCACAGAAAGCCAGCCAGCCGAGGAATCGAACACGCGACGCCTGGGTGGGACTTAAAATATGCCCACTCAACCACTAACCGGTCGAAAATAATAAAACTCCAGTTTGATTTTGATGATGAATAGCCTTTATGTGGTAATAAAACAGTTTCATATCAACAACAACCATGAAGCGACATTTTTTTAAATTTAATAACCTGTTTTCATTTCGTGTCAGTATTATTAACTTGGCGTTAAAAATAACGTAAGTTTAGATGAGATGGCAATTTAAAAAAAACACTATATGATTTTTAGTGTTTACCTTCTGTTGTTTATGGTCGAGCCCTAGTAGACTTCTATATTACTTCTCACCTTTATGTCTTGTTGAATTCCCTAGAATAACAATCCTTCAAGTGTGCTCCACCCTACCGTTACCCGTACCGTATACGTAATGCATCTATACTCTATAGACACTATAGAGGGTGTTGAGGGTACTTGACTTACTTTAACCAGTGATTCCTGACATTATTTGAAGTAAAAATGTAAATGAAATTTTGGTTTATTATTTTTAAATTATTTTTTTGGGTTTTGGAGGAAAACACTTTTTTTATCATGGGGGCATACATTAATTACGTGAGCTCAAAAGGGAGGGGGGTCCAGAAAATCTCACGTTACTTGAAAAGAATATACGAAGTGGCCCAAATTTATCTCACCAAGGGTGGGGGGGGGGGGGGAGGGGTCTAGATTGGAAGAAAAACTGCTCACGTAATTAATTTCTTCTTCGGAGTAGTTAGATGTCGCTTTTTTGTGTTTTCTTTGCCTGTTCATTTTAGAGTGGTTTGAAGATTGGAATTTACAATTTTTCATACAATTTTTTATTTTATTTCGTAAGACTCGATCTTTGGTCTGCTGAATGTCTGGCCGCTAAGGTTCGCCAGACCCTTAATACCACTAGACCAAAGGAGACTTGCGTGGGACGTATCGTATTATTTGAATCGAGTATCCGTGAAATAAATAATATTTTATTGCTATCTCATTCTCTCGCAGGCTAAATCCTATTGATGTATGTGTTTATCTCTTTTTAGTGTCGCTCGCTTCCGTTTCATCGAGTTTCAAATACAACGGTTCTAAAGAAGTTTTCACTTCAAAAAAATAAAAAAAAGTCAACAGAGACTAAAATTTCATTTACATTTTTAACTCTAAATAATGTCAGGAACTCTGGTCAAGTACTTTCCAACCCCCATATAAAAATGTTTATTTTATTTATTTACTAGCAGACCCGGACACACGTTGCTGTGGCTAACGAAACCAACGCCATTACCCAGCCTTTATTTTATAAAATCCACTCCACCCACTTGCCAGCTGCCCGCTGCCTGAATTGAATATTCGAATTTCTCGGCTTTTCTCTACTATAATAAGCATGTATTATACATCTAAATCTTCCTCTTGAATCACTCTATCTATTGGCGAAAACCGAATGAAAATCCGTTGCGTAGTTTAAAATGCACATACATTTTGAGCGACTTCATTTTATACTATGTAATGATGATGCAATCACGACTAGAATCATTTTTTTGTTGTTTTAACTTTTTTTTTTTTTTTTTGGCTATTTCAGTTGTGTCAAATAAAAATGTTTATTTTACCGAATTTTAAAAAAATGTCTTGATTTAACAATACCAAATGCCCTGTAAATATTCTCTGAATCGAAAAATAAATGAATTCGTATTTAAGTACCTACATACTTGCTTCCATTGTTTTTCGGAGGAAGTGGCAAGGTCAAATCAGTTCACATGATGGGTTTATTCAGAGAAAAGCGACTATTGAAAGGGGCTTTTTAGGAAATGATTGCTAAGAGGTACCTACCTAATTAATAGTTTTCTTGCATTTTTCCTCATCATTGATCATTGATTGCAACCACAAACAAAAAAGAAAATAATGAAAACACTTATGGATAGCTCGTTACTTGGAAGTTGGAACCCACCCGAGTGTGAAGTGAACATCGAGTTTATTATAGGAATTTAATTAGTAATTTAAAAACGTATTTTTCATGAATTCATTTATTTTCTTATAGGCGCTATGGTGTGGTGGATGGAGGGGTATGCTTTGAGGCCGGATCTCGATGTGGGAAACTGGGCGGTGCCTGGCTGATAAGGACTGATCGTCCGCACGCGCTGGTCGCTGCGCTAGATGCCGCCGCTCCTGCACCAAATAAAGGTACCTACCCACTGCCAAAATGTATCATACTTTTCCTTACCATACCACATAAATGCATTTTCTTTATGTTGATAAAAAAAAAATAGTTTACTTCCGATTTTAGTTGATTATCTTTCTAATTCTTCTTTCTCTTTAACAGCAAGTGAAGATACGCAAAGTCTAATAAACAGGAGATTCTCCGAGATCAGTGAATCTTCCAAAAATATAGCAAATGTGACTTTCGCTCCCGGCTGGAATATGTACAGCAGTGATCAGCAAGCCGACACCGTCAGCACCGTGGGCTTCAACGATTCTGCGTCCATCTCCGAAGTCAACTCCTCGGAGAGGGAGCAGCGAGCAGTCAACAGACACATGTTCGCCGGGAAGTGTGTCAGCTGCATGAGCCACCTCAGTTCCCCCACGTCACCTCTGGGGAATAATTCATTCAGCGGCTGGAACACTGAGTCTGACCGGGCCTCACTTTACTCCCAATCTAGCGGAGGCACGTCAGATTACTCCATCCCCAGAGGAGCTTGTGCCAATGAGGGATCAATCTTGAACAAGTCAGCCAGTATGTGTGGATTCCCACCGAATGTACGCCCAAAGAGCTTATGCCCATGCCGACATTCTCAAAAAATGTTTTCTGGCCCTTATGAGAATTATGATGTGCCTAGACCGCCAATGCCACTTATCCAGGTAAGTTTATATTTTATGTAATAAAAGTTAATTGAAAGTGAAACTGTATAAATATTCAAAAGTTTTTATCTACATAGACAAACTTTAAAAAACCATTTATAATTTTTTGTTTTTTTTTTTTTGTTTCAGGAATATCCCAAGATGGCAGCACTTTCAAATGCTGAATCTAATTATGACAAACCAAAGAATTTAAAAAAATGTTTACTTAAAAATAACTGTAACTGTAAAATAGCTTCTACAAATTCTGAAGCGGGTGCTAACAAAACAGTTCTTTTAAAAGAAACAATCAAGGATGATGCCGCTAGCAATGCTAAAGTTAACTGTGATATTTCTAATTCATCCACAAATCTCCCTACGCCTGATTGCCATTCAAACTATGTTAATATTGAGCCAGTTGATGACAAAACCAAGCAGCGAAAAGATGAGAGTAAGAAAGAATTCTCCGATTTAACGGTGACTTTAGAGAAATTTGGAAGCTCTGCTGAAATATTAAGAAATGCTGGATTTAGCCAGGATGTAATTGACGAGTTAGAAAATACGGCAGAAAACGAAATTTCGTTAGATCCGTGTGATAAAATTACCCCTGAGGCAACAGTTGAAAAGCACGGGGGTTATTTACTAATGCTACCCGTTGATGGAAAGATCCATTATAGAAGCCCGTCAGCCCTCGGTGGCGAAATTGCTCACACTCAGAAAATAATTGATGAAGGTAAAAATTTATCAAAGAGAAAATCAAGCTCCGCTGATTTTCTACAAAAAGCCGAGGAGTTTTTTGATATTTCCAAAAGCAATAGTCATAAAGACGTATCAGTGAACCTCAATCCTCTGAGAAAGAACTTAAGAAACGAGTGTGTCAATGATAACTGTGTGAGCTGCATTAAGATCCCGCAAGGCACAAGGTCATGTGTACATCAGAATGTTATAGATAAAGGTTTGAAACCTGAAAACTCTCTGCTCATCAAAATAAGGGAATCTGTAAAAATTCGTAGATCGTGTAGCGTGCCAAGTAAAGCCATTAAAAATAGGGATTCTTCTAGCTCCAATGATTCTGGTGTTTCAACAGGTTCATTAAAGCATCACAGAGGTGATTTTACAGATTTCGAGATTACCCCCCGTTACCCCTGTGGAAGACACAACATACCATATTCCAACCCAATTAACAGAAAGGCCACGTCAGACACAATGCAGCACATTTCATTTCAATTTGATGATGCTTTCCATTTACCTAAATCACATTTAAGCGACACTGGGTCTAGTCAACTTGGCAAGAGAGATACAAGAGGTAATAAATTATTTTTATTTTTATTTTACAAGTAACTTAACCACTGGAGTGACAGCACATTTTTTAACTTTTTTCTCCGTTTGCTCGAGATCATTTTAAATTTTTTTCACCAACATTAAAAAATCATATCTTCGAATTTTAACATGGAGACATAAAAACTTATTATAGTGCTGTTTACCCAATGAATTAATCTGTATTTTACCATTTATATCATATTTGTAGGATTTATAAAAAAAATATTAAAAAATCGTAATGTTTATAACCGCGCGAATCCTGCATGTTTTTTACTTTGAAACTAACGTGAGAGGTACGTATTCGAGCGAAAATAGAATATTTTCGATTTCTGTATATTGTCTGTGGTATACTTGATAATGAAAGGTGCATATCTATGGAAAAAGGGCCTAATTTTAACCGTAAACAACTGATCAGAAATTCTGCATGAAAAAAATATTTTAAAAATTTATTTTTAAAATATATTTTATAAAACAGTCTACGAAGTTTCGGATTTGCGACATCTATAGTCATAATAGATAAAGCATTTCAATAGCTACGTTTTAAGTCCAAAATAACAAACATGGGAACTACACATATATTTAAAAAAAAAAATTGCGGAATCAAGGAGATATTGCCTTTTTTATCCGAAAAGCAATCGGAGACATTTAAAATGGCGGGAATATATGACAAAAATCGCTCCAGTGGTAAAATATACATTTATTAACTATCACTTCTTTAGGATTATTATAATATTCAAAAGTCCCCGGGTGATACCATAGTACACCCATAGTGCAGGATGTAAGTGTAATGGGAAAAATTAGGAAAATAAATGCTTACATGTTTTAGGCATGTAGAGGGAACATAATAATATGTAAAAATGTGTGTCCGAAAAATGTATGATACCACATATCTACGAAAAATCTACAATTTAAAAACATGTAAATAATCTAAAACATTTCCTAAAAATATGTCGGAGTGCAGAGTGGCTACTTTGCATATCTATATCTGATCTGTATCATCTGTAGCACAAAAACAATGAGAGTTTTGACTATTCACTATTTTGCATTTTTAAACGTTTTTGCATGAAACATGGAAATTTCGATCAAAGTTGTTATTTTTTAAGCTTATACTATCATGTAGAATTCCTAAAACAAGGAAAGGCTATTTGACGTAACCATATAATTTTTCATAATTTTTGGTCGGACTTCCGCAAAAAACAGTAGGTATTTTAAGGGGGTAAACTTTCAAATTTTTATAATTGCCTTCAGAAGTTACCGCACTTTACACATTGTAGTTAAAATAGTAAACATTTATCTTTCTAAAAGTAGTATTTAATTGCAGCGTTTTCAAGCAACGATGCCCAGAACCTGAGGAGTGCTAGCAGCTGCAGCTCGGAGGTGTCGGACTACCTGGACACCCTGTCGGTATCCTCCGTCAGCTCCAGCGAGGTATGCAACCGCAGCACAGCGCGGCCCCGCTCCGGCCGCGAGTACAGCTCCATCCTGCCACAACAGGCTGCCCTCCGCCTGCCTAACATGTGCCACTGCTGCTCAACCGCACAAATTGTTTAATGTCGCATACGTAATTCACACAGATTCATTAACATTGTGTCAAAACGTCATGAGGTCTTAGACTGTTAAATTCCCCCCCCCCCTACCAGAAAGTGAAACACTAGGCAGCACATGAGCTTATATCTCGTCCAGACGGTCCGTACAATACCCGTAAGTCATTCCCAACAAGCAAATAAATTATTAAGCTCAAAAGGGAAGAAGTGTATGAAATAAATTTTGTCAATTATAATACATTCCGGCCATACCATTAACGGTCAAGATTTTATTAACTTATTTAGTTGGGGGTGGCTCGTGCTCTAGTCTCTCGGTGTCTGGACGAATTCTGCATTATTTTTTTATTATTGGCGCAATTTGGAATCAACTTATTTATATTTTTGTGCAAAATATGAAAGCTAATTTAGTACTTTGGCGGAATGCCGCCCTGGAATTTGCCGTCCCAGACGGCTGCTTAGGTTGCCTTAGCCTAAATACAGTACAGCTCTGACAGAATTTGTGACACTATAATATCCGAGGTACTTTTTTAGAAAGTTGAAAAGCTGTATTGTATTACCATTGATTTGAGAAATTTATTTGTGTTAAATCTGTGACTAACCCAAGTTGTTAACATTGTTAGGTAGGGTTTTTTTGTCTTTTAGCTGTGGTTTAGCTAAATTTACATTTAGCGGAAACTTCATATTTTGAACTTCGTTTTAATATTTGAAACTATTATTTTTAGCCATTAGTGATACTTAACCTGTGCTTTATTTTAAATGTTATAACAAGAATTCAAAATATTAAGTTTTGAAATGACAGCTAAAAGATAAAACCATCCGCCTTAGTGAATGTGACATGTAAATGTTTTTAAAAATGTATATTGGTGCAGGGTGCAGTAAATAAATTTAATTTGTTAGCCTTTCTGTGCCAATTCTTAGTTATTGAAATCCAGACTGAAGAAATTATCCAAAATAATTGAATGCTGTGGGTTTAGTCTGTTGAAGAATTTAAACTACTTTAACTAGTTTTTTAGGTTTAGGTAAGGAATATTGCACTAATATTTTATTATAATATTGTATAATGAATTACATTATTGTCTACTTTCACTAAGAATATTTTATTTTATTTTGGTGGATTTATATTATTTGTGAGACTACTTGTCAAATTAATTATAATGCTGTTTGTTGTTCCTTATTGCCGTTGTAAATTTATTCAAATGTGTAGTTTCAAATTTATTTGAAAAGTCAATTCTAGTGTTATGTAAAAAATAAATTATAATATATTGTTATAATTGATAAAACATAATTTTAGAAAATTTATAAATTTATTAGAAATGAGTGTGCGTAATATTTTTCTAAAATATTAAAACAATTTTCAAATGTATAATATGTTGCTTTTATTTATCCTGAATGTTCATAGCATTGTCACAAATTATTTAATTTTACAATAGTCAGATTATTGTACTTCTTTATTATTATTTATACTTCACAATTCAATAAATAAATATTATTTAAATTTTTAAAAATTTTCCGAATTCATTTTGGCAGTAATAATCTATCACTATGTGTACAATGTCTACATTGTAATTATTATAGTAAAGAGTCCAACACTTGTGGTTGTGTCGAGTACATATAATATAATCAAAATCAGAGCACATGAAGATAGTTGAATGGATTTAAAGAAGATAAAATAATATAATATAGCTAGTTGTACCATACTAACTTGTAATACATATTTAAATAATTGTATATATTTAATGGTAAAATTTATTGTTATTCGTGAATGTGAATTACATAAAAATTAAATTTATCCCACTTTATGAGCAACATTGTCTAAAGACTCTAAAGTAAAGCAAGCATCCACAGATCCGCATGGGATGGATCGCATCTGATAAATGTATTGTCATATAATGCAACCTTGCGCATTGCCCGTATTGTAGCCCCAAAGTGCAATACCTAAAAGTGTTTCATGTTACCCCAAAAACAAGATTCTAAAAAAAATTCGTGAAGGGAATTATTTTATATAATTTCAGTAAATTCTTCTTGAGCTAATCGCGTTTGTAATTAAATTAAATCAAAGTAATGTATGCTTTGCAAAATGTACATGGTTACGGTTATTTAATTAATTTTGCACTTATTAAATTTCAAATAATATAAATTTTAAGTAATAATATCAGTAGAGATATTTTGCAGCTCCATAAGAATACCTTCAGGGCTCGCTAGGTTGGGAGCCCTTGGTTTGAGAAGCGCTGATCTAGTAGATCTGGCTATAACAAAATAAAATGCTTCTCCACTGCAATATTATTAGAAAATATGTATTGCTGCTTTGGGGGAATGTTGCTCATAAATAATCTGAAACCGATACTGCCATGGTAAGTAAAATGACAGTTTCTTCCTTGATAGTGTCAAGGAAGAAACTGTCATTGTTTTACTTACCACCAGTGGCGTAGCACCTGGGTGGCACCCTGGGATAAGGTGGTGTCACTCCCCCCCCCCCCCCCCATTAAAGTTGACTGAGAAATTCATAATGCAAATTTCGACTTCATAAAAAATAAAACTGGTGGGGGGTGGCTAGAGAATTTCAGGGACAAAAATTTCTCTATAAATATAGGCTATTTTTGCCTGTAAAAAGACCGTCAGACAAAAAATTCTCCTGTTTCGGGGCACTCCGAGCCATAGAGCTACGGAAATATAAATAACAGACCGTGTTCAATATTTTTTGTGACAATATCCTTTTTTTCCACGGTCGGGTGGCACCCGGGGCGAATTGCCTCCCCCTAGCTATGCCACTGCTTACCACGGCAGTATAATATAAACATAATACATGTGTTTTGTTTTAAATATTTATTAAATTTACAAGGTAAAAAGATGATGTTCTTAAAATTATAAATAAATGTACCTTGGTATTTATATCAATCATATTATATATGAAATGTGTTTTTATTTATTTTGCCTCCTTTCTTTGTTTGTTTTTCTGCTAAAAATCAATATTACCAAATACAAATACCCTATAATATTAATAATACATTCAATTGGCACCTCCTAGCGGCGTGAGTTGAGCACCTTGGTTTTCTTTCAATCATTTAATGGATTTTATGTAATATACATTTTCTTTATTTTACGTTAATAAATAAATTATAAATTGAAAAAAAAAAATACCAAAATGAAAACCGAACTCCCGGAAATGTAATCTGAGATTTTGAAAACAAATCTCATTCCACTATGAAACTGAATTCCATAGGGCTCTATAGATGAAGCAATTGATCGTACGATTGTCAATCGCACAGCAAAACGTTCATTCCGCTGCACCAATGTTGCTCATCTATGGCGTCTATGCTCTCAATCAAAATACAAATCTCTCCCTCTGTCAATAAGGAACTCCAGTGAAAAATATTATGGCTTTAAAAAAATATGTTCATATAGACTAATAAAAGCTGATTCTGAATATATAAGTTTTATTTAATAATGTTAAACGCAGAGTTTTTAAAAAATTATTAAAATATCCATTTTTAATCGGGTCATAGAAACACGCCGTCAAGTTGGTATTATTGAAATGTTTAGTGGTGACGTCACTCAACACCGTAAAGTCATTGTATGGGAATGTAGGTACGACGCAAGCCATCGTATTAACAACGTTTCATCTTATTCGTTTATTTACATACTGTTTATAGAGATTTAGTTGTTGTGTTCATTGAAACATTATTTAGGCCTAAATAATTTAGTTTAAAAAATAAAGGTATCTCTTATTTGTTTATCTCTATTATTGAAAATATTAAAAAACTACTGCATAAAAAAATAGTAATGCTACTCTAGGGAGAATACTTCGAACTCTGAATTTCGAAATGGCGCCAGTTGAACAGCAGATTGCCCAATCTTATAGTAACTTTTAAATACGGTGGTTTTCGGGGATCTTGAAAAATTAAAACTTTGACAATTATTTTAACTATTAAAACTAACTCTTAAAATAAAAATAAATATGCAGTTATTTAAGTCAGAAGGTCATTCATTAAAAAAAAAAAAATGGACTGGAGTTCCTTATTGTCTCAGTAAAAAATCAATTAACAGTTGTCAATCACATCAAGGATGAAGATTGATATAACCTGTATACAGTGTGTTGTCAAAATCTAGAAATTATTATTATTTTTTTAATGGAACAAATATGTTTCATTACTATGGCAACACCGATTTTAGAACAAAAAATATTTTAGATTCAATGTGTTATTTTTTTTTCGATTCTACGGATACTTCGTAATCCTCTAACTGGCTAGGGCTTTGCAATGCCCTTTCATGTTCTAACAAACTAATACTACGGCTCATTCGGCCTTTTTACTATTACTTCGGAAGGTGTTATTTACTTGAGTGAATTTACGTTACATTAATGTCATCGTGGGGAAAAAAGTCTTTACTGGATAAAAACCTTACACAAGTTGCAAAGAAAATGGGGAAACATAAGTTCTGAACTTTTTTCTGGAAATTTACATTTAACTTTACTGAATGTAAATATTTTGTTTTGCGGCACCCTTGAAAATTCTACAAGATGAAATGCAAAGAATTTTAGCACCAGCTGAAATACCGTGTCCATGAGGTTCGGGCGACAGTGTGGGGAGTGGGGTAGGTCCGGGATTGCGGAAGGTCAGGGTGGTTGGAATGGAGTTTAGACATTGATGGTGTTTGTCAGGAGCTCCATGAGGATGATTAGTCCACCCTGGTAGGTTGCCAGCTTTCCACGGACTTTGATGAGGCCGCGTAGAAGAAACGGTTTACATATATATAGTTCCCGTGAGCACTTACGCCGTGGGCCCATTGTGCTATCTACCATTTTACCTCATTCCTTTGACAGTAATCCAGTCCCTTTTATAAAGTTCACCAGGATTGTCATTGGAAATGAAGCTACATCTTCTGGTTCGACAATGTGTCTTCCCTGGTCTCATTTCCCCTCTTCACTTCTCCTTGGTTCCCTGAAGGCCCCACGAGGGAAGAGGGCTTCATCTCTCCTCTCCACTCCTCAGTTCCCCGAAGGCTCCACGACGGAGAGTCCACCACCCCTTGGTTCCCTAAAGGCCCCACAAGGGAAGAGTCCACACCACCTTGGTTCCCAGGTGGCCCCAGGAGGGAAGAGGACTTCATTTCTCCTCTTCACTCCTCCGTGGTTCCCTAAAGGCCCCACAGGGGAAGAGTTCACAGAGATTTTTAGGCCTCCTTTCTCCTCTTCACTCCTACATGATTCCCTGAAGGCGCCACATGGGAAGAGGACATCATCTCTCCACTTCACTCCTTGGTTCCTCAAAGGCCCCGCGCTGGTAGAGAGCCCTTCCCCTTGGTTCCCTGAAGGCCCCACGAGGGAAGAGTTCATGGAGGTGACCTCAGCTCTCCTCGCCAGGGCTTCTCTTCTTGGTTCCTCCTACAGGCCCCAGGAAGGAAGTCCATAGAGGTGGCCTCAGCACTGCTAGGTTCCCAAAAGGCCCCTAGTTTTCGAATGGTTCAATTTTTTTTGTCCCACGAGTTACCAGGGAAACAGAGGGTCCTCTCCAGCAGAGCCCCGAATGCTGGAGTAAGGTCTAAATACTCCGATAAGCGACCTTGTTTCTCGGAGGCACCGTTTGTGACACTGTTCCCCAGGACATTCAGCCTGAGCACACACAGATCAGACCTTGGCTTCGAATGGTTATTGCAGGTTTGTGTTTCCACTTCCTGAGTGATGGGTTCGCCATACTCCCTACGTTTCACTAAGACAAAAAATAAAAGAGTAGCAAGAGACCCAAAGCACGTATACACATTACTAAAACCACATATTTTATATCTCCAGTGACGAAATGTTTTCAAAACATTTGACAAAAATAAAAGCAGGGCCACGTTTTTCTTTTCCATGGCCGATGGAAGCATCTACAAAATATGAATGTATTTTTGTCAATGTTTGTGCAAAAAGGTCACCGGAGACGCGGCTTTACTTTGTACAACCGCCTTAGAATGTTGTTGAGCAAACATTTTTACAAGTTGGTTTCCGCAAGTTAAATACTTAACGAGATAAACTGTTTGTCCAAAACGATTACATTTGGGTATGGCATTGTAGGATTTTATATATTTTTAACAATTATTACAAGCAATAATTGTCAGCCTGAGACACTCATTTACATTGAAAAATCTTCCGAGAAAAGATACTTGCCGCCAACGGGACTTGAACCCGTGTCCTTCCGGAAGGACACGGGTTCAAGTCCCGTTGGCGGCAAGTATCTTTTCTCGGAAGATTTTTCAATGTAAATGAGTGTCTCAGGCTGACAATTATTGCTTGTAATAATTGTTACCCTTTGTGCTATGCATAAAAATCTTGTCTAAACGTTAGTTTATAAATTAAAAAAAAAATAATAATTATATATTTTTACCTTTCAACTACTTTAAAAGTTTTGTTCAAGTATAGCATATATTTTTACACAAGTGTTGCTCTGTATAAAGGTTGTAATACAATAAGTATATATTTATCGAAAAAAAATTATAATCTTTGTACCTTCTTGATTAATACAGAAAAGAAAATATGTATTTAAAGACAACCTCTGGACGTACATTCAATACATATCAATCTCTCCATGCCCGCTTTAGATGTTTTATAAATTTTTATTGAAAGTCTCTCTGAAGAAGAGAAAATAAATACTTATTCAAAACTTATACTTACAGAAAATGGTGCATAAAATATGTAGTACTTAATTTATTATCCCTATAAAATAGAACTCGCATGGACCCCATTCTATATCTCACAGTTTAAAAAGTGTAAATCGTACTCTACAAGGTGTGGTTGTCTCCGGGGTTAACGTACACTTTACATGATAGTACAGGTAAAAAATATGATTAACTTTTTCGAAATTATTAATCCCTTAGACCTCGGTCATATTATGTCAGAAGGTCAAAATATTTCCACTTTGCAATAAAATCCAAACAAATGGAATATTTCTGAATGTATCCGAAAACTAAAATCAGTTTTTGAAAGGTGGATGATATACGCTTTAAAATTTTATAATTCGAAACAAACATATAATTTTGGAAATATAAAAGTTTTAAATACAAATAAAAAAGTCTTTAAAATGGCTCACCTTATGCTTTTTCTAACTAAAAATACTGATAATAAAAATATAAAGTAAGAACTTCCTAGTGAAGTATAAATTGTATATGAAAATAATTAATAAAAAAATTCCCAAAGTTTCATAAATCTTTTTCAAATTGCGGTGGGAAACTTTGGTTTCATAAAGATTTAAATTTTAATTATTTTTTTATTTTTTATTTTATTTTTTTTATTTTTTATTAATAAATTTTTTTTGTTACATACATAAAAATATTACAAAAAACATTATTGTGGTTATTATTTGCGGTTAACTTTTAGATTTGAATATAAATCGTGGTGTTTTCTCTTTCTAATACCATACAGACAGTGGCGACGTAGGGTAGATTGGCACCCGGGGCGGTTTTGTATTGAGCACCCCTACTTACAATAAAGCACCAAATACTAAACATGCTTGAGACTTAATTTTACTAATATATTCGATCACATTATCCTAATTTATTACCTGTCTCTTTCAGTTGATAAAATCGAAAGATTAGTTAGTCGCGTTTGGCTCATTGTGGACCTTAAGTACGCTTTTAATAATTTTGACTCTGAAAAACTTCTTTCACACGCAGCCACCAAAACAGATATTGTTAAAAAAAATTCTCAAGCCTCGATTACATTGAGCGAGTTTACAAGCTACTAGCCGGCGTATTCACTATCTGCTAGTGAACTCGCTCAGTGTAATCATATTATTAGCTAACTAGCAGATTTTTACACAAAATTTTTAAATTTTTTACAGAAAATTTTTAAGAGCTTTAATTTTTATTACACACTTTTCCAATGTTAGTCCAGATTTTTATGTATACTTTTTTGCCTGATTAGCTTCTTCTAGGACTTCACACCAAAAGGAAAGATAGCATAGAAAACTGAAGTCACACAAAGCTGGTATGAGTGTTGATGCTGCTTCTCTTGCTTCGACCCTTTCTTTGCTGTGCTGGGATTACACATCTCTTCGAGTGTTGATACAACCATCTCAAAATTATTCTTCAGTGATTTAGCAGCGTCGTGATGAGCAGTCCATATTATCTCTGATCGTTTAAAGATCACGCCTACATTTTTCATTAGTATTTCACACCGCGCTCGATGTTAGGTACGTGCGGTATAATATCAGACAATTTGGGAGGCGGGAATGGGTACCGTCACCCCGGGAACCTTTAATGGATAACCGACACCTCTGCCATACGTCACCCCAAGTGGTTCGCTACTTTTTGTGATTTAGCAGGGGTGCCCGGGTTGATGGGGTGAGGCTTGACTAGGTCTTGGAGGCGGAGAACCAGGCCACACTGAACCTCAAATTCCTACCCACCCCTTAAACCCTTTTCCTTCCCAGAACACTCCTCCCTTTCCCTAAAAAAAACCTTCCACACAGCTTCCCCAAGATGACATAGGCCATGAGGGAAATTATTTTTCTCAGGGCCTCCTGTGTGGAGTTCATGTAAAAACAAAAAAACTCAGGAGGCCCTGAGGAAAAAAAATTTCCTCGGGGACTATGTCATCTTAGGGAATGAATGCAACATGATTTATTATTTTAGGGAATTAGAAATTATATTCGAAAAAAAATGAAAATACAGTTGCGATGCGTTTCAAAATATGTGTTAGTATCTATGCAGGTAGCTAGGCACAAGAGTCGGTAGTTATTTAAGTTATTTTTTTAGGCTGATCTCCGGTACTGTACTGAATCCACCCATGTTGAAGGAGATTAACCTTTATGTCCCTAACGCGTATACTCGTGGGAGATCCCACGCACTTTTTTATGCTCCGAAAGCGAGAACTTCTTCCTTTCAGAATGCCCCATTAAATAGAGCAATTAAACTGCTTAACGATTCTGCATTGAGCATTGACATCTTCAATGTTACCTATAGAGAGTTCAGTAACTATCTTTTGACATACGTCTCAACATAGTGAAACTGCCCCCTTAGACTTTTTTTTCTCTTAAATTTTGTAATCTTCTCCGTAATAATTTGGTGTATAACTGTTTTATGGAGAACCTGAAAAAATAAATAAATAAATTTATTGATATGTCTTTATAGAGGGAGATTTTGTGCTAATTCTTTGGCTGTACGAGTGAGTTGTCGTTGTCACCCCTCGGTGCTTGGTACCCGGGGCGGACCGCCCCCTCCGCCCCCCCCTTACGCCGCCACTGCATACAGACCATATTTCTCAACAACATACCAAGGGAAACACGACGATTTCTTGAGTATGAGTTGTTCCCAAAAGATGGAAAAATAAATGTTCTTCTATAGAAAAATATTTTTTTACTCATGGGAAAAAAACAATGGAAATTAGAAAAAAGTATTTTTTTAACTTCTTTTTACTGCTCTTTACCCCCGGACGCGTATTTCCTAAACCTATACCGGTTCAGTCACTACCGCGACTGAAACGCGATAGGGTTTGTTGTGCATAAATCATCTTACAAGTAAAAAAAAAACGCAGTCCATCCTCTCTGCTTACCTTTCTATTATTACGATAGTCACCCTCGCTGAAACAGATAGAGCAAGGATGCGTGTTAACGACTGAATCGGTATAGGTTTTGTAAATACGCTCTCCGGACACACTGTACAACTGTGTTTTAAATAAATAAAAGTATAATAAAATTGGTAAATATTTCCCTATCGAGTCCACGCTCAAAACACACTTTGAAATTAAAACAAATTAAAATTAAAGGAAAATATTTACCAAGATTTTTTCCATGCAAACGCGAACAATTTAACTTTTTTTTTTTACCGGTAAACTGTCTTATTTCGAAAAAAGTTATTTACCCTTTTTTACTTGTAGAATTACCTCCGAAGTTAGTACACTTTACACTGAAAACTTCGTATATTATAAAGTAAGTTTTACCATTTTATAAATATGACTAAAAGTTGTAATCTTATGCTACAACAACACCGAAGCCAACCTTCCAACTCCAAACTAGTTCAGAGTTGGAAGGTTGGCCGATCGTGTGGTGGCTGTGGCCATCGGTTTCCATAATAGCGATTTCGATTGATTCGAAAGCTAAAAAAATAATAATTTCAAACAAAGTTTATACAACTCTCTGTAATAATATTGCGCAGACTGATGTTTTGGGCCAACTCGCACGAACCAGCCATCGCCGATCGCCTCGGAGGCGATTCAGGGCCAACTCGAACTCCAACCTTCCAACTAGAACTTCCAACGCACGAACTACGAACTACCCCTTCACACAATCGTCCAAACGTTTGAAGTTGGAAGTTGGCCGCAGTGTGGCCGTACCAGTGTACTGCAGTGTACCGTCGATATAGCACCCCCCACACGGACATTTCGGAGCGACCGTGCCACGCGCCGCTTCTGGCCGCCGCGCAGAAAAGTAAAGACCGAAAGTGAGATAATGGTTTTCAGCGCAGTTTACTGTGGGACTTTTCTGCGCGGCGGCCTGAAGTGGGGCGTGGCACGGTCGCTCCGAAGTCTCCGTGTGGGAGGGTGTTATTGCCGTTTAGCGCATGAGTGTAGCCCAAACGCAATCAAATTCACAACACAATAACACATAGAGAAGGACATAGATTTCGGAATAAAGAATTCAGAAATCTTGACGGCAATACCTTGCAGATAAGACATAACTTTGCATTATTTGCTTGTTTAGCCCCGTTGACTCATTGACTGCAAATCATGAAGTGCCTACCTAAGATTAATAAACAATTAAAAATATTTTTTTGTATGTGGATGCTCCTACATTTTCGAATCCTGGCAAGTATAAAAACGAGAGCCTAGAGTATCTCCAGGTTCAGCTATTACTACAATTTGTTTACTAGTAAAAATGTTTATATCCTTGTATTTTGCTGTCTGTATTATTATTGTAGTATAATTTATTAACTCGGAAGCTTATTTTTTTAGTTAAATAATAACGACATTAATTTTTATATAATCCAATCAAAATTTTGTCCTTATAACCCTCATTGAATACTTTCACACATTGTAATGGGGTTTCCAAGATAATTATGAGATTTTTTTATTAATGCGGATCCATCTTGTGACTCCTATTTAGGTAGTCATTTTGTAAGATAAAACATGAAACACATTTTTACAGCATCTGCTTTGAAAACATTGACAATATTTAAAAAAAAAAAAAACAAAAAAACGTAGTTTAGCCTGCAAGGGTAGTTTAACCCTACGAGGAGAAATCAAGCCCGCGACCATCGAAGTTTTTATAACTATTATACCACAGAGGTTATAAATTTTTAATTTGAAAAATCGAAATCATCTGAACAGAAGAATGTTTCTCCTAGTGATGAATTCACATTCAAATAAAGTATGCTTTCTCAATTATATTTGATAACTGTTTATTATGTGTCGTAGACAATAAATGATTTACAAAAAATCAAAAGGGTAGTCCTACAAACAGCCACACGGCTCCTTGTCTGCAGTTTCTATCTTAATATACACTTTGTCAAAATTAGTAAAGAATAAGGAGCGCTATTATTATACATAATACATGGAAAAGTGTCCCCAAGTACACACCTACATTATATTATAAAGGTCTTACAATTTAGATGTAACTTTACTTAACTTTACTTTATTGAGATTTACACGGTAAATTATTGAAGTAAAACTTCTTTACGCACGCTCGACTTTGGGAGTAAGCTGGTGAATGGGTGACGAGAGCGTTACGAAAAGCGAGGCGAACGGTAGTTGAGAGGGAGATATAAGTTAGTGAAGATAGAAAGAGAGAGAGTTACGTTTCGTATATTACTGTAGAGAGGTGCGAGCACACCTTTTCTTTCTCTCATAGCCAGTTACGTTTCATATATCTAAGACACAGTGCAGGCCTATTGTCTGTATCACACTGTAGGAGCAAGAGAGAGCAGTGCGCGAGCACTTTCTTTCTCTCTTCCTATCATATAGATGGAGCTAAAGAAGTTTTACTTCAGTCGTGTGGTCTAAAGCACACTCGTTTTTTAATGTTTATTGATAAAATAAAGACTTTTTTGATAAAATAAAATACTGCGTATCTGTTTACTTTAAGTATTATTATCGTAATTTGTTATTCAGTTGATAACATTGAAGATAATTTTCTTTGAAAGAAAAACACCTTTCGATCCCTTAGGCCTAAAGGTGATTTTCGTGTACATATTCAATGAATTTAGTTATCAGTTTTTATAGTCGTTCGGTGCACGATCTTTGAAAACTAAAAATGCGAGATAGTGCGCGGTGGAATTGTGATGTTGTGCAGATATTTAAATACTAATTAATATATCACCGTAAAAATGCATTATCTACCAAAGAAGTATTATTGAACTTTTAAATGTTTCCAAAATCCGCTGTTAAAATGGCTCTTATCACTGTTTGATTTGTTTACAACTCGTGCGTAAGCACTGCCGATTCGCCTATTGCGACACCGTGCACATTGTTTATTTATAGACCGCTATTGCAATCATGTAATTATTGGAATATATTTTTAAAAACATGTCACAGAGGGATACCGCCATACACCTTTTCGCTGGAGGGTAAGAATGAATTTTGAATTCGCTCTGCGTGTCAAATTGTTATCTCGTTTGATACCTCGAAGGAATCTCGAGAAATAACCTTTCATTTGCGCCGAAGTATTGATGCTGTTATAGTTGTATGTCATGCCAAGTTAGTTTAATCTTTCAGGGACAAGTTATCGCCAAAAAATATATAATTTTAAAAATTTGACAACGACTTCAATAATAAGCCAAGTATTCTTTTTTTCACAATAACTTTCCTCACCACGATTGTTCGATCAAATTATAGATGATTGATGACATACAGATGATTTGATTTTCTTCTCGGCAATGACGAGAAATATTCTACCCAAATTTTGCAACTTTTACAAAACTAGTTACTACTTTTATATAAATAAAATTTGTATATATCAAACAGTTTCTAACTTCACTTTTTGACTTGATTTTATTGTATTTACAAAAATGCGATGATGAAATTTTATGAAAAGGGATTTCACCCAGTGTAAAATTATCTGAAAATCATGTGTGTTTCATATTATGTTTAAATTGAGCAGGTAGGCTACACTATAATATTCAAGCGCCCTTGAGGTGATTTCTCACAAAAACGGCGCTCTACAAATTATCCAATTATTATTATTATTTCACACTGTTCAAAGAATTTTGTTTTGACAATTGATTTACAATTCTTAATTTTCACTGCACTTCTATTCTACAATTCTTTTTCCTGGGAGTGTCAAGACCCATCGCTTTGATGAGGTATTTTGTTTATGTCTATTGTTGATCCGGATGAATTATAATGACTTCTTTTTAGAAATACAAGTATTTGACGAGCACAGTTTTTGCATCCCGGATTTGGGCAGTCACATAATTTTGTGATAATAATGGGGCCAGTTGGAAGGTGGTGACAACATAAAATTGAGAATCATTGGCGGCATTACAATTGGCGGTTACATTTCCAGTGTTGCAGGCACAGCAGGAGCGGTAGTGACATGTCCTTTGGAGGTGGTGAAGACTAGACTGCAGTCTTCCCAAGGTGTGGAGGGCACAGCCCCACGCCCCACTCATGCCCAGGTCAGCAACGCACTTTGCTGTTTATTTCGCTTTATTTATACTGGCTTCTTATGTTACAAGTTACACTTAATTGAGAAAAATCCAGTTATACAAACTCAGTTACTCAAAAGATACATAATATATATGTACATAAAATTACAAAATTAATGGCAGATAATCTCGAAAGCTCGAAGCAGATGGCGCTGGTGTGTTGGATATCATTTGCATGATATGACAGCTAAATGATTTGGTTAAAAAGATATTGTAAAAGATATCAGCTAAGTGATCTGGTCAGACACTTTTAAAAAAATGGTTGATAAATATGGTGCTTAGAGTATCAGGGAGTTATTAAAAAATGAACTGAAAAATGTGAATGCAAAAGTAATTTAGAAAAAGTCAGACTTGGTTTGTTTATAAATGCAACCTATTTCAGATTATTTTCCTGTGAACTTACTTATCTAGATACACATTCTTTTAACAGAATAAGATGAGAAATAGGTTTTTCAGGTAATTTTTCAGATTACATGTTGTAATTTGTAATCTGAAAAATTGCCTGAAAAACCTATTTTGTAATTTTAGTTACAGAGCTAATGTTGAAACGTAAAGATAACTTGTGTTTTGAAATAATGCTTATTTACCTATATCGCTATAAAAATTATCGTTCAAATTAGACTATATTTACGATTATAACAGATTCCAGAGGTATCACATAATCTGATAAAGAAAAATATTAATTACAAATATGAGAATTTTATATTGGTTTAAGTATGTATTTTTAAGTCATTATCTATTTTTTTCTTATTTGTTCATCACTTAGAAACCTTTGTCCAGATTTTATTGAGGAGCATAGAAAAAGAATTTCGGGTGGGAAGGGTAGTTCTACCTTTTACGCCAGTCCTACTTGGAATGCCTGGTAAGGCATTGCTGTCGAATATTGTTATATGAATATTGTTCACCAATCTCTTTGGAAGGGTCCCATTGGGGGCCATAAGGGCTAATCCGGTGCCGCCTGTAATCCGACACATCAGGATCAGAATATTATTCAGTTTGTCAAGCAAGATTATAAGAAAAACCTTCTTCTGAGAGCCATATCTAAGGACCAGCGTATAGAAAAAACGTTAAAAGAACTCAACATGAAAGATTTGCTTTTTGCTCTTTGTCAATCTTGGAATGTATTGCCCCCAGAAACACAGATTACTTCGGGAGATTTGGAGATCTGGTGTATATGTAATATGGTTTATAGTTCAAATAGTTTCTTTGATTTGTAATTTGTCGGATTACAAAGTACATTTATTCAAAAAATTCCAGACTATAGAGGGTCTTGCAAAACGTTTGTCGGATTACCGCAGGTCCACTAATATGTTTAATACGTGTAAATATACGAGGCATGTTCAGAAAGTAAGTGTAGTGAAAGTAAAGGATATTGTTGATAAACTTGTTGACTATTTTTCTAAATAATTGCTAACCCGTTCAATGCATGTGGTGAGCCGTGGCACAAGTTTCTTTTGCCCTTCTCGAAGAATTCTCCCGCCAATTTATTTTCATCCATACATGCCTTTAGGAAGGTGAAAAGATGATAATCTGAAGACGCCAAGTCGGGATTACGGGGAGTGGTTCAAAACATCCCAATCAAATAAGTCCATGATCTTATTGGTGGCAAAGGCTTTGTGAGGTCGGACGTTTTCGTGAAAAAGACACACTTCTCTGGTCAGCATTCCCCTCCTTTTGTTTTGAATGCTCCCTTTGAGTTTTTTTAGGGTACACAATATTGTTGTGCATTGATGATCTCAAGCTGAGGCCGAAATTTGAACAAAATGATGCCTTTTCGGTCCTAAAACACTGAGGCCATGATTTTTTTTGCCCGAAATTGTGGTTTTCAATTTTTTCACAGACGGGGAATTGGTGTGACACCACTTTGACGACTGTTTTTTTCCCAGGCATGTAATGAGTCACCCACTTTCATCTCCAGTAACAATAGAGCTCAGAAATCCTCACCTTTTTTTCTTGTAGGCATGGGCGCCTGCAGAAAATTTTCTAGGGGGGGGGGCAAAATATTTTGAACGAACGAACGGGCAGGACACTATAGTAACGAAGGGCATACTGTAGCAATATTTTTTTTATTAACACAATACATATGTATATAAAAAAAATATATTACAACATAAATTTAAAAGCAAATTTATTCTTTAAGCAAGAATTGGAGTCGTCTGTTGTCGCTACCAAACATATGTTCAATTTTGTAAAGTTTTTTTTTTGTTGCAGTTCACTTTGTCACTGTGTATGCTTAAGAGGGTATAACCAGAGAAAACCAGAAATATGTCATTTTTAAATCAGATTTTAGACGTATTAAGGCGAACGTATGCGCGGCCCATTTCTGCCCATTTCATACATAAATCTTAGATTTGGATTTGAGATCAAAATACCCAGCCAAACTGAAAAATGATTTTTGTATTCAAAAGGTATGTCAAATATCTAATAAGCAAGTGAGCTAATTTATTAATTTTTGCTTTAAATTATAAGATATAGGCCCTTTATTGATTTTGGAGGCAACTTAGGCAATATTTGTAAGTAAAAGAAAAACTTAAAAAAAATAATTTTACTATATTTATTTTAAAAATACAAGGTGTCCGAAAACTCGTAGTACAAGCGGGAAACTGGGGAATCCTCATCACATTTGGAGTCGATTTTGTGGTATAATTTTTTTTGATTTGAGCTTTCGTTTTCGAGTAAATCGAGTCAGAAGTTGATTTTTTTTTTGGTCAAATTCTTATAAATTATTACTGACGTTCATAGTACCTAACTAATAAAAACTAATTAAAAGAAAACAAACAAAGAAATCCGGATTTAAAGCATTATTTTGAAATTATTCATAATTTTATTCCGTGTAGTACGGTCGTTTCACGGTTAAAAACAGCTGTTCATTATTTTCGCGCTTCTAAGTCAAAGTGCAATGCGAAATTTGCTGTCCCTTTCTGCGCTCGGTTCGATCAACACAATAGAAGGGGTAAGCTACTAATGGCTTGGCCTTGAACTGTGAACTTGCGAACCAAATTCTGTACGGAAGCAAGTCCAAAAAGGTAAATGTTCAGGAGATGTTGTATGATAGATAACAAAAAAACTAATTATTAACTCAATTAGTTTTGTTTTAAGAAGGAGCAAATGAAACGAATTTTTTATAGTAAAGCCATTAAAATAATTGTTTAAAAAAAAACGCTGACTTGAGTCAACTTTTCAATTTGGGAGGCGGGAATGGGTACCGCCGCCCCGGGAACCTTTATTGGATAACCAACACCTCTGCCATAGGTCACCCCAAGTGGTTCGCTACGTTTGGTGATTTAGCAGGGGTGCCGGGTTCATGGGGTGAGGTTTGTCTAGGTCTTGCAGGCGGATGACCAGGACATGCTGAACCCTAGATTTCTACCCACCCCTTAAACCCTTTTCCTTCCCAGAACTCTCCTCTCCTTCCCTTCCTTAAAAAACCCTCCACACAGCATCCCCAAAGATGACATAGGCCCCGAGGGAAATTATTTTCCTCAGGGCCTCTTGGGTGGAGCTCATGTAAAAAAAAAACTAAAACATGGACTTGAGTCCTACTGCCTCTAAATGAAGTGGACTATTTTGTTATGACATGTGGTGTATTATAAAAAGAATAAAGTCCATGGTACACCCTTCTGCTTCTAAGATAGTTGTTGCATCATGGTACTTGCATCCACATGCAATTTTGAAAATCGTATTTTTTCTTCATAATGGGACTTCCATTTTTCTGCCACTGATAAACATGATAATTTACTTCAAGTAAATTATCATCAAAAACTCATTTCTTCAAATTTCGGACTTGGACCGTTTTATCCTCGGGATCGCGTCAAATTCATTCAAAAATACAAGGAATGCGCTCGAGAGTTCCCCCATCCGTCTCCCTTTAGCACCGTTTTAAAAAACGAAACAGCGCTATTTCACTCGAGTTGTATGCAAACAGTTCCGTGTTTTGGACCGCCCGATTAGTTTGTATCAGTTTGTATTTACGCTTTGACGTGGGATGTTTCTCGTGTTTTATTGGAAACGTAAATAATAGTGCGTTATTAATTATAGCGTAACATTGTGACTCTTTAAGTTATTTTCTTTGTGTGATTAATTGTGAATGAAATTAATTGAATTATTAGTTAGTGAGTAATCTGTTATTTATACCAGGGCGGGAAAGCGGTGTGTACCCTCCTATGTAGTTGTGATAAGTTGAACAATTGGTGACAAATGTTTGTGATGTGTTTTTGGATTTGAAAACATTGCAACCAGATGCGGAGCTGCCACACAATAAAATAAATTGGTACGCTAATTATTATTTATGCATTAAACCGCTTACTCGTTAATACGGATCCAAACAGTTAGATTTAGCTTTATTATTACGAAAAGTGAGTATTTATGTCGGGGGAGACCAAAAAACATGCAAAAATATGCATTTAACATTTTAATTTTGTTAAAATTTCACTTGCGCGGTAACGCCATGTTTATTCATTGTTTTTATTTTAACATTTCATCAATGCTGCCAATCATAGAAAAATATTTTTGCGTAAAACAAAGTGAATACATCATTGACAAGTTTGTACCTGTATTTATAACAGTAGAACATTGAAAGAAATGATAAGTTTTAAGATTTTCACGGCCAAAAGCATTTTCGTTATTTGTTTTTGGGGTGTTATGCCGTGTTGCGCTACCTCCTTCTTTAGCCAACGTTTCGGACATCGTTGGCTAAAGAAGGAGGTAGCGCAACACGGCATAACACCCCAAAAAACAAATAACGAAAATTGAAAGAAATGTATTAAAATAATTACACAAACCCGCTAGATAAACCCTGCGTAGCCAAACAAAGCATTCAAAACCTGGGATGTTTTTTAAAAGTATGATGAAAAGCGAATTTATTTTAGAGAATTTATTTTATAAGATTGGTACTTCCGACAAATGTCATATTTGATTGTCTATTAGTTAAAAAAGGAACATTCCTTATTATCCGTGCATCAAACTGCGACAACACGAACGTTCCGTGTTATCCGTGAGGTGGACTAACTGCATATTTACCCGCTAATTAACCATATTGTAATGCCTAGAAGAGGTGGGAGAATAAATTATTAAGATGAAAATAAATAAACTATGGACACGAAAAGAGATTAAGCAACTTATAAATAATTTTAGAATAACATCTTCCATCTGTCATCATGACATTTCCGCTTTTCAATAATTTTAACCCTAAAAAGCCGAAATGTTTTTAAAATAATTTTTTTTCTTAATTTTAAATTTAAAAATGCTTAAATTGAAAATCTTTATGTTTATTTGGGTTCTCTATGTGATGTAGGTTCACCAGTTTTCCGCTTGTACTACGAGTTTCCGGACACCGTGTATAATGAAAAAAAAAATAATCAAAAATTCAAAAAAATGCATTTTTTGGGTAGTAATTTTAATACATAAACGACTATTTTTTATACCGCCGTAAATAGGTAATTTGTATTTTTAATTTATACCCATCAAAATGATTTTTTTTTTTTAAATTTTAAATTTTATATTTAATCATATTTATGATAAATACAGTAAAAAAAAATATATTGTTTTTTATTTACTCACAAATAATTGCCCAAATGGCCTCTAAAATTCAGAAACATCAAAATCTTTAATGGCCTAGATCTTATAATTTAAAGCAAAAATAAATAAAGTAGCTCACATCCTAACTAGATATTTAATATACCTTTTGATTACAAAAATAATTTTTCAGTTTGGTTGGGTATTTCGATCTCAAATCCAAATCTAAGTTTTGTATGAAACGGGCAGAAATGGGCCGCGCATACGTTTCCCTTAACTCTTTTCCACAAAAATTTAAATTGATTTCGAAAGATTGTTCTTTTATCTTTTAAACGTATGTTTTAAATTTTGAGAAAAAAAAAATATTTTTAGTATAATAAGGTTATACCATAGGTCGTTAGCAGATTTGTTAAATTTTCAAAAGGGTAGTCCTACAAACTGCCACACGGCTCCTTGTCTGCAGTTTCTATCTTAATATACACTTTGTCAAAATTAGTAAGGAATAAGAAGCGCTATTATTATACATAATACATGGAAAAGTGTCCCCAAGTTCACACCTACATTATATTATAAAGGTCTTACAATTTAGATGTAACACTATTGAGATTTACACGGTAAATTATTGAAATTAAAAGGCAAAAAATTAAGGTTTGTTAAAAAATATTCCTTCATACTTTAGGAATAAAATAATGGACCATTTGATATTGGTTAGGCACAAGGGATTCTAATAACAAAATTCTGGTTAATCATTTTGAAGGGTCTGAGAACAACAAAAATTTAATAAACTCCCAGGCGGCTTGACTTTTTGACTTGAATTTACACAAATTATTATCTATCTAAACCTTCCTAACGAATCACTGCATCTATAAGTGAAAACTGCAGCTCGATACTCAATTTTTTCCATTGTCACAAAAACACACACGTCGACTCACTCAAACGACTGTCAACTAAAAACTGCGCGTCCAAAATGGCCAAAACTTTGGTGAGTAACTGTCAAAAGATGCTCAACTACATTCACTAGCTTTTATTGACGAGTGCTGCCATCTTCATGTTCAGGTCTGAAACTTTTCAGACCACCCTCGTACAAGCAATGGAAGGGGACAGATAAACAAAAAAAAACAGACACTGTAAAAACTTTTATTCAGTCCCTTCCAAAATTACCATCTCTCACTATTGCCGACAAACATCTACAAAACTCTGTCTTGAACCAATAGTACAAAGCAATCTACAATTGTATCGTATTTGCGAGCGGGAAGCCAGAGAAAAAGTGTTGTCAGTGGCTTCCAGGAAGCTGTTTACCGATGGAGAAAATATTTCCATATTCAAACCGAAGAAAGGTGAGTGTGACTTGTGCCATGTTTATAAAGAGGGAAATGTATCTGAAAATCATTACAAAAACCATATGTAATGTTCAAAAATTCAGGTACACATGAAAAATTCCAAGATAAAGATTTGGTTAAAGAAGAAAGATCCACAGTTTAACTGCAGACATAAAATGACCCCAATTTAATGCCAGCTCATTATATTTTAAGACAAAACTTGTGGTTCACAACTTTACGGTTTACAGCCTAGGAAGGCAGAACAGATGTTCTAGCACAGCATAGCTTGACAAGAGGAATGGTGCTGTTGAACGAAATATCGGAAACACTAGATATATATATATATATAACTCTTCTTTAGATAGCCTTAAGACTTTTTTGTATAATAATCATCTGCCTAGGTGTTAAGACTGTCAAAATGAGAAAATTGTACAGTAATTGGATAATAATCTGTTGTACAATTTAAAAAATAATAATAATAATGTGGTGTGCCTTGGTTCGACAAAACGGGATCTTATTTAAAAGCAACGTCGTATGCTTCATTTTTCATCGATTATATTTCCAAGTTACTTGACGATGATCTGAAACCGGTAACTATCTTCACAGATGGCTGCACCACGCAAAATAGGAACGATGTTGTTTCTAATGCCCCTTTGAGACTAGCAGTGCAGAAAAATGTCACAATTACTCACAAATGGAGTGTGACTTCGTATACTTAGTTATCGTAAGAAAACTCAAAAACAGGGAGATCTTTTTGCCAAGTCAACATGTTTCAATTACTCGAGAGACAACTAAAACGTCTAAATCTAAAACTAATGAAGCTTTATGACCACACGTTTTTCGAGGATTGTTCCGATAAATGATTTTTGATTTATGAATCGAAGAGACCATGCCTTCAGCGCCTTGGCTCCTTGGCGCCTGGAGCAGACTGCTCCAATTATGCCTGCACAAGGCCAGCCCTGAGTTAGGGTATGAAATATGCATTGAATATTTGAAATTTGCCGCTATTTTATCACCTTCCACTGATTGTTGTGGCCAACTGAATAAATTAACAAGTCAACTAAATGTGGTTGGTGTTCAGCTACAATCAAATTGAAGAAACTTCTTTTCCTAAATTATTGATGACGATTGTGATAAATAAGAAAATCGGAGAAGTACTCTTTTGAAATGGAGTTTCAGGGATAAGTAAAACAAAATTTTTGATTTTTGAAAGACGTTTGTGAAGTCTACCTGTTTTAAGTTTTCTATTATACACCAATATGACAAGGAAGATAATAAAATCAGCATAATTTTGTGAAATTCCATACATCCTATTACAACAATGATCATTTTTGAGAGCATGTCAAATTCCTGTTTAGCCATCACTGATTAGGTTGTTTGATTTGCTGAGCATTCACTTAATTAGCGTGTGTTTATTCCATTGAACCCTTGATCCTTTTATTGTGCGAATCAATACACATATGTATTTATCTCCAGCTTATCTTTTGCTTATCACACTAATTGTATATTCGGATTTGTACAATTTGTATCACAAAACTGTTCTATAATGTATGGAAAAAATTGCTTTATCCTTTTGTACATTGGTATTTTTTTATTGTCTTATTACCATAAGAGTTGACGGCCTTCTTGGTCGAGGGGTAAGGCCCTGAGGGTCGCAGGTTCAAATCACGGCGTGCGCAAATAAATTTTATTTGATGGAAGTTGTGTTATTTGTTAATTTATTAATGTAAAATAATAAATAGTATATTTTACTGCCTATTTCATATTATTCAACTGGCAAGAGTTTCCGAACCACTGGGATGAACCAATAAAACTAATTTCTAATAACTGTATGATAATGGTTGTAGTTTAATATTGACTTATTTTAGTTCACAAATCATGAGTTATTTATACTTTTCTCTTTTCGTTTTGTTTTGTACAATAAATTAAAAAGTATTGCCAGAAATACCTATCTCAATTTCATTACAGTATAATAAATTTATGGGCATTGCTTAATGACATATTTTTCTGAAACTTATTATTGTTTTTTTTTACCTTATCATTCTTTATTTTTATCTTGTAACTATCATGCCCATGTTTCTTATTAAAAAAACTACAAGCCAACCAAATTATTTTGTATTGATAATTAAAACTTATCATGTTACATCACATTTTTATCTCCCAAACTGATGTGGTATGTATTATACTGTGTAGTATTCCCACCAATGCGAAAATGGTAGGCTTAGTTTATGAAAGATAAAACTACACTATTTTTAAATGGAAAAGTGTGATGAATAAATTTTTTTAAACTATTTTAGTTGAAAAGCGTCCAAATAGTTTTTTTACTTGCGCACATTTTCTTTTTAAAATGTTTGTAGCTCCATTCTGTGACTACCTATCGACATATTGAATGTTGTTATTGAACATAATTGCTTTGTAATTGATCTTGCCTTCAATCTTCTGCATGCACTAGGAATGATTATATATTATGTATGTACAACATTCTGTTAGCACAGCCCCTCTAATGAATTTTCATGGCCCAATCTCACTTACATTGCAATTCTTATTTAATTCATAACTGTTTTTAATTTAATTTGTATGATTTAAACACTATCCATAGCTCTAAAAAAACGCATTGTGCATTGGGATTCGATTGAGCGTTGAATATTTATTCGCAAACATATAAACTGCTCACTGTGGTTTAACCTTTGGAATGCCGATCTCCCGCGACCTAATACCTCCATAGTGTGCCGAGGGTAAAAACTTCCCCAACAAAATGTATTAATATCAGATTGCTATATGGTGCTTTTGGCGCTTGAGACGTTAAAGCCAAAGAATCCGCCCACTGTTTATCACATATTTCACTGTTTATCACATATTTTTAGGTTTTTTAAAATAAAATTTGAATTAAAAGTGTAAATATTTATTGTTAAAAAAAACTAATTTTTAACATGTAAACAGATGTTCAATTTTTAGAAAATTTTTAATGGCGTCTACTAATGGTACAAAACATTACCTAGAATACACCATGAGAGGTACATTAGTGACATCTTTTGGTATTCGATAGAAGCTTAATCAAGCTAGCGACTAAAGATGTTAGCTGATTGCGGGAAATTTAAATATGTAAATTAATTGTAATTTATAAAAATCACTTACCTACTGTTACTCAAATTCTCTGTCACTCAACGACATTAACGGTGCTACCCAAATTTGGATATCGCTCGAGAGGTTATAAAAATTACTAATGTATTCTCTTTAATATTATATTGTCAGGGATTATTATTGGACAGGCTTTCAAGCAGTGTATTATGAATTGCGTTGCTCTTGTTTTAACTAAACTAACTAACCATCACGCAGTTTTTCCGCAGGGGTAGGCAGAGAGGACAGACCGAAAAACAACTCGATCTTGGCACACACTCCTTGCCTCGTTCACATTCATACATCGTCTCATACGTGCTCTTCTATTATTCCGACTCTTCACATGGCCGACTCAAGTATCTGATTCACTTGGTCGTGCCATGTCTTCCTCGGGCGTCCCCGACTTCTTCTACCGTTCACATTTGCGTCATATATTCTCCTTACACTCCTTTCCTCGTTCATTCGCTCTACATGCCCAAACCATCTGAGCTTCCCTTTCTTAATCTTACTCATTACGCTTACATCAGCCTTGCATTCTTCGCGGATCTCCACATTTCTCACACGATCGTACATGGTTTTACCACAAATACGCCTCGGAGATCTCATTTCTACAGCATTCAGTTTACTTTCATCCTTTCTCTGCCAGTTCCATGCCTCACTGCCATACATCAGGGTAGGTACCAGCACTCCATTATGGACGGCTAACTTTGCTTCTTTGGACAGTTTTTTGTTGGCGCCAACGTTCTGTCCTCCATTAATAGAGTTGCGCCGGCGTTCAGTTCTCCATTAATAGAGTTGCCTGCTATTTTAGCATTAATAAAGTGACTGCTTCGATAAATATGAGTTTTTATGTGGAAACTGTGAACTATTTCCCAAAAGCTGTGGCACATTGTCAGGGCTGGCAAAATACGTGCTTTGCTGTAATTAAAATACAAATTACAAAATACTTTTTCACATGTATTTAAAATACTAAATACAAAATACTTTCAAGTCGTGTATTTGAAATACAAAATACAGTATTTTACCCTTTTTTAATTTCAAATACAAAATACAAAATACTGTTTTAGTAGAACCTTTGGTTGCAATAAATTGTCGTAAGTGCCCTTATCTAAGGATGCGTTTCCATAGAAGCAAAGCTGAGCAGAGTAAAACAGAGACGTGCAAAAATTGACCAATCATATTGCTCAGAAGACACATCTCGTCTCCGCTCCACTTATAAAGTTTTATGGTATAGGACTTAGGTGTTAGATAATAATAATTATTATTATAATAACACTAACTGGTTCCCGGTAACCCCCTCCCGCGTTCCATATTTTCAGTCCCAGTACATTCAGTTTTCAAACAACTCGCGTGCCAGTTATTACAATTTTTTTATTCAAATTTTCATTTTTCACATATTCCAAATATTCATTTTTGTATATTAAGAACAAACAATCAAATCTGGTACATATAACATAGGTACCTATTTAAAATATCTATAATTTAAAAAATCCGTAGACGTTAAAATAGTCGTTAAGTTTTCTGGAATTATCCAATTTTCTGCGTATTTTCTTAATTTTTCTTTCCGTAAGAACCTTCTACAAAGTATTAGAAAACTTTAAAAAAATGAATGAAATAGGTAAAGTCGTTCTGAAGTTATGGCATGACCAAGGGAAACAAGGATACATTTTTATATACATAGATGACATTTGTGTAGCGCAGTTTTGTGTTATTTCACTTCAAGTGCGCTCTACAAGGGAACTTAAAAATAATCTAGTATTCAGTCAAATTATTCCTATAGGGCTTTATCTAATACTGTGATACAAAAATATACAATACAAAGCAATGACAAGTACATATAATATAATATGATACAAAATGCACGATAACAGTGCTATTATAGCACAGGACAATAATAATAACTAGCATGACATTTAAAAAAAATGTACAGTACTTTATAAAGCAATGATAAGAGAACTACAAATAATCATTATTAAGAGTGCTATAGCACAGGACAATAGTACAGGATTCTAGCGTTTTCAGTCTATGTATTATCTATGTCAGTTTATTTTTCATTATCATTGTTCAGATCGCTAAATGTATTTGAAAATGTATTTTGAAGCCATAGGTATTTGAAATACAAATTACAAAATACCTCAGCAGCAGGTAATTGAAATACCAATTACAAAATACATTTTTAGGAAGTAATTGACAAATACAAAATACGTATTTGTATTTCAAATACGTATTTCAATTACAAGTAATTCAAATACTGCCCAGCCCTGCACATTGTACATAACAAACTATGTCATGACATTATTAGAAGTGATTGAGGCTTTATATTATTGCAAATGAAATATCCTATCTCAGTGGCGTGTGGCACAAGTGTATCTTGTTATTCAATAAAGGTGATAAATAGTTTTACAAACGACTTGATATTACAGTTTTCGACGACTTCTGACTCTGTTTATATTTTGCTTTAGAAATAATGCAAAGTGAAAACTTTAATTTATTTGTTTATTTAGATATACCAGATACAAGTGATCAAGTATATAAAATTATATATGGTTAAAGTACCTATTACTTATGTCCATACAATATCATAGCAATTTCGTCTGAATAATTTAATAAATAATAATACTTCACTTTCTTTATGTTCAATGTTCGCTTTGTTTATGTACCACACCATGTGGTGCCCAACCCAAATCGTTTGGAACTTATTCAAAATATTTTGTTATACTTAATGTGACATCAGAGGGAGGAGGTTGGGGGTGGAAATAAATCAAAAACCCCATCAAGAGTCCGAGGTTTAATAAGATTAAGATTAAGAAGATTACTGCCAAAAAATATTCCATATGTTATAATATGTAGAATAATCGTTTTGAAACTTTGTCTACCAATAAAGGAATATGGTACAGAAAACTCCAAAACGAACCGTTTAAAAGACCATGGTTCACTGAGGTTAATCTGAAAAGATCAGAAATGAGAATCATTTTTAGATTAAGATCTGGACATGCACTAATGGGAAGAATATTGTGTTTGATAGGCCTCTCTGATTCTCCAATGTGCGCGATATGTGAACAAATTGAAGATGTCGAGCACACATTATCGAAGTGCATTAAATATGAAAGACAGAGAGTTACAATACTAATGACCTCGAACTCATCGGAAGTTCAGAATTTAATAGCCTCAACAGAGTTTCATGCCATATCGAGAATAATTAAATTTATTAGATCATGTAAACTAGAAAATATTTGAAAGTGATTTTTTTATACGAAATGAATATAAAAGGACTCTAAGAATTTAGAGTGCGTGAATAATAGGGTATTTTCAGTTTTTTTTATTATTGAAAAAAATTAAGTAAAAAATTACGATAATAACAGAACTTTTGTTTTATTTTTACGACGACGAATAAATTTTCTATAACGTGTTAAAATATGCCTTTTCAAAATGCCGCCAAAACAATGTTTTCGCGCCCTGTGGTTGCCCAATGGCTCCGTGACATCACCGCCGCCGAACATCTTGTGGTCAGTTCGTAAGTTGCAGTTGGTGTTATTTATTTTTATTTATTATTTTTTTTTATTATTTATTGAAACATTTATTATAATTACAATTTTTTTTTTGTTTACAGGTATTTTTTACTACCCTTCCATTAAAAGCATTTGCTTGTGTATGGAAGGGGAGTTTACATAAATGCTATTAGTTATTAGTTAGGTATAAGTTAGTACTTAAATGATTTAATATAAGTTATAAGTTAGTACTTAAATAATAAATTACTTCCAGTTTGCTTGAATTAAATCGTTATGTTTATCCTATATCTTCCCACTTGCGAAACATATATAGTTTGGTACACATGTATACAAAAACTATAAGAAAAACCCAAAATGAGATGTTTGAACGACCCTTTCTAAAGTGATAAAAATGTCGACCGTATACAAATGTTGCGGGTGCGTTTAATGTGTTTGACACCAGTGCCGAGGGGATCAATGACGCTAGTTCCTAGGAACATCATCTATTAAAATACCGGTAGAACAAGGACACCATTCCCACCTGAAGGCTTTGCGCTAAACATTGCAATTCGTTTGTTAGAGAGCGAAATTTATCGAACGGATCGTACGTTTCTGCAATGTGGATCAAGGGTTTTTCTAGTATTTTGGGGCTCTAGACCAAAGGTGACTGCCAAATTCAACAGGCAGACTTGTGGTTTGTACAGGGTCAGTAGTTGTGAACTATCTGCTGTATCGGTGGGCCCTATCGTACGATACCCCCAGCTTCTGAGAAGCTAACTTGACTCTGGCTTCGACGGAGCCGGCTTACTTTTTTGCAGATTTGAATTTTAACATTACAATAAAAAAAAGAAGTTAATTGACCATTTACAGTCATAATTTAAACGTGGAAACACCCATGCTTACAGTCGTAAGATGGATATCTACACGATAATGACGGCCTCCGTGGTCGAGGGGTAAGGCTCTCGACTAGCAATCCCGGCGTGAACAAGTATATTTGTATGTAAATAGTAATATATGTTTAATATAGGCATATACATTTAAAAAAAAAAAGAAAGACAAACATTCCCGGGTAACGAATAACCCAACAATATTTGAAAATCTCCTACTACCACCACAGAAAGCCGAAAATGTTGCTTATGTTATGATGGAGGACCTAGCCAGCCTAGGAATCGAACACGCGACGCTTGGTGGGACCCAAACGCAGTGCTAACTCAGCCACTGATCGGTCTTTGATAAGTTGTATTGCATTTAACAATTTATTCGTTTACGGCACGTTCCAGAGTGAAAGATACTCTCAGTATCGCGCTGGTGTAAGACCACCATTCCGAATTTAAATGTTCGTGAAATGGCTTTATCCGTGATTAGTGACCAGATCTGAAAAGCCAGGTACTTCCCTACCTTCCTCCGCCGCATCTCCTTTCCTCCACACTACCTTCAACCTCACAACATACCCCAATTGGGGAAGCCATAGTCTAACTGGCTCCAGATGGTTGGGAGCAGTTGGGACGTTTATTTCAATATTCACTTAAACTAAGGGAAATTTACTTGTAAAATGGTCAAAATTTTAAAGATCATCTATGACAGGGAATTTAGGTTACGAAATTTCACTTGCTGTTTTGTTCAATATACTTTAAAAGGACCAGAATTAACTCTATATTGGGTGTATGTTGTTAAAATATAATACAACGGATATAATATGGGAGTTTGTGCATACAAAATCTTTTTATTACAGTATCGTCTTAAAACCCTGAAATTCAGGCTTAGAAAATTACTATTCTCATTCTACTTGTAGCGTCTATTTTAGGCAAGTTGTCGGATTACGCTGTTAAAAAACCGTTTTCAGTCATTACAGCTGAACAATATTATATAAAATTGTAGGAACATAACACGGGCATCTTAAAAATGAAAAAAAAAACGTCAATAACCGCCAACAAGTCGAGAATGTTTAAACTTTTGATAGTAACGTGGTGATAAACTTCTGAACGTTGACGGGCGTGACGTCATGATTCGCTCAACCAATCATGGGCCGTTTACCGTTATAGGCCGTCAGGCCTATTTTGAAATCAATAATTATGAATGAAAATATTAAAATTAAACTTTTTTAATGCGATAATCGTAATCAGAAAAATAATCTTTAAATCATCCACATATTTTTAACGGTATCCCTAGTTTGTGAAAATACCCTATTACGTAGCATCAAAAATAGAATAAATTTAAATTAGTCAATTTCTCCTGTGTCTCTGAAACCGATTTATAAATTAACCCCTCCACAACGTAAGCAGATATAAGCGTTAAAAATAGGACAGCAGTCAAGTACAATAAGTGTGTTTATACGTCAGCGCGTGTGTTTCCATAGAAATCATTACAACTCCGTTATTGTTTTAGTTACATCCCTAAAACAAAAAGTCAAAGGTCGATAGTAGATCAACCTGCACATTTCTATCAAGTTGTCTATGGAAATACATAACAGGAATCAGCTGTCAATCGTGTAGTTGACAAAAATATTTACCCGCGCAAATTTGCTACCGGCAGCTCCACCGCGCTCCACTTTTTAAATTTTTATTAAATATTTTTATATGAAATGATAAAAAAGTGAGGTTACAAAAGTGTTTATTACACATATATACAATAGAATAAGTATTGTTGTTTGCATAATCTGTGATTTTAGTACCGTTTTCACATAAAAACATCACGTGAGTCATTTTTACCTATTTTTAATGTTTGCGTTCTAAATTTTAATATTTACAAATGCTAATATTTATTTGTAATATAATAATTTGAAAGCCTATTTTGTAACCTTTCTAAAACAGTTTTTACTATTCGGCTACGTTCAGAAATGTTTCATTTATAGAGCTTTAATTGTGAAGCGGTTATAACTAAAAGTTTTCGTAAAATGTCATTTCGTTTAAGACACCAAAAGCTAATATTCTCGAAAATTCGGAGGGGTTAATAGACTTTAGTTACAAGTGAGTTCACGACAGAAATAATCATCCATTACGACAGTGTGTTTATTTAAAATCATAAATAATTATATCCGCGCAGTTGATAACCAAAAACTTGACGTTTGACGTTTATCGTTTACGTAAATGTTAAAATGCGTTCAATGTGGAAAAGATGCTACACCAGGAAGAAAACACAGATATTTATTTATCAGGAAAGATTTCCGACAAATATCGATTATTGCACCAATAACATTATAATAATAACGTCATTGTATTGCACGACCTAAAGTTACTAGAATTTAGAGTGCGTCAACATTTACGTCAAAAACAGAATAATTATAAATATTTGATATTATATTATAATTTTATTATCAAATATTTTGATTATTATATTATATTTAGGTATAATATATTTTAAACTCTTGATTATGCTCGCTCATAGCACATGACATAACCATAAAAGGCCATTCCGTTTTTTCTCCATACACAACCACACTGTGTGGCATCGCGCATCTTCTGTCAAAAAATGAATTCTCCCCCCCCCCCCGGCCCCCGCCTGCCTTCCCGCTTTATCCGGGATGGGATGTTTAAGTTTTGTTTTCCGCCGAACACGGGAAGCTCAAACGCTACAAAAATTGTCAAACATTTATGACCTTGAATGTTGTTAAGGGACTGTCGAAGCAAAAGTCTGGCGTTTGCCCGCGCAATGGACCTGACTTCACTCTGTCAAAGTCAATGCATATGTTAGTTATAAATATGGTATACAATGTAGTGTTGGGTAAATTCCTGGAAATTTTTAAATGAATTAATCCCCAAAATTTAGGTTTGTCTCCTACAATGAAATTTCATGTTATTAAGCATGCTGAGGACTGAATTTTTTTGAATTTTGGAAAATACCAAATAGTACTGAGGATATAAAATATCAACATTTTGACAGCTTACAAATTTTGTAAGGTGTCAAAATGTTGATATTTATGACCGGCTGATATGTGTGGTGTCACGGTGCATACAATAACTGATGTTACAATTTGCATTATGATTTGTACTGAATTGTGTCTCGTTGTATGCCATGTTGCATACTTTTTACCCAAGTACTCTTTGAAAGCTCATAAGGTCATGTCGTTATTACCTAATTCAGAATAACTTACTTAATGAAAATATTAAAATTCCTGGCTTTTGGGGAATCTGTATTAGGTCGGGGAATATTCCCAGTTGCACACCACTAGTTACCACCCATAAGCTCTATAGCTTATGATGACAATGACATTGGAATCTTAAATTGGTTGAGTTTACCTAAAAAGTTCAGACTAAAGCAGAACAAACTGTGTAAATTGAATGATGCAAGGGTTCTTTGCTGAGACGGATTTGAGATTGATTTGAGATTTTCTGCTTTAGTTAATAATAATAAGGTGGTGTTTTATTGTGCTTTCAGGTAGTGGCCCACCTTAACCGGAATGGGGTGAAGCCTCCGCCACGAGTCAACCTGATTCAATGTATTAGGTGTGTATTTTTGATTATCTATTTAATTCTATTAACCTCTTCACTGCTACGGGCACATATGTGCGCTAATAAAACATTTTTTTAAAAGTGCCAATTTTAACCGTTCTGTTATAAAGAATGTATTGGTCACTGTTTTTTCTCAGTTATCTTACCAGATTATTTTTATCATTTTTATTTCAACCTGCTCATATTGGGCTCAGTTTCAACTTCCCAGCCTTTCTTTTCCCCCGTTCCCTTTCAGTCCTTTCTCCCTTCAGCCTCACAATATAACCCAATAGTTTTGTCCAGACAGTCCACACAATGCACAACTTACATTCCTAATTTCAATTTGGGAGGTTCCGCCGCCCCGGGAACCATTTATTGGATAACCAACATTCCTGTCACAGATCACCCTAAGTGCTTTGCTAAGTTTGGTGATTTAGCAGGGGTGTCCAGGTTCATGAGGTGAGGTTTGGCTGCGAATGCATTTGCCTACCTACCGCGTGGCGCATCGAATCGGGAGAGACTGGTTGAGGTAGACCTAACCTAGAGCTCTTCAGCCGGACTCTCTCTCGACCCATCGCCTTGCACCTCAGTGGAAAGGATAGATTCACACGTCCATCACTCCTGGAGACATTAACCCCAGATTCCTACCCACCCCCTTCCTTTTTCCTTCCCAGAACTTCCTCTCCTTCCTTTTCCCTTAAAAGACCCTCAACACAGCATCTCCAAAGATGACACAGGCCTTGAGGAATTTTTTTCCTCTAGGCTTCCTGGTAGAGCTAAGTTAAAAAAAAACTAGCAAATAAATAATTAAGCTGTCTAAAGTGTATGAAATCATTTGTGACTAATAATATATTTGATGCTCGATACTTATCATGGCTAAGCAGTTGGGACTCTGGTGCGGTACATATAAAATAAAAGTTTATCTGTTTCAGACTAGTTCGACCATAATTCGACATATAATTCAAAAAACCACAAATACCGATATATTTTTTGATTCCCTCCCTCTATTATTTAAGAAAAACATTTCTAGCACAGTGAATTCGCACACATAACACACACATCCACACACATCCGCACACACCCTTGTTTGTCCAATCCCGATTTCGAGGACTTCAACTGGCTACCCGAATTCGAGGTCCTGTTATATTATATAAAGTAGACATGTATTCTACACTTATACGTATACTCAAGTTAATCGTGATCATTGCTGTCTATTCGGTTTCATCATACACCCGGTAAGCACCTAGAAAACGGTCCTCAAAAAACCGGAATACACACCCGGTAACTGAGGACTTCCCATATCCGAGGCCTGTCCACGTAATCAGGATTACACTTACGTAAAATCCTCGTTTTAGTGGTCTGTAGTTTTTGGAGGTCTTGGGTCCTCGAAATAGTGTGGAATGAATTTCTTACACGTATCTTGGAAGCAGGCACGGCTCGTCCTAACGTTCACTCGTGCGGTGAACAGGCAACAAAATTATACGCCTCATCGTATTCCTAAATATTTTATTTAAAATATAAATTTGCACAAAACTTTAAAAAAGGTTCAAAATAAAATTGAATTGCCTATCTAAATATATGAATTTGGTAAGAGATCATTACGACTGACACCCGACAGGCAGTGCACCCCTCCACCCGCGCGCCCGGTGCAACAGCAGATCGGCTAGTAATCGGCATTCGTAATACGGAAAGTACTGAAAACTTCCGAACTGTTCCGACGACAGGTCTCCAGCGAAATAGTATTCTTACTTATAGACTAGGAGGCGAGATAAGTAAACCCTACGTGATCGACTACAGACTACACGGATGAAACTACTTTTAAGTGATTATGGGCATTTAGAAAACCTTTAAAAAGCTGGTCTGCCGGTGCGCCTCTTGGCAGGAGCCGCGCAGTCATGGAAATAGTCAGCGATTTTTTTCGAAAAAAATTACGTCATCGACTACACGAACGGGAATGATTTCATATGATAAAGGTCGATTAGAAAATGAGAAAAAAGCAGGTCTGCCAACCGGCAGCCTGGCAAGTTCGCAGGCAGCCGGCGTCAAAGTGGGGTAAAAAATAGAAATTTTTACGTCACCGACTACACGAATAAAACCAATGAATAACTATAGTCCAGATCATTCCATATAAGAATTTCGCGGTCCGCCGACCAGCAGCCTGGCAAATTTTTGTGAACGATTTAAAAAAAAAAAAAAGTTTAATTGTTCGTTTAACTTTATTATTATTTTTATTTCATTATAGTTATAAAAACTTAGATTGCCATATTTTAAAAAAATAAGCGACAACGATAAAAAAAAATATAATTTGAGAGTTCCGAGTGTACCTACCCATCCGTCGGGCGAGCCGTTCGATGCCAAATCACTTACGAAACCTGCTGCGGTGCCCCTCACCGCTGTCGCGTTTCCATATTGTTATACAAATTTATAATAATAATTAATAGTCCTTTTATGATTGCCTAATAGTCCATAGTAGGTTGAAAGTTCGAAAAACCAACGCACCGTCGCTGTAAGAGCTGCGTTCATCCCTAAAACGAACGGTTCAATAATTTTAATTATAAACGACTTTGTTGTCTTAATTTTTGTGTCAGGCTACCTAAAAAACCATAATTTTTTTTTTAACGATTTTGTATGTTTTATTTGATGATAACGTTACTCTGCGTTTAGTAATTTTTTCAGTAATTTTTTCCGACTCTGCAAGATCCGCATTAATAAAACCCTTCCTACAGCTCCTCCTTAACCCGCTTGACAACATCACCCATCCAGGCGGCGATATTCTTCCCTTGTCCTTAATTCAGAAAGAGGCATTTTTGTGAGGTGTAGGCAGGGCTGGGCAGTATTTGAAATACAAATACGTATTTTGTATTTGTATTTCAATTACTTCCTAAAAATGTATTTTGTAATTGGTATTTCAATTACCTGCTGCTGAGGTATTTTGTAATTTATATTTCAAATACTTATGGCTTCAAAATACATTTAGCGATCTTAATAATGATAATGAAAAAAATAAATTGACATAGATAATACATAGACTAAAAACACTAGAATCCAGAGCAAGATATGTTAATATTTATTTGTCGTTTTCATCGTTCGCGGTATTTATTCACGAATACGTGAGTTTATTGATAATGGATGAAAAAGATTATTTTTAATATTTAATTAAATGAAGACAATATTAGCGAAACTTAATCGAAAATCTGGAGACAGAAAAATCAGAAAAAGATATTGGTTCCACTGGGGCTCAAACCCAGGGCCCTTTGCTTACATAGCAAGTGCTGTATCAACTGAGCTATGGAACCCATTTCCAATTCAGTCACTTTTAATTGTATCATAGGTACTTCGACTAAGAATTACCAACATTATCTTAATTTTCTAAATGCACATATTGCGCATTATTGGTTGCTATCTTTATATATGATACTCAATTTGGGAACCTTTATTGGATAACCAACACCTCTGCCATAGGTCACCCCAAGTGGTTCGCTACGTTTGGTGATGGGGTGAGGGGTTCATGGGGTGAGGGTTGTCTAGGTCTTGGAGGCGGATGACCAGGACACACTGAACCCCAGATTCCTACCCACCCATTTAACCCTTTTCCTTCCCAGAACTCTCCTCTCCTTCCTTTCCTTAAAAAACCCTCCACACAAAATCCCCAAAGATGACATAGGCCCTGATTGAAATTATTTTCCTCAGGGCCTCCTGTGTGGAGCTCATGTAAAAAAAAAAATGATTGCAAGATTCAACCCGAACTAAATGCTATCTAGATTGTTAATACGCGACATCGACATTTAATACATACAATTTAGGAGGCGTTATTAGGGTACCACCGACCCAGGAACCTTTATTGGATAACCAACACCTCCGCCATAGGTCACCCCAAGTGGTTCGCCACGTTTGGTGATTTAGCAGGGGTTCCCGGGTTCATGGGGTGAGGTTTGTCTAGGTCTTAGAGGCGGATGATCAGGACACACCGAACCCCAGATTCCTACCCACCCCTTAAACCCTTTTCCTTCCAAGAACTCTCCTCTCCTTCATTTCCTTAAAAAAAACCTCCACACAGCATCCCCAAAGATGACATAGGCCCTGAGGGAAATTATTTTCCTCATGGCCTCCTGTGCGGAACTCATATAAAGAAAAAAAAATCTATTGACCTTTTCTGCAAGTCTCGGATGAATATTTTTATTTTTATTCACAAAGTTAAAAATAAAAATATATTTTTAAGTTAATCACAGTAGAGCGCACTTGAAGTGAAATAATACAAAACTGCGCACAAATGTCATATTATTATTATTATCTAACACCTGGGTCCTATTACAAGTGGAGCGGAGGTGAGATGCATCTTCTGAGCAATATGATTGGTCAATTTTTGCAAGTCTCTGTTTCACTCTGCTCAGCTTTGCTTCTATGAAAATGCACTTTTATACCTATAATACACGACACCTTTTTTCAGCCCGATTCCCGCATAGAGACTAGACCATAGACAAAATTTTTCGCTTTTCGCAATCGCTATTTTCATCTCTATTTTCATATCTATGATTTCAATTGGCATCACAGCAAACAGCACATGAACCATATTGTTGCTGTGATGCCAACTAAAATCGCAGATATGAAAATAGCGATCGCGTAAAGCGAAAAATTTTGTCTTAGGTCTCTATACGGGAATCGGGCTTAAAAAAGTTGTCGTGTATTGTAGGCTTTAGATAAGGGCACTTATGTCAATTTATTGCAACCAAAGGTTCTACCAAAACCAAATGTATTTTGTAACTTGTATTTTGTATTTGAAATAAAAAAGGTTAAAATACTGTATTTTGTATTTCAAATACACGACTCGAAAGTATTTTGTATTTCGTATTTTAAATACATGCGAAAACGTATTTTGTAATTTGTATTTCAATTACAGCAAAGCATGTATTTTGCCCAGCCCTGGGTGTAGGTAATAGGGTCATAGAGCGGATTAACGAAGAATGGAGTGAAAGAAGAATATATGACGCGGATTAATCAAATACTTGAGCAGGTGTCCTAATTTTTTTATTGTAATATTTAATAACTTTCAATTATTAAATATTACAATACCGTACAGCGAATTAAACAGTATTACAGGACATAGTTCACAATACGAACTAAACGCAATATTGAATTTTGTTTCAACTGTCAAAAACTGAATTCCTTGTCGGCACAATCTTAATAGTGCAATACTTATTATATTCACATGCACGTAGGAATTTCGAACGACGGGTCCTCGGTTTAGGGCGTAGGTGAGATTTCTTGACACTCAAGCTTGCAGCGCCTCCTGGTGTTCACATTCCGGTGATCGGCACCTTTTAACACGAAACCGAGGACTTTGAGAGAGTCCTCGGTTTAGGGTCTGTGTGTGATTTCCAGCATTAGCCGCGCCGCCCTGGTGGTCACACTCCCGTACTAATGAAACACTAGCGAAATTAAACACGATATTTTTCACCGCGAAAATGAGGACTCTCTCCGATTGGCTCAAAATTTCGACAGTTGACCTATCAGAACGCATAGATTATAGGTACACATTCAGTTTTTCGCATTTCGAATCCGAGGATGTCCTCGGATTCGTGTGAGTCCTCGGATTCTGGGTCTAAAGGCCTGTGAAGGTCCTCGAATAAAGGTGCATACCAACTCACACACTAACTTAATTTAGGTAAAATGTATAATTTTTCACATAAAAACATAAGTATATAACAGCGACATGTCATTGGTACCAATTATTGTGTTAAATTCTATAACTTTGGAACTATTTTCTACTATGTAGTTATGTACTGTTTGTTTCTGCAAAATAAAATAAAATAAAAATAAAATAATACGGGCATGTGCCTAGTGTGGTAGTCGAAAATCCTGTAAAAACTATATTCACCTAAGATATTTTTATGAATAAAGAGTAATAAAAAATTAAAATAAAGTTAAAACGCCAGCCACTCTTTGTATACATATATTTCTGTAAGTATGATTTTCGGAAAACCTTTTGAAGTATGTCTAATGTGTTGCAGGCACATTGTGGAGACGGAGGGTGCCCGGGCGCTGTTCAAGGGGCTGGGACCCAACATCGTGGGCGTGGCCCCCTCCCGAGCCATCTACTTCTGCACCTACTCTCGCGCCAAGGCCCTCGCCAACCAGCACCTGCAGCCGGATACGCCCATTGTTCATCTCACCGCAGCCAGCGCCGCCGGTAATTAAACCAAACAATTATATATCATTAAACCCTACAACTACTTATACTATTATAAGATTAAATATTAACACAGAATCTCTCTACATGTTTACGACAACGACATAAACTACGCATGTAGTAGATGTTACTACTGAACTCTCAGTGGCAGGACCATAACAGATTAAGATAAAGTTTATTGTTTAGGTACTTCTAATATTATAATATTATATTTCTACACTACCTTATTAAACTAATGAAAACAAAACAAAAACAAACAATTTGGCTGTTTTGTTAAAAAAAATACTTTTTGTAATCAGCTTTAACCCTTTGATTAGTTATTTTCTTATCATTTACGTCGTGGAAGTGAGTTAATTTTCAAGTTTTTCTTAATTTTAAGTAATCGATTAAATTAATTATCTTCTTGCTTTTTTTACTATACAAGTTAATTTCTGAGCTTTTTTATTACTATATGTAACCTTTTCTTAATGCGTTATAAATTATGGTTGGACAAAATCAGTGAATTATAAAGAATTATTAGAAAAAATTGAATTAAGTCATACGGCCGCACATATGCAGCGATACTTTAAATGGATCGTTCGTGTGCCTCCGCATACATGCGGCAATACTCATCAAAGGGTTAAGAACTATCTGAATTTTTAATTGTATTGTGATCTAGGTATGTATGTAAAATAAAAAGTGGTTATTTAATATGATGAACCCGAATGCTAAAAATTCTCAATCATAGTAGAAAATTTTAACTAAGCTAACTGAACTCCTGAGCCAGAGTTCCGCTGTATATAATATGAATTTTACGAACCGTAGATGCATTTAATTTGCTCCGGTTAAATACGTGCACTAGTTTAGTCATGGTCAGATACATAATATTAGGTCCTTATGAAATTGGCGTTTTGTATGGGAGAAACATAAAGTCGATTTTTTAAAATATAATATATTTATTTAATCAAAGTATGTACCATTGCTATCTACGCACTTTTGCCATCTCACAGGTAGTTCATCGATCCCTTTACTAAAAAAACCATTCGGACGGGAATCAATAAAATCTTTGAAGGCGCTTTGGACTGCCCCATCGGAGTTGAATTTTTTCCCTTGCAAGAAGTTATCCAAATTTCGAAAAAAATGGTAATCTGTTGGGGCAAGGTCCCGAGAGTATGGTGGATGTCTTAAGACATTCCAATTGAAGCTCCTCTAATTTGGTAGCCGTCTGTTGTGCAGTGTGTGGTCTAGCGGTCAACGCGCGTTTGTTGATTTGCTTCACTCAATTCGTGAGGTACCCACCTTTCAAGCTTTTTCACCTTCCCAATTTGCTTCAAGTGGATTAAAACAGTTTTATCACTAACACCGCAGCCTGCAGCTAACTCGGACGTGGTTTGCGATGGATCCGCTTCCACAATAGCCTTCAATTCTTCATTATCAACTTTGGTCTCCGGCCGTCCACGGGGCTTGTTCTGCAGGTCGAAATTTCCAGAACGAAAATGTTGGAACCAAAAACACACTGTGTTTTCTTTTGCGGCACCGTCGCCATACACATCATTAATCCTTCGAGCCGTTTCTGCAGCACTGGTGCCACGGTGGAACTCGTACTCGTAAATAACGCGATATTTCAAGTTTTCCATTTTGTAAACTAAGTGACGCAAAGAAAGAAAACAATTATGGAAAAACAAATGAATTTTAATTTTCAAAACACAAATACATGAGTTTAAATAGCTGTATAAATTTGAATTTGGAATTCCTAACCAAAGAGAAGATATTTGAGATCAAAGTTGCCAGTACGGCAAAACGCCAATTTCATATGTAAGGACCTAATATATGATATAGGGTAAACTATCAGAGCTAGGGTTTGCTATCCCATAGCCTGCAATCCTGCAGGATTTCAGCAATATTTGATCCCGTAGTTTTGAAGGATTTTCACATGCGCTATTAAAAAATTCTAAATTAAAATAAAAAACGTGCTGAATTGTGAATCACGTAATACGTGAATGCCCAGTAATCAGGACTGTACGTTCACGTGTGGGTGACAGAACTCTCCATAGTACATTGTATGTTTTTTAAGATCTTATTTTGGTAAAGTATAGACAAGCCATTGCATGCCGCTACACTTTAAATAAGCATAAAATTTGAAAAGTAAACTACTTTTAAACCTAATTACCACAAGAACCATCGGTTTCAGTCGAAGTAGACCGAAAAATATGAATTTTAATTTTTAATTCATAAAAACTTTTTTGTATGTAATTTTTCCTTTACGAACGACATTTCATATTGTTTTCTTTCCAGGATCGAACATTTTCAAGGGATACTAATTTCTAATATTAAAAAAGGTTGTCATCCTCCAAAAATCACTACTTGAAAACATAAAAGCATTCACGAAACAAGTAGCTAGAAACGGTATAAAGACAATATTATTACGAAAATACCTGATTTGCCTAATTACCTAAGAAATTATTCTAATACCTAGAACGAAAATAAATAAAAGAACACGCATCCGTGTTTTTCTTTTCAATAACATAAAAACCCAGGTTTTGAAAGGTTTGTACTGCAAGTAGGATTTGTCTAACGGGTTTGATTGGGGTTGGGGGGGGGGGGGGGGGGGTAGTCTAAAACCTCACCACATATCACCACGGGGGGGTTAAAAAGTTGCTAAAAAACATCACGTGATTAATGGACGACCCCATATATATATATTTTAATATCACTAGTACCACATTTAGTGAAATGAAAAATCCACTTAAATGCTTTCTATGTTTTTCTAAAGTCTTTATTTATAATATGCTAGTATCAAAGATAAATACCAAATAATAAAAAATGTTTATGAAACGCTTACATTATTTCAATTCAAATACCCCCTTAATAAAAATCCCACAGGATTTATAATTCTATCTCGCAATCCTGCGAGTTTTGAAAATGGTGCGGGATTCGCAAACACTAATCCATCTAATTCCCTGCATAAGTTTTACATTAAATAATATATTACATTACAATTTCATAGTTGGGTGTTATACAAAGATATTTTTTTCAGGTTTTGTCGCTTGCACAACCACAAATCCCATATGGTTTGTCAAAACGAGGCTACAGCTGGACGGACAGTTCACCACGGCCGGACAATGTATTAAACGAATATATGCCCAGTCGGTTAGTATACCTGCTCCTCAGAATTTTACCTTCTCCGTTTTGTACAAATACCAATTACATATTGCATCTAAAGATTTAGATATGATTTGTGTTAGGTTATACAAATATAAATACAATATTTATAAACTTTATTTTTCGATTTTGTTACTGTTAGCACCAGCCCAAGGATATTTGAAAAGTAATCGGTCCAGGCAAGATAACAGAAATTTTTTAGGCAAATCTCAATTTATTTATAAACTTAGTGCGCCTTCAATTTAGACGTTTCATGTCGGACCGCTGCAATGCCGAAGCAGTGCGTTTGTCATACGGCGCACGGACGGTCATTTGTTTTCATACAAATGGCAACAGTGCGGCGTCGGTACCGAGAACGCTCGACAACAGGACGGCAACGTCTCAAGCTCCACGTGTTCATTTCGCTGTTGAATGGTGTGGTGACAAGACGTGAGAGCTGAGAGCTAACTTCATCGAATTTTCAAGTTAACTGTTTGCTTAAAATGGATGATATAAACGTGGAAGAATTTATAAATGAAATTGAAATACGCCCTGCTATATGGAACTCCAAAAGTGACAAACACAGTAATCGCACGGAAATAAAAAATGCTTGGGAAGGTATCTGTGAAAAATTTATAGAGGATTTTAAAAATAAAACTACTGGTGAAAAAAACTCCGCAGGTAACTATTTATTTAAATCAAATATTATTATATAATGAAAAATATATTACTTTGTTTACACCACTATATTTAATAATCAATCTACATGTTTCGATAAAAATGTTACCTTTATCAGGAAAGATGTTAATTTAAAAAATAAATGACAAACAAGTAAAGACAAAAAAGAATAAATTAGAACATAGACAAAAATATTAAAAAGCAGACGCGATTAATTAACAAAATAAATAATTATAATTATTAATAAGAAAATAAATTTAAGATATGGCTATTTTAAAAAAATGTTTGGTTATTTATAATATTTAATTTACTATTAACGCTTTTTCTAATTTCTAAAATTTCTAAATTATCTAATTGTATGCCTGTAGTGTAAGTATGTAAAATTTTAAGACCTTTATTAACCCCTCCGAATTTTCGAGAATATTAGCTTTTGGTGTCTTAAACGAAATGACATTTTACGAAAACTTTTAGTTATAACCGCTTCACAATTAAAGCTCTATAAATGAAACATTTCTGAACGTAGCCGAATAGTAAAAACTGTTTTAGAAAGGTTACAAAATAGGCTTTCAAATTATTATATTACAAATAAATATTAGCATTTGTAAATATTAAAATTTAGAACGCAAACATTAAAAATAGGTAAAAATGACTCACGTGATGTTTTATGTGAAAACGGTACTAAAATCACAGATTATGCAAACAACAATACTTATTCTATTGTATATATGTGTAATAAACACTTTTGTCACCTCACTTTTTTATCATTTCATATAAAAATATTTAATAAAAATTTAAAATGTGGAGCGCGGTGGAGCTGCCGGTAGCAAATTTGCGCGGGTAAATATTTTTGTCAACTACACGATTGACAGCTGATTCCTGTTATGTATTTCCATAGACAACTTGATAGAAATGTGCAGGTTGATCTACTATCGACCTTTGACTTTTTGTTTTAGGGGTGTAACTAAAACAATAACGGAGTTATAACGATTTCTATGGAAACACACGCGCTGACGTATAAACACGCTTATTGTACTTGACTGCTGTCCTATTTTTAACGCTTATATCTGCTTACGTTGCGGAGGGGTTAGTATCAAAAGAATGACTTGTTTCCAAAATATGGTTGGCAAATTCAGAATAATAATTATTATTTAATCATCTTATATGTTCAATATGAATTTAAAACATCAAACGACCCACGTCTAAACATCACTAGCATACAAACGCAGGGCAGTCAGAAACGCTTTCAATTTAGGCATTTGGTATCAGACTGCTACCGTACTGCAGCGGCACGGCAGCAGCACGGCAGCGGGTTATAACCAGCGGCACAGTAAATGTGCGGCAGCAGTCCGACACAAAACGTCTAAATTGAAAGAGCCCTTAGTCTCTTTTTAGCCTTACACTCTTCGGCCAACGATTCTCCAATTTTTCGCTTCCCTCCGAGTAATGTGATTACTCGAAGCCCTAAAATAAGACTTCTATTTCAGCGATGACCTCTTCAATCGGCCCAAACCAATTACCCATACCCATATGGCGGTACTCATACCCGCCTTATCCAATAAATGGTACCGCTGCCCCGGGAATCATTTATTGGATAACCAACACCTCTGCCGTAGGTCACCCAAAGTTGTTTGCTACGTTTGGTGACTTAGCAGAGGTGCCCGGGTTCACGGGGTGAGGTTTGTCCAGGTCTTGGCGGCCAATGTGTCTGCCTGCCTGCCGCGTGGTGTGCAGTTGAGGGAGGTCTTTTATCCTCTCCAGCTGGAATCTCTTGACTGATCGCCTTGCACCTCGGTTGGAGGGATGGATTCATACTTCCGTTACGCCTGGATACACAGACCTCAGATTCCTACCCAACCCTGATACCTATTTCCTTCCCAGAAATTCCTCTCCTTAAAAAAACCTCTTACCACCTTTTTACTAAATCTGGAGAATATGTTAGATGAGCAATCAATTCGTAGAGCAAAACATGGAGCTTTTTGCCATTGCGACTGCACACTTGTGACCAATGCCTTGTCTTGTCCTGATGGAAGAGCACTTTTTTCTTTGCCAAATGTTGCCGAATTCGTTCAAATCAGCGTCGAATCGGTCTAACAATTCTGCATAATATAGACCCGTGATCGTTTTGCACTTTTCCAGGTAGATATCGTGCGCATCCCAAAAAACTGTGGCCGTGGCCTATTGGCTGACAGACCTTCTTGTGCTTCTTTGGCTTTGCTTCGCCAGGAGCAGTCCACTGTTTCAACTGTTCGCTTGTCTCTGGTGTGTTGTTATGGATCCGAGTTCGTCCACGGGTACATAAAAAGTAAATAAAAAAAAACTAAAAAGTTGTTGCAAAAAGTCCTTCTTCTGTGATGGTTGACCATCGCCAATGATCAGACTTTTGTTGTCGGCTGAGAACAAATGCGGTACTCATCTGGCAGACATCGGTATGGCGTCTTTCTTATTCCCAAATATTCATGCAAAATGTTGAGCACCCGTTTGGATGAGATGCCCGAAGCCTTCACGCTTAGTGCTCATCATTACTTGTAGTACTTGTACTTGCAGTACATTAGTACTTGTCATTCCATAGATTTTATAGACCATTTCTGGTGTGGTGATCTCTTTTGGACGGTCTGGATGCATCAAAAATACTCTTACGACCGCATTTAAATTCAGCTGTCCAATATTTAATTGCTGATATCGAAGGTGCAAACATCACTCAATTTGGTGTTGATCTCATTGTTTGTTTTCTTTTTCAAAAACAAGTATCTAATCACTGCGCTACATTCAGTTTTATTCATTTTGGTAAAAATGCAAAGTTAAATTTTTGAGCCCGGTTTACCCTTCAATGCATTTTATAAGGCATTACACAGCTGAAATCAACCCCCTAGTGAAATTTTTTTTTCAAATTTAACCAAAAAAATTCCAACTTCGAACCCAATTTACTCGAAAACGAAAGCTCAAATCAAAAAAGTTGTATCACAAATCGACTCCGAATGTGTTGTAGATTTACCAGTTTCCCGCTTGTATTACGAGTTTCCGGACACCGTGTATACATAATTCATATATACATATAGTAAAAATATATACCACATATATACTATATATATAATATGTTTTATACCTGAAAAAATATAGTTGGACGTTGTAAATTGTATGAGAAAGGTGTTGAAAGAAACTAATGTTATTTGCTATTACTGTTGTTTATTACAAAAGTATAAAAGGTTATAACATGTCATAAAATGTAGTATAATAACTAAGTACAAAATGTTGCTGATTACTTTCCATACGACATGAGTGGCAGTTTTCTTGTTCTACTGCAAATTTACTGACTTGTTTAAGTATTCGTCCTTTCATCTTGGCTTCAAAACCTTAAATCAAAGTTATGTATAGTATTTACATAGGCCTAGTGATTTTTACAAAATTTTATAAATGTTATTACAGTTCCCAAATGAAATTTCAATTTAATATGGAAGACAGTATGATAAAGACATTATTTAGAAACATTATAACTACAAAATAGTAAAAAAAAACTTACTTAAATTCTAATCCTTTGCAGAGGTTTTGTACTGGCTCTTGGTCTCGAACGTAGGTAGCTCTTTACGGTCTTCCAGTCTGGCACGGATAAAACCATCTCTTTCGATCAGCCCACATACTCGCTTCAAGCTTCTGTGACTTCCTTGACAATTCGTTCCACCGCTTGAGTGTGAGAAGGAATTCTAAATTCAACCCTTCCACTTTTGCCAATTTCCGCAATTGAGTCCAACTCTTCTAGGCTCATATCAGTAACAAGAGGGGGTTCGGTTACTGAAGTGGATTGCCAGTCAATCATATCTACATAGTCTAGGGCAGGGATGCCCAAACGGTCGATCGCGATCGACCGGTCGATCGCGGGTGCTTTTTGAGTCGATCTCGAGAAAAAATTGCCGATGTAAATAGATCTATTCACAGTTCTTGTTTTAGTTGATCCTAAATTAATAAGACCGCCCATTTTTTACGCCTTTTTAAAATTTATTTGTAACTTATATTGTCGCGCATTTTGGTTGTTGTATACTCTAAAAAATCGTAAAATTATTGCATATTCATGGTGAAATATTGTTGAAAATTGCCCCCTTCAAAAGCCCAAAGTTATCGATCTAGTTTCTAGTATGTGGTTTGAGTTATTTATGAGTCAGTCAGTCCGAGTTGTAACTTGAAGGCGATACGAAGTTTATTAATAAATAATTCAACATGAGGGCAGTGAATAGATTCACTCTTAATTCAAAACCAGTTATGTGATCAGAATGTAAAATTCCAGTTTTGGATTCATCTGCTGACAAATTTCGAAGGAAAACATTCTCTTATACGACATATAAAATTCTAGTTGTAGACTCTGTATGTGCTGCCAGAATAAAAAAAACATTTTCATCTGAGTGTAGTTTTAATTCGCCGCACACATTTAATTTAATTCAGTTCATAATGTAAAATTCCTGTTGTAATATTTCGAAGGCAAACATTCTCTTATTCGAAGTGCAGTCATAAAATTCAATTTGTAGATGTATGTGCTGCCAGAGTCAAAGAGAAGCCATTTTCATGTTCTGAGTGTAGTTTTAATTTGCCGCACACAGATTTAATTTAAACCAGTTTTGTGTTTAAAATGTGAAATTCCAGTTTTGGATTCATCTGCTGAAACATTTCGAAGGAAAACATTATCTTATTCGAGGTGCAGTAATAAAATTTTTGTTGCAGACTATGCATGTGCTGCCAGAATAAAAAACATTTTCTTGTTCTGAATGTAGTTTTAATTTGCTGCACAGATTTAATTTAAACCAGTTTTGTGTTCACAATGTAAAATTCGAGTTGTGGATTCATCTGCTGACATGTTTCGAAGGAAAACCTTCTCTAATTCGAAGTGCTGTTATAAAATTCTAGTTGCAGACTATTTATGTACTGATTCAAAGAAAAACCATTTTCATATTCTGAGTGTAGTTTTAGTTCACCGCATACAGATTAAATTTCAACCAGTTTTGTGTTCAGAATGTAAAATTCCAGCTGTGGGTTCATCTGCTGACACATTTCGAAACGAAAACATTCTCTTATTTGAAGTGCAGTTATAAAATTCTAGTTAGTCGCAGACTATTTATGTACTGCCAGAATCATAAAATAATCATTTTTATGTTCTGAGTGTAGTTTTAATTAACCACACATAGAATTTAATCTAAACCAGTTTTGTGTTCAAAATGTTAAATTCCAGTTGTGAATTCATCTGCTGACACATTTTGGTGGAAAACATTCTCTTATTCGAAGTGCAGTTATAAAATTCTAGTTGCAGACTATTTACATACTGAGTGTAGTTTTAATTCACCGCATACAGATTTAATTTGAACCATTTTGTGTTCACAATATAACGATAAATTAAATAATAAGTTGTCGATTCACCGTGTAGAAGCTTTGCATTTGAGTTGCATGCCTTATGCCGCAAATTCTGAGAAATTGACTGTTCCGTGTGTAGCTGTTGTTTCGGGACTCTTACGCAGAAGCGATTTTAATAAACCCGCCTTGGGTACCATTCCCGATTTCTGAGAGCCATAAATTAGAAGTCACATCACAAATCGGCATAAAATGAGGTCGCAAAAAAAAGGATTTCTACCCCCCCCCCCCCACCCCCCCCGGCTCTACATGATGTCAGAGTCGATCGATCGGAGTCAAATAATATTGAGGTAGATCGCCAGCAGTTCAAGTATTAGCACCCCGATATATAACCGAAAAAAACAACATAGAAGACAAATGAACTATATTTAAATAACTTTAGTCCGCCTCGGCACAGGACCCCCTAGTGAGGAGGACTAAGAAATACAATATTTTATACTTAATTTCACATTACATTTTGTACGTAAATTTTTTTCTATATATATTCGCTATAATAAAAAAAATTTACATTTTTACTATATGTATATATGAATTATGTATATATATATATATATTGTCTCATTTTATGCCTTTTGTAAGAAAAGTACAATTAATAAGGAACTCCAGTGAAAAATATTATGGCTTTAAAAAAATATGTTCATATAGACCAAGAAACGCTGATTCTGAATATATAAGTTTTATTTCATAATATTAAATGCAGAGTTTTTAATAAATTATTAAAAAGTGCATTTTTAAACCTCTTCCCAAAACACAGCGTTAAGTTGGCATTACTGAAATGGTTAACCGTGACGTCACAGTTAACCTGTCACCTGTGTATTGTATTGTATTGACATTTGAAATGACTTGAAGTGCACACGTACCTATGCAATTCAACATTTCGTGTTTTTGGTTTATTTTCATACTGTTTATAGAGATTTAGATAAATAATAGTTATTGTGTTTATTGAAACATAATTTAGGCCCTCAACAATTTACGAAAAGGGCTATATTTGCGGACAATCTGCAATAAATGTTGTCTATTTGAGGTTAAAGTCGTGTCATATTTTGACATTTGTTTTTATGTATTTTCAAATTGTTTTTAGTATAGGGCTTTTTATACAAGTTGTTACACACTCGTCATGATCAGTGTATTATAAATACCAGTGTTTCTGTATGTATTATACATAAAACAATGTACCTACAAAGTAACACCTGACACAAAACACGATGTCACATGTATTTGCAATGAAAGAGATGATTTATTGTTTTTATATTGCACTTTGATTAAATACAATAACAGTAGCGGTGAAATGTGGACATTTTACCAATGTTTTTCTATATTAAAAGCAGTTAATCTTGAATAAAAAACACACCTCACACCTAAAAGTCATTATCCGCCATGATTATTCTGGGTTCTTCACAGTGTTGCCAACAGTTAGAAGTGAAATTTCCCTAGAATTTCACATTTACGCAATTACCTACGTAGCCACCTGATTGTGTAACACTAATCCTGTTATATGTTAATTAATATGATAATTAATTGGAAAGATATCGGAACTTGGTAAATATACTAATAATACCGTGATTTTTCCAAATAAAACACTTTTTGCTACGTGAAGTAATAATTTAAAAGTACGAATACACTCACCACTGAATTCCAAATTAAAAAAAAACACTTTGCAAAATAAAAATCATAAGCAACCCGCAGCTCATTTGTACCAAGCGTGGTACTTTGAAGACCCCCCCCCCCCCGAACGTGTCACGTAGTATGGGTACGTTCCCTAATATCATTTTGAGTTGTCAGTGTTAAAAATAACATGGCATGTAAGTGCATGAAAAATAATTAAGATTCATAGGAATTCCAAAAAATATATATACGTATATATACAAGGTGTCCGAAAACTCGTAGTACAAGCGGAAAACTGGTGAATCGTCATCACATTTGGAGTCGATTTTGTAGTATAATTTTTTTTGATTTGAGCTTTCGTTTTCGAGTAAATCGAGTCAGAAGTTGATTTTTTTTTGGTCAAATTCTCATAAATTATTACTGACGATCATAGTACCTAACTAAAAAAAACTATTTAAAAGAAAACAAACAAAGAAATCCGGATTTAAAGCATTATTTTGAATTTATCCATAATTTTATTCGGTGTTTTTCGGTCATTCCACGGTTAAAAACAGCTGGCCTAATATTATTTTCGCGCTTTTAGTCAGAGTGCAATGCGAAATTTGCTGTCCCTTTCTGCGCTCGGTTCGATGAACACAATTAGAAGAGGTAA